>MNCI01009759.1:391292-429098 GCA_015680685.1 Gnetum montanum
TACAAGCAAGCCTGGGAAGACAACGAACGATTAACCCCAAGTGTTTCTTGTGGCGTTAAGGCATTTAGTCTGCGGAGTTCGACCGGATCGCGCGTGTACGCTCGTTTCGTATGGTTGAGTGTAGGGGTACCTCGCCACTCATTACCAGTGATGCCTAACGTCTGGTAACCTAGTAGTGGTTAGGACATGCTCAGGATGTGCATGGAGGATGGGATCGATTGTTTATGCTAGGGATAGTTAAGCGATAAAGTAGAGAAATCGTAAAATTATATAGCCTTTCATTTTCTACACTAGAAGAATTAAACTTTAAAGATAAAAAGAAAAATTATAAAAATCATTTGCCTCAATCTCACTCAACCATCATTTTAGAATATCACAAGTGAGGCTGGGAAAACAACGACCACTCTAACTGAGGTTTTGCTTACTAGAATTTTATGTACGTAAGTGCTTGCAGTCTCCGAAATTGGATCGGGTTGCATGTGAACACTCATGATTTGTATGGTTGGGCGTAGGGGTACCTCACAACTCATTAATTTCCATCATGCATAAGTATCTAGGTAAATGATGCGTTTAAATAAAATTTAATTCAATGAACTTAATTCATACTGTGAGCACTTAGAGGAGAATTTGGCTAAGTCCTTTAAAAACAAATTGCAAGAGCTTGTGTATTAGAATAACCAAAGGTGCCATAAATATAGATGGTGTGTGCATTTATATAGGATTATGAAGGAATAGAATCCATGCATATGTGCTAATGTATCTAATGATGCATCAATGGGTATGTGTTGAGACAACTGACCAACTTGGACTTCATTACATATTTAGAGTCAAAAACAATACCTTACTATAATCCTATTCACTAGTCTTGAAATAATGCATATCCTTCATTCTTTACTTTGGTTCTTTGGAGTTAGCACCATTGGGATTACACAAGGAGAGATTGATTCTTTCTTAAATCCATCAACAAGTAGCTCATTTACTTGTTTTAAAGTTCTTTCCTTTGATTTTGTACGATCTAATATGTCCTTTCATTTGAAATGGTAGCACCCAGAATAAAATCAATGTGGTACTAAACATTCATGATTGGTGGTAACCATTAAAGTTTTTCCTTGAATACATTGAGAAATTAATTTGTTAATCCTTATAGTGTCATTGGAAGATGATATTGTTTAATTATTAATAAATTAATTGTAGACACCACAATAAAACTAATTTATGTTTCTTCATATTCTTTAATGTACCATATCTTCCTCAAGAGAATTAAATATGCATTTATTAAGAAATAATTCCTTACTTTTTCAACTATCATTGTAATTAACTCATGAATTCCATTATCTCTAGTTACTAACCAAACATTATTATTACTGATGAGTGGCGAGGTATCCCTACACTCAACCATATGAATACGAGCATAGCACGTGCAATCCGGTCGAACTCCACAGACTAAGTGCCTACATGCCCCATGGAATACTTAGGGTTAATCATTTGTTGTCTTCCAAGACTTACTTGTGGTTGTCACGGTGTATGGTTAAGTAAGTCTGAGGTATATTATTTTTATAGTTTTTATGTTTTTATGTCTCCTATGTTAACAAGGTGAAGGGTTGAGAAACTAATTAATAACTCTAACTAATGAACTAAGTTTAAATTACCTAGCATCAGCATCCGTTCACACTTACTGTACACACCCTGAATTGATGCAATCGTGGCTACCAAATGCTAATCGTTACTGGGATCATCACGCGTAACGCATGTGCTCAAAGTGGTCGTACTGAGGCACTTAACTAGGAGGAAAGGGTTGAGAGAATATAATCTAGCCTAAGTGCAATGAGCATCCATTCCTTGATCATCCGTACACATCCTTAAATGCTCATAATCAAGTCGTACTCATTCCGCATTACTAGGAGAGAAGGGTGAGAGAGAAAGGAATAAATACCATTAAATAAAATCCTATTCCATGCACTGCAAGGTTTATCCAGGAAGTTTATCTTTATTTCCATACACAACTTGTGTTCAGGTACAATATTGCTCGAATAAAGATCCGTTCACTTTAGGACTCCTACTATGGGTACATGGAAAATATTCTCTCTGGAGTGATCAATCTGCCAGAGTTTCGCTACTGTCTAGCCTAGGATGATGAAACAAGGGAGAGCTGCCTATTATTGATAGATATGATGGTGCACTGCGATATGATGTACACAATATCGTAGGGGACGATGCGATATCGTGTACGCAATATCGCGAGGGATGTGATATCGCGATGGCCACGATATCACATACGCGATATTGCGGCCCATGCGGTATTGCGTCTCATCATACCCCCATGACTAAATGAAAACTCATCCTCAAGTTCCTTACAAAATATTGGGAAGGTATGGGATTATTGAGGTGAATGGAACTAATGGGATGACATGTGAACGGATCATCATTACAAGACACAAAAAAACTAGTGTTCATGATAACAAGGGTGAACACCTTATTAAATTAACATCAGGCCTCATTTGGTAGCTGAGAAAGAGAGTGAGAGAAAGAAGTGTTGCTACTACCAATGCCAAGACTGTGCCTTTTGTTGTCCATCTGTAAACGCACCATCAGTCTTGCTCCTTGCATAGTTGCTTTCAGCACTGCTCCATTCCAAGTATTCCTTCTAGATTTGGTCCATTGTTGCATGATCGCCATCTGCACACACAACACAATCTTATATTAGCAAGGGTAAATAAATCATCAAGTAATTAATACCTTACTATGGTGTAAGTCCATTGGCTAGGTTGTGGTATGGCTGATTGTGGATCTAGAGATGTATTAATGGTGACTACTGAAGGTGTAGGGGTTAGGAAAAAATAAAAAAAAATCGAGGCTAGGAGAAAATCAAAAAAATTGGGCCCCGTACCCCCATGACTAATCGTGAACCTCTGGTAGCATTAGAATGGAGAAAGAAAAGGAACAAGAAAGAGAGGTAAAAAGGGACAACTATGACATCGATGAAATGGATGTCAAGATGGAAATGAATAAAGAAAAATTAATTGAAAAATGTTAAGGGAAAGAATTTAACTAGTGCACCAAATAGGAATGTTAGTGGGTCCTCCCCAAAGCAGGTGCAGGCCCTTAATGCCCTGACAAACCCACATTCAAAGAGTCTGTAGGCTCTGGGAATGTCCTTTGGAACAAGAGTTAAAGTCTTAACCATGATAATTTACCAAAAAGAAAACAATGTATCTACCAAAATATACACTAATGATACAATCGAAAATGAGGTGAACAATGGAGAGAAGGATGAAGAGAAGAGAATGGAATGGAATCCCAAGAACAAGGTGGTGTACAAACCCTTGTATGTTTCATGATTAATGTGACTTGGCAAATCTCATTCCAACTTTGGCCTCAAACAAACCACATCCATTGACTTCACAGCAATGCACTTGGCCAAACCATCCACTTGAATAACAAGAATGCCTTCCCCAAGAGCCACCACCATTCCGACGAAATGAATGAGGAGATAATGGAAAGCGAGAAGGGCCTTAGTTAGAGGAAACATTTTTATTTTTGTTCCATAACCAGTGCTTGTAGCCTAAACGATTATTTCTTCTAAGGGGTGTGCTTTGAATTCTCACTCTCTTTTTTTTTTTATTTTTATTTTTTTTTATTTTTGTATTTATTGTTTTTATGCGTAAGAACCACACCATGTAAAGACTTTGTTATTTTTATTGCTCAGCTTCTTGATAATTGGGTAATGTTGAAACAACAAGAAAACTCAAGAAGAAAACATCCAAGCACCTAAGAGAACGGCCAACACAAATGCATCAAGTTCTCTTGAAGTCACACCCTTTTCAATCCTTGAGTCCTTCCTTAGTTTGAGAAATGCCCAATCACTGATTCGTTAAAGTTCTTATTTAAAAAGAATACTATACATTTCCAAGCTGAGAGAGACCATAGAACTTGTGGATGAATGGATGAAGTGGACTCATTGCCTGCCATATCAAAAGAACATACCTTAGTATCAACATCATGACTTAAAGGTAAAAACCAAACATTAGCAATCAATAGAGAAATAGTTCATACCATCATTCCGAACACTTATTGGGTGACAAACTTACATGGTGGATCACATGCACACACACACACAAAATGGAAAAGTATAATGATGTTGTAAAAAAAAAAAAAGAAAAGTTAAAGAAATTTGTAAAAAAAAATGCATATGATAAAAACATGTAAAAAAAAATGTGTAAAGCAAAAACGTGTAAAACAAAAACGTGCAAAACAAAAATGTGTAAAACAAAAACGTGTAAAACAAAAACATGTAAAAAAAATGTGTAAAACAAAAATGTGCAAAACAAAAATGTGTAAAACAAAAACATGGAAAAAAAAACTAAAAAGAACTGAGGATCCCAAATGATTAGCATAGGTGGCCATCTCCCCCATGATTGAATTATAAGGGAGAGATCCAAAATAATGAGCATTTGTTTGAATTTTTTAGAAGTGCCCAACTTCTCCCCATTAATGTTCTCAGATTGGGGGGTGGAAGTTGGCGACGCTCATATTCCAATGTTTCTATACCTTCGTTGTTAGCATGAGTTTCCCTAGTTCATTCTGTGCATATTAGTTTGCTCTTTCTAGTAGCTATCAACCACGGGGTGTCTAATACTTATTGTGTGGTTACTACATATAGGCATCTTTGAATTTATGTTTCTTGGGCACATCGATTACATGGAAGAGATGCTGAATATTTTTCCATGTCATCACCCTTTGAGTCACTGTATGTGATGCACGGAACTTTCTTCTTCTTGATCTTTCCATAAACATTTATCTTAGAGATTTCCAAGGAAAGATCGCAGATCCTAAGGCATGGGTCTACTGTACTTAGCCATGCCCTTCCCATTATAATTGGGAAGTCCCCTCCATTATTGTTGACCTCAATCACTAGGAAGTCAGCTGGGTAGAACCAACCACACACAGTGGTAATGATGTCCTCCACTAATCCCAAGGGAATGGTGATGTACTGGTCTGTCAGCTCTAGTTGGATGTTGATCTCCTTAAGTTGGGGCAGGTTCCAAGCTTGATACATCTCTCGTGAAATTAAGTTGACTACGGAACCTGAGTCAAGAAGATCCTTATGTGGTTAATTCTTGGCAATTTGTAGATAGATTAGGGGACTCCTAGGGTCAGTTAATTTTCTGGGAAGGTGGCCTACCTTGATCCAGTCAGTTATGGTATGCGTTAACATAATTGTATGCGTGAAGCTTTGATTTTGGTTTGAAGGGAGCTTCAAAGCCTTGTATGTTGGAGGAGTGGTTATGGACCCAACTACTTATTGTGAGAGCTTGTCTGGGCTTCTGGTTCTGAAGAAAGATCTTTTCTTTTTACAGTTTTCAGAACCAGTAGTAGGTTGAATGTTTACGGCTCTTATAGTGTGATGTTGCTATGGTTGAGTGAGGAGTTTCCCTTGCATTGTTGGAGCAGAAGGTGTTGTGGGAACTACTTGTGAAAGAGGTGCCGATAGAGTTGGAGGATGGGATGAGTGTGGAATGCCTCCCAGAGGAGGAGTCCTCCTAAAGTACTCCCAAACTTGGTAGTGACGTTGGGGAGTTGTGTGACCCATAGAGTCACTTGGAGAAACCGGTTGCTACACATAATATCCATATGGGTCTGGCTACCAATAAGGGTATTGCTGTGTTGGCGGTGGCATCCCCCATGACTATGGGTGTTTCCACTACTGATGCTATCCAATGGATTATGGTGGAGTTCCACTTGGATAATACGTTAATGGTTGGTGGAACTGCCTTGGGTTACCTTGTGGATAAGGTAAACTTCGGGGTGTTTATCATTGGTTGAGTTTTGGGTTAAGCGCATACACCCCAGACTCCTATAGATGTGAGATAATTGGACAACATCCCTTAGGATGGTTATATTGGTAGATCTCACATCCACTATCATCGTCTGTGTCTGAGTCCACAACTTCATGGGAGATAGTAATTTTCCCCTTACCCTTGTTATGTGCAGGGCCTGAACTTCTCCGCTTTGTCTTGTTCCTATCACTACTTTGTTCCTCCTTAGACTCCTCTACAATTTTCAAGACAGTTTCAAGTCTGGAGTCTAAGGAATCCCATAGTTGATCCACCTTAGCCGATACTTTGGTTGTTAATTTTTGAATCGACAAGGTCTTTCTGTTCACCAACTCTTCGAGTGGTGACTCATCCTCCTCATTGCAAAATTTCATTCCCTTCTTTCGAAGAGAGGGATCACAATTGTATTCTTCCACACTCTCTCTTTTTCGTAGCTCACCTTCTTCTTTTGCTACTTGTTCCAACAAGTGATGAACTGCATGGGCTCTAAGTTCTGATAATCGCCCTTGGGCATAAGTCCCAAGGGTTCTCCTAGTTTCATACCTTAGCCCATCTATGATGTGGTGGAGTTGATCCCACTGTGCGTAACCATGGCCCGGGCAATGATGTAACAATGCGTAGTAGTTGCCCATGGCAACATCCAAGGGTTCATGAGTTTCTTGCTTCCATCTTTGGATCTGCTTACGCAAATTAGACACTTTGGAGTACATTTGATACTTATCGTTGAAGAGTTCTAGCATCATACTCCACCTCCTGATGGTTTTTGGTTCTAAGGATTGGTACCAACTCTCTGCTTCCTTGGTGAGTGTCCTGGGAAACAACTTTAGTTTCTACCACTCATTTTCTATGTTCTGCAAGGCACAAGCATCGTGGAATGCCTATTAATGATTTTGTAGATCTACATTGTATCCCCCCTCAAAGCGTGGGATATTGTTCATGTCTAAACGCTTGATTCGACTATCTTTTAAATGCCTTATTAGGATTCTTACTGCCTTCGTTATGTTGAGCATACTTTGGGTTGCAAGTAGGGGCTCGTCATGATCATCTCTTTCATGACGCCTTTGATGTCTTTGTTGTTCCCTACTTTTCCTTCGTTATTGCCCTTGTCCTCTCTCTTGACTTTCTCGTTGAGGTCTCTCATCCTTCCTACCTTCATCATTATGTTCATGATGGCTGCACCTAGATGTGGAAGGAGAGGGTGAGTGATGAGATGAAGGGGAAGAAGAAGGAGAACCATCGCCATGATGATGTTTCTTGCCTTCTCTTCTACTATCCCTGCCCTAATTGTGGTGACGATTAGAGTGCCCATCCTTGTTATATGTTGTTGTTCCCTCGGTGAACAGCTGGTGTTCACGGACATCAGAACTAGGGTTGTGTATCGTGGATCGTAGGTTTTGATACCCAACCTCCTTACTATCGTTAGGAGGGGGAACATCTTTTGATAGAGAACCCGTTATGAGTGGTTCACCATCTTCCATTGCACTTAGGACGTGTGGGCCCTCTTTGCCCTTCAACTGTGTATGTTGGCTCTCCTGCCTTGAGTCTCTCATATATTGTGCTTCAATGGGATGATAATCCCTTGAGTCAAAATTGCCTATAACTTATTCAGCATAAAACTGAGTCATGCCAATCTGTGCCAAAGCACATAGGAGCATGTTGGGGATTGATAGATCTAGAGGTAACACGATGTTACCTTGAAAATCTCTCCATCATAGTTGTTTGTCTTGATGGAGGATAAAGGTAAAGTTTGGAATATACTCATTGGGATGAGTATAGACTATCCGGTATTGTTGAGGACTTGGCTAATTTCGATTATGTGTTTTTAATTGCTGACTGTTCTTTGTATTGTTCCTAGGTGGTGAATTGCTTTTGTTAGAAGAAGAAGAAGACATTATGTCTTATTCAGTGTGCTATTTAACCATTATTTAATTTTTTTGTTAATTAACCCGAAGGTTCGTTTAGGCTCCCAATGATGTGAGTGATATCCTATGTTCTATTTAACGCACAAACACTTAGTCCTCGACAACGACACCAATGATGAGTGGTGAGGTATCCCTACACTCAACCATATGAATACGAGCGTAGCATGTGCGATCTGGTCGAACTTCGTAGACTAAGTGCCTACACGCTCCATGGAACACTTAGGGTTAATCATTCTTTGTCTTCCCAGACTTACTTGTAGTTGTTACGGTGTATGGTTAAGTAAGTCCGAGGTATATGATTTTTATAGTTTTTATGTTTTTATGTCTCCTATGCTAACAAGGTGAAGGGGTTTGAGAAACTAATTAGTAACTATAACTAATGAACTAAGTCTAAATTACCTAGCATTAGCATCCGTTCCCACTTATCGTACACACCCTGAACCGATGCAACCATGGCTACCAAACGCTAATTGTTACTAGGATCACCACATGTAATGCACGTGCTCGAAGTGGTTGTACTGAGGCACTTAACTAGGAGGAAAGGGTTGAGAGAATCTAATCTAGCCTAAGTGCGATGAGCATCTGTTTCTTGATCATCCGTACACATCCTTAAATGCTCATAATCAAGTCATACTCATTCTGCATTACTAGGAGAGAAGGGTGAGAGAGAAAGCAATAAATAACATTAAATAAAATCCTATTCCATGCACTACAAGGTTTATCCAGGAAGTTTGTCTTTATTTCCGTACACAACTTGTGTTCAGGTACAATGTTGCTCAAATAAAGATCCGTTCACTTTAGGACTCCTACTATGGGCACATGGAAAATATTTTATCTCTGGAGTGATCAATCTGCCAGAGTTTCACTACTGTCTAGCCTAGGATGATGAAACAAGGAAGAGCCACCTCTTATTTATAGATATGATGGCACACCGTGATATCATAGGGGACGACGCGATATTGCGTACGTGATATCGTGACGGATGCGATACCACGATCGCCGCGATATCGCGTACGTGATATCGTGGCCCATGCGATATCGCATCTCATCAATTACCATTATCAAACTTCTGATGTCTTTCAAGTATCACATCAACATAATTAATTATAAGAACATCACAAATAACCTAATCAATGAACCTAGAAATCTTAAACTTCAAATGACATTGCTCCCTTACATCTTGAATGAAATCCCTTGATAACCAATGCATCTTATAGGATATGAAATAAGGATTAGTTACTGAATAGAATCTAGTAAGGATCCTAACAAAGATTACATTTTCTTGAGCATTTCCATTAATCAAGATATGAATCAGCTGCCCACTTCTAAGACATCTATCTTCAATTGTAAATAATATTTTTCTAAAAATATTATCCTTTATATTGAAATTTCCTATGGATAAGTTAATTTTAATCACATAATTTATCTTGAAAGAATCATTATTCTTCGAACTCTTGCCTTTATTTCATGAATGCTCTTTGTTCTTTCCCTAATCTTGATTGACCAATATCATGTTTTAGCATGCTAAAACTAGAAAATGAAAAAGTATGCTTTTGTTCATTATGCATGTGTGTAGATTATGATAATGTATAAACCAAGTTTGTAAGTTTGAAACTATGGGATGCTAATTTATATGTACTTTGGGATGTAAGGAAGTGAGTTTAAAAAAGCCTAGAAACCTTTTTCCTTAGTCCTAGATGTAGGATAAAGATATTCCAATTGAGGCTTAGGTAAGTTCATGTAAAAATTCTAGTTTAGAATGGATGTTTCACCTAGAAGATGGACATCACAAATTGATACATTCTAACTGATCTTGGACATATCACCTAAGACCAACCTGAGATAGAATGAATGTCCATATCTTCCTTAAGAGGTCTCATCCAAATGCAAAATAGTTTCATAGTGAATATGCAAGCTTCGAATAGGATGTCCAAGGTAGTCATTGGTTGAAATAGAAAAATCCATTTGAGTTGTCTTGTGTACTCTAGTTTAATTCGAAGTGGCTAAAAAAGATCTTGGGTGCATCATCTACAAAAGCTTCTATGAAAATCTCATTTTAAATTAATGCTTTATTGGATTTTGAACACATAATTATACATATTGGTTCTTGCATATCATTTAGCTCTTGGCATTAACATTGATATTGGAATTAGGGTTGATATTTTTGTTTACATGAGAAGTTGTACCATCATTGTTTACACTTCTTTGAAGGTTGGAATGCATTAGAGATTCATTGTTTTATTTACATATTCTATTTTATTTTTGTATTCCTAGACTATGTCTTTCTTTTTCTTGTATCCTATTATTGCACATATTATGTAGATTAAAGTTGAAATCATCTAGTACACATTTTTATTGTATTTATTTCATTACTATGAGAAGATTAGATTATATCTAAGGAGATATTTTCTTTCATTATTTATCCTAAGGGATTTCTCAATTGGGTGAATAAGTATTTGATGTTTTGTTTCTTGAGTATTCATTTGGATGGCTAAGTATCTATTATTTTTTCCTAAGGGATTGTTGACATGTTATTTAAGAGCATCATATTTAATCTTGGCCTTGTGAGGTTTTTGGAATTCCTATAGAATACCAAGTTTAAATATTCATTGGTTACTTTGTGAAGAGTGTGTAGCATCTAAGGATCTGTCACTGTGGTGTTCTTTACTATTATCATTTGATTTTAGTAATATATAGCTAGTAAGCTTTACCATGCATATAAGTGACTTTTGTCTATTTGTGCATTTAAGTTTAATTTTTTTGACATTTATTTTTCAAGTTTATTATTTATTTAGAACTCATTCAAGCTTCCATTTTATGTTCATTTATTAAGAAGTGGTATTAGAGCTTGTGGACTATTTCCAAATTGACAAGCCAAAGAAATGAAAGAGCAATAGGGAATGTTACTTTAATAACTATGTCTCTTTAATGGCAATAATTGTGCCTTCTAGAAGGGATGAATGTAGGCTTACTTAGAATTATTTGATTTTGATATGTTGTAGAGTATGATTAGGGAACATAAAGCATCACTTCTAGCACTAGAAAAATTTAGTGTTGGAAAACCAAAAATCTTTGGCAGAATAGTTTAACCTTAGATCCCATAGGCCTCCAAAAAGAGATCCAAAGTGCCCTAGATGGCCTTGTTGATCACATGGGGACTTAGAAATTCTAACACGATGTTAATAAATTAAATGGAAATTGCAAACATAGCACTAGAGAAAGCAAAAAAATCAACTTGAAATGCATAAATGATCTACCAAATTTTATTAAAGTTATAAAATTTTAAAGAAAAAGAGTTCAAATAAGTACAAGTTATGTGCCTATGATGCACAAAGAGCTTCATGGAAGATGCTTGAAATCTAGTGAAATCGACAGAGTATATCCTACAGTCAGTTTCATGATCTGGGTGCTCCAAAGCTTTAATTCCCAAAACTTCTTAAAAGATACACTATCTTTAAAAAGATATGCTGGCTTTATCAAAAATATGATGGCATTGGAGAAGATACAATAGGTCCCATTGAAAATACATTGGCCTTATCATGAAAATCAAAGCCTAATAATTTATACACTAGTTGCAAGTGGTTTTAGAATATAAATTACTATGATTAACATAGAAATCATGAAAATCCAAATTTAGTGATTCCCAAGTGATGATATCGACAAAGAATTTTTTGATATTTTTGTTGATTACTTATTATCTTTATTTATTTATATATTTTTTATGTTATGTTGTTTATAGTATCAAAGGTTGGATGGAACTCTAAGCATGACATTATGCTTGATGAGCTACCTAAATTGCTACCTAAAGTGAAAAATGTTCCATGAAGGCTATACAAGAGTGCCACTAAATGTGCACTCTCATGTGCCAAGAATTCATGGAAATGCCAACGTTCCAATGAATTTCTATGGAAAAGAGTGATAATGTTGGAGAAAGAAACCAAATGGTAGGCAAAGGAGATCAGAGAGCTTAGGAATCGTAAGAAGTTTGTAGAGGCTCACATAGCCAATAGAGACTCCTTGCATACTAAGAAGATAGAATGGTTATGCTATTGGAATGTCATTTATGCCAAGGTTTCTCTAGCTAGGAGCAACATAGATAGGAAGATCCAAATGGACTTGCTAGTTCGTAAGATCAAATACTAGAAGGACTATTGCACTTAGATCCTTGAGTAGGGCAAGGCATAAAAGGACTGCAAGTGCAAATATAAAGCAAAAAAGGAGAGTTATTACAGGTGGTTGTAGGAAAAGGCTGTAAAGAGCTAAAATATGAAGATGTTCATATAGAGAATCAATATATAGAAGGCTTTTAAGTTATTTGGAGACTCTCTAGTGGTGTCCAATTCCCTTACTCTTTATATTACCACCACTTTAGGAGAGGTTACTACTACTACCTTTTCATGAGAGCCTCTAGCATGGACTAACATCAAGAGGGGGAACATCTTGACCAATTTGAACCTTGAGGCAAAAGACTGGGCAAACATGAATTTTGGATATTTAATGGAGGATTTGAGATTAAATTGGAAGGTCTAGGGTATTTGGAAAATTAATTTTGAGGCACCCAAAGTGTGTCATGGTGGAGTCATATATTAAAATTTGTGAAAAGGGGCTAGGATGAAGGGTGTATAGTAATTGTTGAGGAACAATTAATTAAAATGACAAGGGAAAGGATAGTTCACTTAGGTGAGTAGTTGAAGGGTGTAAAATAATGTGGTTGTGTGCAATAGGGAGAAGTTACAGAAGCTACACAAGTGGGTCCTCCCCAAAGCAGGCTCTAGCTTATGACGCCCTTGTGGAACCACACCTCTAATGTCTATGGGCACTAGAGAAGTTGAATGCAACATATACCTATGAACAAAACACGCATGTTAGAACCACCGAGTTGAGATAATAACTCTACATTACACCAACTACAAGTTATGAACATTCAGACAACAAGATGAGATGGACTATAGAAGGGATTGTAGAAATTAAGACATGAGGTTTCTAATGATGGTCATAATGGAATATTGTGTGTAATTAGTGGTTAAATAACCATGTGTTTAGCTTTCCAAGTTTCAGACCAAGTCCATACCACATTGCAGTGACATCGCATCACTTCATCCAATCGGCAAACAACCATAAGTCTACCAGAGTTGCAAGGAGGAACATCACTTGGTGTTTTGTTCAAGGAAGGAGCATCATGGTGGCATACTTTATTATTATTATTATTATTTGATGGCTCTATGAAGTCACCTACCTTTAGGTATGAGTACATATCTTTCTTGTGGGATTTACAAAAGCTTATTTAGTGCCATTTTGAGTTGCTCTTACTTCCATTCTTCATTAGATCTACAAGGATATATTTACAACCTTGACAACATGATAGAACATACAAAAGTAGCCAAAGAGAATCTACGAATCCCTTTGATGTCACACCCTTGGTCCTTCACTTGTCTCTCCAGACACAATGATTATCAAATTATTTATAGTTGGATGATGAAAAATATTATCATTGTGACTAGAGCATGAAGCTCTTATTAATGGAATAGGTGGATGGATGTCATGGTCTTAATGTCTAAATAATAAATCCCTTATAACTAGGAAACATAGAGAAAAACCTCACCTTAATGGGATGGTATGTACTATTTTTATTATTTGATTGTTGGTGTCTAGATTCTAGCTTTGAATTTTGTTATGGATGATTAGGATATGGTTTCTTTTTCATGAAATAAGTAATGAGTCCACAACATCCACCCATCTACAAACTCTATGGTTTTTCTTGTTCTAGAAACATGCAGTCCCTTTTTCATTAACAAAAATTTAACAAATTTATGACTTTGGTAGTTTTCAGAAGTGGAAAGGATTCAAAGGTTTGAATAGGGTGTGACTTCAAGGGGATTTGGTATTCTGTGTGCCTATATATTTGCCTAGGTGCATGTGTGTTTTCATGGATTTCTTACCATTCTATGTTGACCAATAAAAGGAAGTTGAATAAGTCTTTTCATGGTGTGGTTCTCATCAAGAAAAAAAAACACAATGGGAATTCACCCCTTAGACAAAATAAATGCATATGTCTTTGCATGGTGTGGTTTTCATTTAAAAAAAATGATGGGAATTCAAAGCACACCCCTTAGACAAAATAAATGGGCTAAAAGCACTAGTTATGGGAGTAGAAAGACATGTTAGCCATGCCTAAAGGTCCTCTCTAACTAAGGCCCTTCCTCACTTCCTCATTCTCTTTTCTTCTTTAATAAGGAATGGTGGTTGTTCTATGGGAGGATTCTTGTGTCTTAGGGAATGGATTGGTCTTAGAATGATGATGCAAAGTCACTGAACGAGGTTGGTTTTTGTTTAGACTAATGACGAATCTATCAAAGTCATTTATCCATAAAATCCACAAGGGAAATCATGTGACCTTAATCAGGAAATCCATCCCACACTCTCTCTCATTCATATTTGCTTTCCATGTCTCACCTCACTACTGGTTTCATGTTCTTGTTCGATGTCCTAGTTTGATGTATTAGAATTCTTAGGTAGTTTCTTCCAGGTTTTTGTACTTAACCTTCCATAACCATTAATCATCCATGGAGCTTGTAGACTCTTTGGTTTGAAGTTATGCAAGGGCATAAAAGGCCTATGCCTACTTTGGGGAGGACCCACTTGCATATCTTTTGGTTGAATTAGTTAAGTTCTTTACCTTTAGACACTCTTACTATCAAATCTTTTTAGTTACCCCATCAATGACATCCAATTGTACACATCTTCCCAACATTTTTCAGTAACTTTCCTTTTTATTATTGTAAATTCTTACACCCCCTCCAAATATTTTCTTATGTTGAATCTTTCAAATATAATGGACTTCTTATCTATTTTACCCTATTTGTCAACGTTCTTGCTAACACTCCTAAAGGAATCAATCTACCACAATCACAACCTAGTCGAATGTAACCACCAACAAGATAAGGCATTTAACAGCTATGTGTTACACATTGCATACTAATTCATGATTCTATTGTGATTGCAATGGAAAGCATGGATTGGAAGTGGGACTATCTTCACCAAGGTTGATGCGGTAATACCACATGATATGAATCATTCATAATCATTGGATTGTCTCTCTCACTCTTTAGCTGCCAAGAGGCATTGGATGTTAGTTTTATCTAGGGTGTTCAATTTTCTTATCATGAACACCTAATTTTATAAAGATTATAACTTTGTACACTTGGGCACTTAGATTCTATTTGTTCCATCTAAGTCAATTTGCATGTTAATAAATAATCCCATACCTTTCCAATATTTTATAAGGAACTTGTTCCTTCTCTTCTGCACTCAAGGACAAGTTTTCATTCAGTCATGGGGGTATGATGAATTATGTTTTTGTGTGTGCTCTAACGTTAGGTATCTGATGTTGGAGCCTAGATGTGATGTCAGATATTAGATGTCATGGGATATATGCTAGCCTATAAATATAGCACTTGGGCTCATGATTTGACATTAGTTTTTCATAGTGTTTTAGTCACAGTAGTGAAGCTCTTGTAGTTTGTTTTATCTAGAGTTAGAATATTTTTTGGGTGCCCATAGTAGAAGTCTTAAGTGTGTACAAGTCTTTGTTTGAACACTGATGTACCTGAGCGCAACAGTGTGACAGGAATAAAAATAAACCCTTTTGATGATCCTTGTAACACTAAGAATAGATTAATGTTTTCTTTAATGCATTTGAATTAAGCAATTAATTTCAAGTTGTTAATGAACACAAGCATGACCACTTTGAGCATACATATAGTGTTTGGTAACCTAGCAACGCTTAACGTTTAGTAGCCAAGCAGCACCATATGTGTTCAGGATGTGTTCAAGAAAGTGGGATGGGTATGTGTGTTAGCGTAGTTGATTATTAATTAGCAATTAGATCAATTGAATTGATTCTAAATTGAGTTTCAACCTATTGTTAATTGTAGAAAAATAAAATATAAAATAATAAAAATCATATGCCTCACTTTGGAGTAAACCATACGTGACAAAGCTACCACTAGTCCAAGTGGGAAGATAGCGAACTACGATCAAGGCATAATGATCTAGATGTCACAACTAGTCCCATCCATGGAATTTAATCAGATTGTGTGTGAGTGCTTGTGATTCATATGGTTGGGCATATGGATACCTCACCACTCATCAGCTCCTCTATTTGAATGATTTTCTATGCTCAACACTAGCTAAGTCTTTACAATCGTACATGCATATGGCATCCTAGTTTAAGGCCATGTTAGTTAAGTTGATGGGCAATATAGTTGACTTGTAGAAAGGCATGAACAAGATATTTAATTTGGTTTTTAATTAAAAGTTCCAGTTGGTGTAACTACCTAGTGTATGAATGATTTTAACTATAAAACTAGTGAACACTTCAATTGCAGGTGCAATGTGGGTTGCAGTGACAATGCTATGCACTACACTGGTAAAAATTCAAAATTAATTAATTTGAAATTTAAGGTTTTAGAGTGCAAGAACCAAAAGCTTGCATTGAAATTGGTTACTGAAAAGATTGATGTGAGATAATGTTAAAGGTAGCTTTTAGTTTTTCCTGTACAACAAATTCAGTTCACTCAATCTACAGTGAAAACGATATACTATCTTTGTAGGAAATATGCTAGGTTTTAGCTTTGGAGTAAAATATGTGTTGGTCTTCCAGCAGCAATAAATATGTTGGGCTTTCAAGGAAAATACGTTGGGTATTTTCCTTAGGCAAAATATGATGGTACTTCCCCAAAAAATGGGCTAGTATATTTTTTTATGGAAAAAAATGTTGACTATTATGGGAGAAGGTATGCTAGTTTTGCTGAGAAAAAGTAAGCTAGTTTTGAAAAATACGTTGGGCTTGTAGAAGAAGCCTAATGAAAAATTTTAAGTGGCTACAACTAAGTGGTGATGATAAAAATACATTGGCTCTTGAAAAACCCAAAGGTAAATTTTAAATGAGAAAATGTTGTAGTTTTTCCAAGGAAATACATTAAAAGCCAACAACTACTACAAAATTTGCAATAGCATCAAAACTGACTACAATAAATATGCTAGGTATACATTACAGGAGAATGGATGGCTACAATGATTTCTTAATAGGACTTTCATAGCAAAATTCAAATGTTTTTATCTTAATAAGAGCAAATAATGGTTGAATCTAATAAATAAGCAAGGGGAATGCAAGATTGGATGAAGAACTTGGGTGAAGGCCCTCCTTATAGCACCAAAAACTATAGTAGCAAAGAAATTCTAGAAAATCAAAAGTTGCTAATGAAACAATTTAACCTTGGATCTCATAGGTCTTGAAAAAGGGATTTGAAGCACCTTGGATGGTTTTGACAATCACCCATAGATTTGAGAATTATAAAATTGTGTAAATAAATTAAATAGAAATTTCATATCTAACACTAGATAAAGCACAAAACTCAAATTGAAATGCATAAATGAACTACCAAATTTTATTAAAGTAATACAATTGTGAAGAAACAAAGTTCAAATAAGTACAAGTTATATGCCTATGATGCACAAAGAGCTACACGAAAGATGGTTGAAGTCTAGTGAAACTGATAGAGTGTATCCTATAGTTAGCTTCATAATCCAAGTGCTCCAAAGCTTCAATTCCTAAAACTCCTTACTATCTCTTTGATACTAAATCTTCTTTGTTAGTGTTGAAAATGGTGGATCGTTGTTGGACTTTTTGTTTCTCTGCAATGCTCTAATAATTTCTATGCTTAGCCGAATGTAAATTTGCTAAAAAGTCCTTATGAAGTGGTCATATTTAGTTTTTATAGGTCATTGGATTTTGACATGTTGCTACAAATTCTCTACCATGATTACTAACAAATTGCTGAAAATTTCTAATATTGTAGGTCATCAACCTCAATGTATTTTTTCATTTTTAGCAAATTTGATACATGAAGACCATAAAAAATGTTAGATTCTAAAACAATGCATAGGCTTCAAAATGATATGCTAGCTTTACCATAAATATTCTGATCTTATAGAAGATACATTGGGTCCCATAGAAAATATGTTGGCCTTACCATGAAAATCAAAGCCCAAAAATTCATACATTGGCTCTAGGTGGTTCCAACATATAAATTTCTATGACCTACATAAAAACCATGAAGGATACCTATGAAGGAACAAAATTTGTGAAGCATTCAAATCCCTTGTATGGTTGAAATAGTTAGAGAATCTAAAGATTAAAAAGAATGAAATAATGTATTAATATTTCAACTAGGTATATGATTTGGTAAGTTCAATTAGAGGAATTGATCAAGACCTTCCTGGAAGAAAAGTGATCTACAAGATTGAGACAATTCTAAACCAAGAGTACAAAATGAAGAAAATGACTATGAGGGAGATGAGAGACTTTGACAACTTAAAGTTTAAATATTTTAAAGTTCTCTAACAACCTATAAGATTATACTAGTAGAAGAAGGGGTGTTGAAGGATGATTTCATTGCACTAAACTCAAGATTCTAGTGAAGCATCCAAAGAGAAAGAGAAAAAGACATAAATAGAGACATTCTTATATAGTGATGAAGATAATAGTAATGATAGTAAACTTGATCTTCTTACTAGAAAAGTTAATATAATTCTTTCTAGCTTCCTTATGGAGGAAGCAGAGAGATCAAAACAAAGTCCATCAAGAGGCTAGCTCATAAGTATAGTTTCTAAATCATCCTATTTTTCTAATAGTTTAAATATTATTTGTTGGATTTGTAACAAATGAGGATATCTTTCCTTAGAATTTAAAATGCCAAAAGATTGCAAGACTGGACAAATATATGAGAGAAGGAGAATCCATGATGAGAAAATGAGACAATGATGAAGAAGCTAGTGAAGTAGAAGCAGAGAAAGATGATACCTCTAACTTTCATCTTGCTTATACGATAATTATAAACATCACTTTATCCCATGAAAATAAGAAAGAAGATCAAAGTGATGATAAATAGGTAGAAACGATAGAAGAAAGATCCAATGTATTAAAGAAAATTTCATTAAATTACCAAAAAAATGTATCTTAAATTCAAGAGTAAGCTACACCAAGATGAGCTAGAATTTGAACATGAGAGAAATACATGTCTTACTCTAACAAGAAAATTCATGTTCCTTAAGGTTAAGATTGGTGAACTGATTATTTTAAATGAATAATTAAATTTTTAGGAATAAGATAAAAATAAATTCAAGAAAATGAAATCACAATTTATCTTATTCCTAACATAGAATATCACTCTTATGAAGAAGAATGAGGAATTGCATTAAAAGATGGAGAAAGAGAAATAAGTTGTTGACAAATTCACTCTTGGGAAAGCTTCCTTAGACCACATGCTTGATCAAGGAAAAGATCAAATGATGACAATGATCTTGATCACAAACCTACCATGTCAAGCTACTTTAAAAACATGAAACCAAGGGAGATTCATCAAGATATCTATTATTAGTATTATCATTCATATAATGCAAGATTTCATAGATTTATAATTTGTTACCATTACCATCAAGTTGATCATATTAGAAGCCATTATTCTACTAGAGATGTTAACATTTTGGTATGCTTCTCACTTGGTTAATTATGAAAGACAAGATAGAAATAACTTCTAAAGATATACATTGAAGAGATGGATATCTAAAGGAAGCTCTCAAAACTAATATCAATAAGAGAATTCATATGGAGTAAGAAAATTTCCATCCGACTTTCAAGAAGTAAGACAAGAATGAAAGTACATGCCTAGGAATTAAAAAAAAAAAAGGACCAAGAAACCATGTCAATTAGAAGGATAAGGCTAGCCAATAATTAGTTCAACCTACACCACTTCTATACCATCTTACGATTGAAATCATTCCCAACTAAGTTAAGATGATATTCTTCCAAACCCAACAGAGTAGGATAGTTAAAGGACTTTTTATTTTTTACTCCTTAAGAGAATATTGAGAAAATTTTAAAGCCATATGAATCCCCACACATGTCCAAAAAATTTCACGTTATTCTAGGTTAGACATCCACATTTCATCAAGAACATTCAATTGTAAATAAAGGTTCCCTTAAAGAGGATGTCCACATTTATATGGGATGTTAAAAATACAATCCTTGAGATGTCCCAATCATTGTGTGGGATAGAAAAATAAAATTTATGCTTTTTTCTAGTAGAGCACAAGCATAAAATTCCTAGACATCCTCAAATCCTTTATTTACAATTAGGATCAAAACATCTAAGATAGAGAAATTAGAGAAGAAGGAGATAGGACATCATGGACAAGAAATCATGGAAAGAATCAAGAAAAGTACTAAGAGATTTTAGGATAGAAAATCTAGAAGAAGGGATATAGAAGGAAGAAAGGATTCTTCATTACAACAAGAGAGATGGAAATATAAATCTCCATTAGATTAGAGAAAGAAAAGAACATGTATGCTTGCCATCATAAGAATGCTATTACTCTTAATAGGGTATTTCATTTCAAGCCTGAAAGAAAGACATAAATTTTTTCCTATTTTGATGTAATGGGTCTTTCTTTCATTCTCATTCCTTTTGTTATTATTCCTAAAATTTTGATTCATGAGTTTTTCTATAATATTTATGAGATAACTGCTAAGGTTTAAAATTTTAATACTCTTATGAATGGTATTATTATTACTATTTCTCCTAGTATGATTAATTTGGTTCTAGAATTTGATGCTTTGAAAGCACAACTATTATGGGTGAACTCTATGTGCAAAAACGTTTTTGAAATCTATTTTTATAATGGCCAAGAGAGTTTTTCTATTGTTTGTTTGGGAATCTTAACTTTATTTTGAAGAAGAATGTTTATAAGAGTAAATGACTATAGATACTTCTACTTTGTCTCTCATCATTTATTATAAGCTTGTAATAAAAGGTGGAAGTTATGATCACTTGCTTCCACAATAGGCACCGATGCTATATTGCTTACTTGTTGGGGTTTGGTTGAATTTTGGTTATATTATTTGTAAGGATATTATGTCACACGATTAGAGAATGTAAACATTTGAAAATTTATTATTGATTGGTCTAATTACTATTAATAAGAACATTGACATTTCCTACATGCTAGTTATCTATGGAAAGAAGGGTATAGTAGAGTATGTTGAGAAGTAGAGAATTCCTAAAGGTATAGCTAGTACATCCACATCACAAGCTATAGGACCTAAACTTTCTAGATTCAAATCAGTTCGTGATTAGCTTATGTTAACCATGAATAAGGAATCATGGTTCTTTGCTTAGACTTTTGGCAAAATGGATTGCAATCTCTCTAGATTAGCCAGAAGAATTGATTGGCTTGATTGAAAGCACCTATCTCAAATGAGACATTAATTGGGACACTCACTTGGTTATTTGTGGAGCATACTCTTCATCAATGAGTGTAGCTTTATATGTAAGCTCATGCAAGAACTATGATTTAAACAAAGTAGAGGATTTTGATGAGGAGATCATGCTAACAAGTAAGGCACCTTAGTAGGGAAAGTAGCAAGGCTATGAGGATTAGCCTTGTAGATTTTATGACTATGTTTAATAGGAGGACAATATGTAAAAGGAGCAATCCCCAAAATGTTAAAGGACTTTTAATGATCCTTTCATCTACGGTACCATGGATAGTTTTCTTATTAAAGAGTTCTAATATAAGTTTGTAGATTTTTGGTAACATGAATCCACTTGAGGATTTTATTTTCCTTTTTACCAAGGTCTTAATAAGTCACATACTAAACATGACATATTTTTTAGAAGTTAATTCTTTTTTATTTAAACTTATATAATTAATTTAAACTGGGTTTCACTATTTTTGTAATTATTATTCTTTCATGAAAATAAAAAGTAGCATTCCTAAACTTACATGGATTATTTGAACTATATAAGAACAATAGTTTATTTTAGCTCAAAGCATTTGTAACATAACTTGGAACTATTTTAATTTTGGCTTTCAGGTTCTTTCTCTATCACCTAAACAACTTGCAACCTATATACGAATACCTTTGATATCTTTTCTTTGTTTCTTTTTTGTGCTAGTTCAATTGCTTTTTATAGCATTTTTTCCATGGAAACTCTCTTTTCCAATTGTTGGGTAATGTCTTTTGCAAGAAGATTAGAATTTTGGTATGGCTATGATAGTATTTATAATTCACTATTCAACATTTGATTTATTTGACTAAGGCTTAGCCTTATTTTGTTTTTTAATTAGCTAAATTCTTCTTTTTCATTTTTTATAAAACTAAAAAGTCCTATATAGATTGTTACATTAATTAAATTCACTTTTCTTTGAATCTCTATTTCTACAATTCCTAAATAATATTTTTTTCTTTATTTTTGAAAAATAATTATGATATTTTGATGTATTTTTATGTCTTCTTGTAGAGTTGTTAAATAATCTCTATTTTATGCAAATCAAATAGAATAATATTTCTGAGTTACACCCAATCTAAGCCCAAGTAGATTTACTTTTTAAACCATATTTTTATATTTTCATTTTTGAAAAAAATATAGATTGTTTAGGATGTTTTGTCAATATAAAAGTTAGATGGTGAGTTTTTTCTCTTAGATAAAAAGCACGTTTCTTAGTTCTGGCTTGAAGTCTTTTTGAAAATGTATTTTCATTTACTTTGATTCTACTAATTGCCAATTCTTTTTTCAAGCCCATGTTTTTCATAGTATTGGCTACTACTAATTGGAGTAGTTGAAATATTGGATAACATGACCTAGAAGGATTTCTAGCTAAAACCTTTAGAAGAAAAATGATCTACTAAAAAATATTAATAGTTTCAAGATCCTTAATGATAGAATCATTTATATAAAGTCATTCTAGTTTAGATACTTAACCTTTTTCTTTATAAATTTAAAAAATTTCTTGCAAGGTTTCTCTTCAATTTTTAGCCAACCCATGTGAATTTTAATAGGAGCACTTTTAGCTTCAAACATATCCCAACATTTTTAGCATAATGAGCTTTAGCCAAGGCTTTTTGAGTTTCAAAATCAATGAGAATCTAGCCTAAAAGAATTTGCATTTGCTTTACAAATTTTGCAAGATCTTCTTTAACTTAATACTTACACTTAGCAAATTACTCTCCAAACTATCTAGCATAATTTCTAACTCTACAAGTAGTTCACTACCACCAGTCAATCCAACAAATATCACTAGTAGGATTTTTTGTTTTTGTTTTATCTTTTTTTTTTCTTTTTACATTTCATAAAGACTTCAAAATATTTTTCCCATTGGGTCTTATGAATATATTAGAATTCATATGAACAAATTCATGCTTTCAATGAATGAAGAGTTAATACCATAGAGAAAAATGCTAATAAGAAAATGATATGACAAAGAAACATTTGTATGCACTTCTAGTTGTAAGTTTCAAAAAACATTAGAGATAAAAAATCTATCCAGTTGACAATAAATTCTATTATTTTCTTGTTAATAATTGCACCACGGATAATTCATCTTATTCAAATGAGATGGAAATAAAGAGCTAACATTAGAAAGAAAATATTTTTTTATAATTACACCAATCTTCTTTTCTCTTAAGAAGACATATTAGGTGGAAGACCATCAAGTTTATCTAAATGACTTTCAACCATATTGAAATAACTTCTAATAATCTAATGAACTTCAGGTAGAGATAGAATATATTTCCAAACCTCTAATTGATCTTTCAAATTATTAGAAGCATGAATATTATAGAGTCCACAGTTGCTTTTTTCACTATGATAAATAATTAAAATAACTCTTCCAAGATTATCAAAACTATAATTCAAAACTTTTCCAATAGAATTTTTATTAACAAGAATAACAAGGCATCCTTTGTTAACTTCATGAGTTGCAAAAAATAAAAAATAAAAATAAAAAAATGCAAAATTTTAAAATGCATTTACCAATAAAACTAATATCATGAGCTAAAATCTTAATTTCGTGCATGAAAAGAAACTTTGAAGATAAATTGTAGTTTGAAAGTACATGGTAATTTTTGAAAAGGACTTACTAGAAATGCCCTATACATTCCATGATAAACCTAACATTGAGATGTGGTGGAGGAGGCCCTTATCCTTGATTTTTCAAGCTTAGCATTTGTCTCACAATTCATATCACTAATAAGTGAAAAAGCATTATTTGATAAAAAAAACTTGAAATAGTAGTAAAAGTAGAAAGAATGAGATACCTTTGGGATTTTTAAATAAAAAGTAGTATTTTCAAGCCTTTTATTTTTATGTTGCATTAAGTAAATCCATTTGCATCAGTATTTTCATTACTAGTCTAGGTTTTTAAAAGAAAAATTCTCTTTATATATCAAGAGTTTATTTGCACCTTTACAATTTAAAGGATTAGTAAAAAAATGAGAACTTTTTAAAGAACATTTCATTTATGCCCACTAAAAACTATCATTATTTGCCTTTTTTGAAATTATTGTTTCATTTCCTCATGAACAATTTTTTATTAAAAATAATATAGATTCTAATAGTCTAGCCTTCATAACAATGATTGAAGCAACATCCTCATAAATTATAATATGAAATTTTTTGGGTAAAACATTGATTATTGGTATTGAGTTTTGATTCTTTCTTCTTCTGCTATAAGTTAATCTCTACAAAATAACGTATGCAATGCACACGATCTAGTAATGTTTTTGACTTTATCTTTAAGATTTTGTTAATGTTATCAATAATTTTACTTTCAACACTTCGAAAAATAAGAGGAAAATTTTCTAATTGAATCCAACAAAGAATTTTAAAATAATTAGAAGAATATTGATGGGACGCGATATCGCATGGGCCGTGATATTGTGACTTCACCGTGATATCGTGTACGCGATGTATCGTATGCGATATCGCAGTCCATCGCCATTTCTATAAATAAGAAGCGGCTCTCACTTGTTTCGCATCTAGATCTAGACCCTTAGCGAAACTATGGCAGTTTTACCTCTCTAGAGATAGAATAATTTCCATGTTCCCGCAGTAGGAGTTCCAAAGTGAATGGATCTTTATTTGAGCAAATATTGTACTTGAGCACAAGTTTGTGTATGGAAATAAAGATGAACTTTTGGATAAACCTTGCAGTGCATGGACTAAGCTAGATAGGACTTTAATTATTATTATTTATTGTTCATTTTTAAATGCTTTATTAGTTAATTAAATCTCTCTCAACCATTAACTCCTAGTTAAGTGCATTCAATACGATCGCTTCGAGCATGTGTGTTATGCTTGGTAATCCTAGCAACAAATAACGTTTGGTAATCCCAGAAGGTTGCATTGGCTTAGGGTGTGAACAGCAAGTGGGAACGAGTACTGATGCTAGGTTAATTAAGACTTATTTAGTTAAAGTTAGTTAATTAGTCTCTTCACCTTTTACCTTATTAGCATAGGCGATAAAACATAAAAGATATAAAAATCACATACCTCAGACTTAACCATACAACCATGACAAATACAAGTAAGTCTGGGAAGACAACAAACGATTAACCTTAAGTGTTCCATGAGGTGTGTAGGCACTTAGTCTGCAGAATTCGACCGGATCACGTGTGTAACGCTTGTATTCATATGGTCGAGTGTAGGGGTACCTCGCCACTCATCATTGGCGTCGTTGCTGAGGACTAAGTGTTTGTGCGCTAAGGAGAACATAGGAAATCATCGACATCATTGGGAAGCTTAAATGAGCCCTTAGGGTTAATTGGAAGAGAATTTTAAACAACGGTCAATAGCACACTGAAATAAACAATGTCTTCTTCTTCTCATAAGAGCACTTCACCACCTAGGGATCATACAAGAAACAGTCGGTAGTCTAACATGCATAATTGAGAACCGTCAGTTCCTCAATAGTACCAGGTGGTATATACTCATCCCGATGAGTATATACCTAATTTTACTTTTATTCTCCATCAGGATGAACAACTGCTTTGGTGAGACTTGCAAGGTAACATAGTGTTAACCCTAGATCGGGTAGTCCCTAACATGCTCCTTCGTGCTCTTGCACAGATAGGAATGACACAGTTATACACTAAATACGTTGTAGGTGATTTTGACACAAGGGATTACCATCCCACAGTAGCGCAACATTTAAGGCACTTGTGACAGGAGAGCCACCATACATTGTTGAAGGGCAAAGGGGTCCTGCATGTCCTAAGCAAAATTAGAGATGGTAAACCAGTTATAACAGGTTCTCTATCGAATGATGTTCCCCCTCCTAATAATGGTGAGGAGGTGGGGTATCAGAACTTATGCTCTAAGATTCATAACCTTGGTTCTGATACCCATAAACACCAAGTGTTCACTGATTGAACAAAAACACATGATAAGGACAGGCACTCGGATTGTCATCACGATCGAGGCCGTAGCCATTGAAGAGAAGGTAAGAAACATCATAATGGTGATGGTTCCCCTTCTTCTTCCCATTCATCACATCATTCACCCTCTCCTTCCACATTAGGACACAGCCATAAGAAACACAACCGTGAGGATAAGGGTGAGCATAATGAGAACCCTCGATGAGAGAGTCAAGAGTGAGGATGAGGGCATTCCAGAGAGTTAAGGCATAGAAGGGAAAGTAGGGAACCACGTAGGCATCATAGACGTCATGAGAGAGATGATCATGATGAAACCCTACTAGCAACCTAGAGTATGTTAAACATTACGGAGGCAGTTAGGATACCTACAAAGCATCAAAAAGATAGTCGGATTAAACGACTAGAAATGAATAATATCCCTCGATTTGAGGGAGGATACAATGCTGATCTGAAAAACCACTTACAGGCATTCCATGATGCCTGTGCCTTGCATAATATTGAAAACGAGTGGCAAAAATTAAAGTTGTTTCCTAGGACACTCATCAAAGAAGTGGAAAGTTGGTATCAGTCCGTAGAACTAGAATCTATTAGACGATGGAGTACAATGCTAGAATTATTCAACAATAAATATCAAACGTACTATAGAGTGTCCAACTTGCATAAACAGATCCAAGGATGGAAGCAGGGTAATCATGAACCCTTGGATGCTTCCATGGGCCGATATTATGCATTGCTACATCGTTGCTCGGGTCATGGCTATGCACAACGGGATCAACTCCACCACCTCGTAGATGGGCTAAGATATGAAACCAGGAGAACCCTTGGGACATATGCCCAAGGGAGATTATCTGAACTTAGATCCCATGAAGTTCATAGATTGTTGGAGCAAGTAGCCAAAGAAGAAGGGGAGCTACGGAAAAGAGAAAGCACAGAAGAATATAATCACGATCCCTCCCTTCAGAAGAAGGGAGTAAGATTCTGTGATGAAGAGGATGAGTCACCACTCAAAGAGTTGGTGAATAGAAAAACCTTACCACTTCAAAAGCTAACAATGAAAGTGTCAGCTAAGGTAGATGAAATATGGAGCTCCTTAGATAGTAAAATTAAAATTGTCCTGAAAATTGTAGAAGAGTCTAAGGAGGAATGAAGTAGTGACAAAGATAAGAAAAAGAGGAGAGATTCGGACCCTGCACATAACAAGGATAAGGGAAAGATGACAACCACCGATGAGGTTGTGGATTCGGATATAGACAATGACGGTGGATGTGAGATCTACCATTATGACCATCCTAAGGGATGTTGCCCGAAAATCTTACATCTACAAGAGTTTGGGGTGTATGCACTCAACCCAAGACTTAATAAACGGCATGCACCTTGAAGGTTACCTTATCCCCAAGGTAACTCAAGATAGTTCCACCAACCATTAACATACTATCCAAGTGGAACTCCGCCACAACCTATCGGGCAACATTAGCAGTGGCAATACCCACAGTCATGGGGGATGCCACCGCTGAGACAACAATACCCTTACCGGCAACCAGACCCGTATGGCTACTACGTGCAGCAGTCGGTTTCTCCAAGTGACTCTATGGGTCACGCAACTCCACAACGTCACTACCAGGTTCGGGAGTATTTTAGGACTCCTTCTCCTACTGAAGACACCCCACATGCGTACCATCCTTTGAATCCATCCACCACTCATACATCGATAGTTCCACTATCTTCCATTCCAACAATGCAAGGGGAACTCCCCACTCAACCGCAACAACGTAATGCTACAAGAGCCATAAACCTTCAACCCATTACTGGTTCTAGCAACTGTACAAAGAGAAGATCTTTTTTCAGAACCAGAAGCCCAAAAAAGCTCTCACAACCACAAGCAGTTGAGTCTGTACATGCTCCTCCAACAAATAAGGCTTCAGAGCTCCCTTCAAACCAACAACAGGGCTCAACGCATATGGTTATGTTAGCACATATACCGACTGGATCAAGGTAGGAAACCTTCTCAGGAAACTCTCTAATCCTAGAAGTCCCTTAATCTACCTCCAAGTTGTTAGGAATGAATCTCATAAGGCTCTTCTTGACTCAGGTTCCGGAGTCAACTTAATATCACAAGAAATGTATAAAGCCTAGAACCTACCTCCACTCAAGAAGATCAATATTCAACTAGAGTTGGCAGACCAATCCATCACCATTCCCCTGGGATTGGTGGAGGACATCATTACCACTGTGTGTGGTTGGTCATACTCGATCGATTTCCTGGTGATAGAAGTCAACAGTAACAAAGGGGACTTCCCAATTATAATGGGAAGGGCATGGCTGAGTACAATAGACGCATGCCTAGGAATCCGCGATATTTCCTTAGAAATATCTAAAGAAAATATTTATGGAAAGATCGAGAAAAAGAAAGTTCCATGCATCACATATAGTGCCTCAAAGGGTGATGACATGGAGGAATGCTCAACATCTCCTGCATGCAACTAGTGTGCCCAAGAAACTCAGATACAAAGGTTCCTGTATGTAGCAACCACACAACAAGATAACACCCAGCGGTTGACAGCTAAGCAAGAGAGCAACCCACCAATATGCATGGAACTAACTGGGGGAACAACCAGCAACCACAACGGAAGCATAGATACATTGGAGTATGAGCATCGCCAACTTCCATCCTTTAACCTGAAAACATCAATCGGGAGAAGTTGGACACTTCTAAGAAATTCAAATAGGCACTCATTATTTTGGATCTCTCCCTTTCAATTTAGTCATGGGGGAAATAGCTACCTATGCTAATTAATTGAGGCCCTCAGTTCTTTTTAGATTTTTGTTTTACAAATTTCTTTAAATTTTCTTATTTTTTTACTACATCGTTTCTACTTTTTCTTTTATTTATGTGTGTATGTGTTTTATCCATTTTGTTAAGTTTGTCACCCAATAAGTGCTATTAAATGATGGTATGAACCATTTTTCTATTGGTTGCTAATATTTGGTTTTTACCCTTAAGTTATGATGTTGATACTAAGGTATGGTTCTTTTGATATGATAGGAAATGAGTCCACTTCATCCATGCATCCACAAATTTCTATGGTCTCTCTTGGCTTAGAACTATACAGTCCCTTTCTTAATAATAATAACTATAACAAATCGGTGACTGGGCATTTCTCAAACTAAGGAACGACTCAGGGATTGAAAAGGGTGTGACTTCAAGGGAACTTGATCCATTTGTGTTGGCCATTCTTTTAGGTGCTTGGATGTTTTCTTTTTGAGTTTTCCTACCGTTTTGACGTTACCCAATTATTAAGAAGCTGAGTGAATAAAAATAAAAATAAGCAATCTTTGCATGGTGTGGTTCTCACGAAAAAAAAAACAAACACAAAAAAAAACCAGTGAGAATTCAAAGCACACCCCTTAGATGAAATAATCAATTGGGCTACAAGAACTGGTTTTGGAACTAAAATAAACATGTTCCCTCTAACTAAGGCCCTTCTTGCTTTCCATTCTCTCCTCTTTCATTTCATCGGAATGGTGGTGGCTCTTTGAGGGATGCATTCTTGTTATTCCAAGTGGATGGATTGGCTGAATGCATTGATGTGAAGTCACTGGATGTGGTTTGTTGAGGCTGAAGTTGGAATGGGATCTACCAAGTCACATTAATCATTAAATACACAAGGGGTTGTACATCACCTTGTTCTTGAGATTCCGTTTCATTCTCCTCTTTCCATCGTTCTTTCTCCATTGTTCACCTCATTGCCGGTTGTATCATTAGTGTATATTTTGGTTAACACATTGTTTTCTTTTTGGTAAATTCTTGTGGTTAAGACTTTAACTCTTGTTCTGAATAACATTCCCAAAGTCTACGAACTCTGTGAATGTGGGTTTGTCAGGGCATTAAGGGCATGAGCCTGCTTTGGGGAGGACCCACTGGCATTCCTCTTTGGTGCATCAGTTAAATTATTTGCCTTAAACATTTTTGTAATCAACCTTATTTTGTTCATTTCCATCTTGACATCCATTTCACCGACGTTACAATTATCTCTTTTTCTCCATCTTTTTTATTCATTTTCTTTCTACATTCTATCACTATCAGAGGTTCGCTCTTAGTCATGGGGGTCTTGACCCAATTTTTTCGATTTTCTCCTAACCCCTACACCTTCAGTGGTCACCAATATTATATCTCCAGATCCGCAATCAGCCATACCACAACTCAGCTAATGGAACTTTCACTGAAGCAAGGTATCAATTGCATTGAGATTCATTTACCCTTGCTAATATAAGATTGTGTCATGTGTTCAGATAACAATCATACAATAATGGATTGGACCTGGAGGGAACACTTGGAATAGATTGGTGTTGAAGCATTCATGCAAGGAACGAGATTGATGGCGCACTTATGGATGGACAACGAAAGGTGCAATCTTGGCATTGGCAGCAGCGAAACTTCTCTCTCTCTCTCTCTCTTTCTCTCTCTCTCTCTCTTTCTCAGCTGCCAAATAAGGCCTAATGTTAAATGTATAAAGTGTTCACTCTTGTTGTCATGAGCACCAGTTTTGTCATGTTTTGTAATGATGATCTGTTCACATGTCGTCCCATTTACCATTAGTTCCATTCAAGTCAATAATCCCATACCTTCCCAATATTTTATAAAGAACTCGAGGATGAGTTTTTATTTAGTCATGGGGGTATGATGGGATGCAATATCGCATGGGCCATGATATCGTAGTTCACCATCATTTCTATAAATAAGAGGTGGCTCTCACTTGTTTCGCATCTAGATCTAGACCCTTGGCGAAACTCTGGTAGTTTTACCTCTCCAGAGATAGAATAATTTCCATGTGCTCGCAGTAGGAGTTCCAAAGTGAACAAATCTTTATTTAAGCAAATATTGTACCTGAGCACAAGTTTGTGTACAGAAATAAAGATGAACTTTTGGATAAACCTTGCAGTGCATGGACTAAGCTAGATAGGACTTTAATTATTGTTATTTATTGTTCATCGTTTAAATGCTTTATTAGTTAATTAAATCTCCCTCAACCCTTAACTCCTAGTTAAGTGCATTCAGTACGACCGCTTCAAGCATGTGCGTTATGCTTGGTAATCTTAGCAACGAATAGCGTTTGGTAATCCCAAAAGGTTGCATTGGCTCAGGGTGTGAACGAAAAGTGGGAATGGATACTGATGCTAGGTTAATTAAGACTTAGTTAGTTAAAGTTAGTTAATTAGTCTCTTCACCTTTTACCTCATTAGCATAGGTCATAAAACATAAAAGATATAAAAATCACATACCTTAGACTTAACCATACAACTGTGACAAATACAAGTAAGTCTGAGAAGACAATGAACGATTAACCATAAGTGTTCCATGAGGCGTGTAGGCACTTAGTCTGCAGAATTTGACTGGATTACGTGTGTAACACTCATATTCGTATGGTTGAGTGTAGGGGTACCTCGCCACTCATCAAATATGGATGAAAATCCACTTTCTATTCCTAAGAAATAAAAGTATTATGTTGATTTATAAAAAATTTAAGATCGAATGATTTCTCATTCATGTTAGAATTAGCCAATTCGACAAGAAAAAAAGATTCAAAAAATAGTGAACATGTAAAACATGAATTTCATAGCATTCAAAGACATCCTAAATAATTGGTGTAAAAACCTTATTTAAGCAAAAAAAAAGTCCAATAATATGTAGAAATATGTATCATAAAGCGATATATTTTGACAATGATTCGTATAAATCATCAAGTAAAAAAACTTTAAAAGCTTTAAAATTCTTCAGTCTCTATAGTTTGAGAGACATTAGTATTTTCCATCTTTAAATCATTCTTTACCAAAAAAAATTTTAATGTAAAAACTCTATGAGAAACTCTTGAGATCAACAAATCATTGAGAGAATTTAGCACACCTTTTAAAATTAGAATTTTAGATTTAAATAGTATGAGAATTTTCAAAGGTTAAAATTTTTTATGGTAGAGTTTTTAACGTATTTTATGCTAGTACATAGGAGCAACCATAGATTTTATCAATTGCTATGCACATTTTATGTGAGACATTTTTATATTTTTCATTAATGCTCGTACTTTGCGTTGAATTTATTCCTGGAAATTTACATAAAATTTAACATTCAAAGCTTTTAGTTAATGAGTGTTTTACTATCTTATTTTGCTTTATTTTTGTTTTTGTTTAGATGTTCAAGAGCAATTTGAATAGGGACCAAATCTTCTAATATAGAATGTTTACTCTTATATAGATAAGTAAATGTTCTTTTCCATTATGAACATGGAAAATATAGCTCATCATATTAAGTACAATAGTGCATGCTTAAATGATGGGCAATAAAATCCTTTTTTAAATAAATGTATAGCTACAAAAGCATGTTTTTTTTCCTTTTTAAAAGATTACATTATACTTATAACCTTATGATTGGCACATTTAAGCCATTTGATGGATCAAGCTCCGTATTGCCTGGTGAGTACCTTGATCTCATGTCAAGCACCCTAAGAATTTTCTCATCCAGTTACATGAATGTCTTGAACAATATCTCTTATCCTGTCCTGTCCATAGAAGGAAAATGCACTTCTACATTCCCGAATCTGATCTTCTTTGAAGATTCTTTATTCAATCCCATTGATGTGAAGGGATTCCCATGGCTGACACACCAGAGCTATCAATCGGCACAAGTTGTGGATCTCTCAAAGCTGCCACAATCTCTGAGGTCCCAGGCATAAATATGGTTAGTATTAAATCACACGAGAGCATACCCATAATCTATGCATCAAAAGAATCTGATTCGTGGAAGCAAGGAATCGAGGCGGTGATTCTAAACGTGTTTGGGAACGTGTGCCTCAAGAAAAAGTGGGTACGAGTTCGTAGCTGGGGACATGATCGAGAAAATTTAAATATATTAGTTTTTTTAAAAACTAAATCCCATATATCATAAAAATACATTGTAAAACATAGAACTAGTACAATGTAAATCCAAATATTGTTAATGCTTAAAAATTGCATAGAAGAAAATTTGCAAAGGTATGGAGGGCACAGAATCCATTTCCTTACTCAGGAGCCAAACATATAATTTCTTCAACAACCAAAATGACAACAATAAAATGAAATCCTTTTGTTACTCAATCCAATATTTTCAAAAATGAAATTAGGCCTCAAGCCTCAACCAAATTTATAACAAATCAGGTCTGCTAATACTTTTGTTCAACGACTACCTGTGAGTAGCACCCTAGGGACTACCTGTGTGAGTAGGGCCATGTTGAAGATAACCGTATTATAAAAATACACAACTTAACTAAACTAGGCACAGCCCAGTAACTCATCTCACCTATAATGATCAAAAACCTTTCAGACGCTGAAAAATCGGCACTAGTCATGATGAAGGGGAAAGTAAAAACAGAGCACCATGAGCTTGCATATGGACATTGTACATGTGATGTGCGTGTGGGCTTCGTTGCTTTATAAGCAAACAGATTTTTAAAAAAGTTGAACAAGCATCCATCCATCCGTCATCATGTTCATGACTTATGACCCATGACGATGACACTGTTTTGTTTTTTCTTTTTTAAGCAGAGATACGAGGAAAAGAGAAAAAACCAGCAATGAACAATAAACACGCGAGAATGTGAGAGTCATGGCGGAACCTTTGGCGCTCCCAGGCGAATCCACGCAAATGCAATGTTTTCCTCGCAGGCCCAGTCCAAAACTTTCGGTATGACCCACACTTGTCCCTTCGGCCATCGGTTACCATAGTAGCCCTTTGGTGATTTCCGTGTGTTTGTTTATTTATTCGTGCTCCCTTGTTTTCTGTGGTCCGTCTGCCGCTTGCTTGCCAGTTAACAATGAAATGAAATTTTTGGTATGATTCAGAACAGGAGAAGATATGTAAGATTTTAATGCAAAATGCAGACATCGCAAGAACTAAAAAGGCGATAACAATCCGAGGCAAGGCAAGGCGACCATATCAATGTATATTTTCAAATCCAGACAAAATTTCATTGGAAATTATGAAATACGTACCCACTGCGAATTTAATACGTTTCTGTACGCGCTCCCGAATCCGATGCGAATTTAATACGCTTCTGTACGCGCTCCCGAATCCGACGCGAACAGTTCGTCAAAATTTATAGGGAATCGCGAATCTCCAGCGCATAGCCCATAATATTCGGTGATTCTGCACTTCCCATCTGTAAAATTTGACAATAGAGGTCTAAACATGATCGTCATGGACATGAATGCTAAACATAGACCCAACCATCCACGAATCACTGAAATCATCATCTACAAGAGGATTTTCTTTGGCTTCTCGATGTTGTTTATTGGGTGGCCTTCAAGCTTTCTTCTGGTAAATCAAGTGAGAAAGAGAAAAATTTCAAACTGAAATGGAGTTGGCCGGAACAGGGAGAAGCAGCTTGATGCAGGAATCAGTTACGGTGGATCTTGACTGGAACAAAGCCCTACGAGACGATGATGGACGAGAAAAGTGTCAGGTTCGGAAGTCTTTTGATTTTTGATGTATTTTCACAAAGATGTATCGTGAGATACTTGGTGCAATGCGTTTATCAACGGAATGATCAGCAGCTCCAAGGCAACACATTTTTGACGTTTGTGAAATGAAACGTTTTTTCAGCCGTGTGAAAAACCAGAACCATCGCGGAGCTTTACCTGCGTTTTGGACTTTCAGCCATCAAGCAACAGAGAGCATACATAACATTCTAAGGATGTACAATTTTCTATCGCAGTTGTTGCTTTTACTGGTTCTTTATAATTTAAGGCAGAAGCTGTGCATTGGCATGGCAAGTTCAAGGTGGCCTGCATGCTTTGTCGTCCATGATAAGAGCAAATAAAAATGGCGATGATAAAGGATAGCTGGTGTTGCCGAGCAAAGCCAGCCAAGAATGTCCTCTGAGCAGTTGAGCTTTCTGCGTTGCTCACATGGACGCGCGGCAGCAGAAAATCCATGAATCGTCCGCGCACTTTTGCTTTGAAATTTCAGTTACTGTACGTAGGATGCTCCACCGGACCTGAACGTCCGTCTTATTGCTGCAACAAGAACTGGTCGTTTGCGTGGACAAGTTGCCTCAGCCGCTGCAAAGACACAGAAATCTGCCTAATTTCATTGTCAATTGGGACGTTCTGGTATGTTATGTTTAATAGGCCGGCAAAAGGAGAATAATTTAATATTGGAGCCACACTTTCAAAAAGATATCGATGTTATGATTTAAGAAAAAGGGGAGATTTATGAACATTTGGTAAATATAACTTTATTTTCTATAGGATTTTATAACTTCCCAGTGAAGTTAAGGGGAGATTTATGAACATTTGGTAAATATAACTTTATTTTCTATAGGATTTTATAACTTCCCAGTGAAGTTATAACTTTATATGGTAGTTATAACTAAACTTTCATGATATTTGTAATTAATTTTAGTTTCCCATCACCAAGACACTTGCAAACTATGGCTTGCATGTCTCTAATAGTTATAACCTCTTATGGTGGTTTTTCCTTGATATTTGTAACTCACCTTAATCTCTTATTATGATTGTAACTACCCAAAGCCACTATAACAAGGGCTTCAAGGGTAGTATTAAAAAAAATTTGGGAAAAGACATATTGAAGATTTCTTGTAAAGCATGGCTTGCTAAAGGCATCAATTCAACTGCTTTGTTTTAATCTCATGAGTTCTTTTATTCTCATTTTGTCTTAGTTGCTTAGCTAATGGTTTAGATAGTATTGTGCTTGGCAATTAATTTTGGAGTTTTCTAATTGCTCTTATAACTCTATTTTGCACAATTCGAGACTTCTATTTGGTTGCCAAATAAGAGCTTATGTTGTCTTTGAAAAGCGTCTTGAGCAATTTAATAGTAATGTCTTTATAAAATTGCCTATTTGAGTTTAGAGGGTCTAAAAAAATCTTTGATACTTTGAGATGACTTAAAATAGCTTCATTTTTTAAAAGTTTATTGCCTTGATATTTCAATCTTGAAATTGTCAGATTTCTTCTGATAGCTTTATTGTTTGCAATTCTTGACAACTATTAACTAGCCAAATAAAAACTTGTGCTTTATCATTTACAAAGCATTTTGGTAGTTTAATAAAAGTGTCATTTACGAAATTGCTTGTTGAGCCCAAATGGCTTGGACAATTTGTAATACTTAGATTGAATTGGAATAGCTTTATGGCAAAGTGTTTCCTCATGTTCAATTTATCTCGCTTAAATGTTTAAGATTTCACACAAATCTACTCTTCTTTTCTTTTCTTTTTTTTTAAAAAAATTCATTAAATCTCGCTCTATTTCTAGTTTTCTTGTGGAACTTTCTCTCTAGGTGAAATTAGGAGGAGATTTCTGCAAAATGGTGCTTAAGAATTTTTGTGAAATTTTATTTTTTTCAAGCAACATACTATAGGAACTGATGAGACGTGATTCGCATAGGCCGCGATATCGCGTCCGCCACGATATCGCGTCTTCCCTACGATATCGCGTACGTGATATCGCAGTTCGCCGCAATGTCTATAAATAAGTGGCGACATTCCCTTGTTTCGGAATCCCAGTTTTAGAGTAGCGAAGCTCTGCAGTTTGATCCCTCCAGAGTTAGATTTTTTCCCGTGTCTGCCCGCAGTGTGATGAATGTAATTGTACGGTGTCTTTATTCGAGTGTGCCGTACTTAGACACGCACATGACCGGCAATAAAGATTGAGATTACTTCATCATTGCAGCATTCACTTTGTTATTTATTTAATGTTATTTACTGTTTTCTCTCTCTCACCCTTAAACTCCTAGAACGCGGAACGAGTACGACTTGATTACGAGCATTTAAGTGTGACTACTTGGTAGCCCAGTGGTGTAGCTAGGATCTACACTTGGTAGTCCCAGTGGTAGTCGTGCACCTTGTCCAAGATGTGTACGGTTGATCAAGGAATCGGCTGCTCGTCGCACTTAGGCTAGATTAGATTTTCTTACCCTTTTCCTCTTAGCTTAGCTTAGTTAATATTCTTTTCCACTGCCTTCAGGCGTTGCATAGATTAGGAACACATCATACACCTCACCTGGACTAAACCGTACGTGACAAATACAATACTAGCCCAGGTGGGAAGACATCGAACTACGACCTAAGGCTAACTGCCTAGGTGCCACAACTAGTCCATCTACGGAGTTTGACCGGATCGCGCGTACACGCTCGTATTCGTATGGTTGAGTGTAGGGGTACCTCGCCACTCATCATTGGCGTCGTTGCCGAGGATGGTGCTAGTTATCTAGATTAGTTATATCATACAAGCTCGCTGTAAAGAACTTAACGATATATCTCTTTAAAAAGAAGTAATTATAAAAAGTCACATAAATTCACACAAAACAATGCCTCTTCGACAAGATGATAATAAAGCCACACTTAGTGAGGAAGTTCATTGGAGAACCAATGAGCTATATGACGATGATGATTGGAGTATACAACCTAAAGTGGGAGTTTCCTATAAGCTTGAACAAAAACAATGTCATCACAACGCATGAAAGCCTAACTTACCCGATGACGATGAACCCCACTGGCCACTACAAGCCTAACGCAAATACAAGAGGCTGTTCGAATCTCACGTACACATCGTAAAGAGAGCCATCTACCCAGGTTCGATTTAAATAACTTTCCCAAATTTTTAGGAGGCTATGACTTAGATCTGCATCAACATTTACTAGCCTTCTACGATGCCTGCACATGGAATAACATTGATAACAGTTGGAAAAAACTAAAGCTCTTTCCTATGACACTTGTTGACCAAGC
>MNCI01009759.1:429853-851777 GCA_015680685.1 Gnetum montanum
CCTCCTAACTTTCAACATTCTCATCCTTTCCCTCCTTCCACAATGCCACCAACTGTTCCTAAGGTGTTTGTACCACCGCAACCCACGAACAACACTTGTGCTGCTGCTACTAATAGCAGTGAAGAGCCTCCTCAACATCAAAAGCATCCTTTCATTAAACATGGCCGTAGGAAGGGACAACACAATTCTAAGGCCACTACACCTTCCAACCCAGCACAAGTCCAACACTATGGTGCACCCTTACCTTCGAATCCAATGCCTCATGTAACTTCATCAGGGCGACAAACTTACACTCCAACAACCATATGGCCCAATGAACACAACCATGGGAGGCATCAGCCCAATCCTTGCATACCATCTAACGGTCCTAAACATCATAGTGGGTCAACTTGTTATCCGGGAACTACATCGTATGAAGTGCCCCACTGTGTTTATTACAAAGTGTGTGAAATTCAAGGTGATAAGTATGGGCCGATTTCAATATTTCCAATATGCAAGGATCCTCATTTCCAATATGATAAGGTGATAAGTAACAATTAGTGTTTGGTAATCTCAGTAGTGTTGCACTAGTTTAGGATGTGTATGACAAGTGGGAACGAATGCTTGTGTTAGGATTAGTTAGAGCTTAGTTAATGAGTAGTTAAGTTAAATTAGTTACTTAGTTACCTCTCTCCTTCCCTATTAGTGCAGGACATAAAAACATAAAAATCATATGCCTCAAGCTTACTTAACCATACAATTGTGACATACAGGTAAGCTTGGAAAGACAATGATCAACCAACTCATCCTTGTTCCACAAGGGCGCATAAGCACTTAGTCTTTGGAATTCAACCAGATCATGCATGAAATGCTCATATTCATATGGTTAAGCATAGGGGTACCTTGTTGCTCATCATTAGTGCCGTTGCTAGGGATGTAGTTGTTTATGTGCTAACTAGAACATAGGAAATCATTCACATCATTAGAATAAACCCTTAGGGTTGGTTGAGAAAATAATAATCAAGAATATATCGCACACTAAATAGACAAGTATGTCTCCTTCTTCGTACGAAAGTGCCTCACCACCTAGGATTGAAACAGGAAATCATCGGTGGCATAATACACATGACGTTGATCCACTAGTCCCTTAATAGGTTTGAGTGGTATATATTCATCACAAGGAGTATATACTAGACTTCACCTTTATCCTCCATCAAGATGAACAACTACATTGGCGAGACTTAGAAGGTAACATAGTGTTACCTCTTGATTGTTCAATCCTGAGCATGCTTCTTCGTGCTCTCATACGAATTGGCATGCCGCACTTACACACAAAATATGTTGTGCAAGACCATGACTCTAGATAATACCATCCCACAGAGGCACAACGTCAAAAGGATTTGCAATAGGAAGACATCATAAGTCTTTGAAGAGTAAGTGGTCCCAGGATGCCCCACATGTCTTAAGCGAAAATAAGGGTGGTAAACCTACCTCAGGTAGTTGGCCACAAAACGATGTTCCTCCCCTTGACTTTGGCCAAGGGGTTGTGTATCAAAACCTTCATTCCACTATTCATAACCCAGGTTCTAATACCCACAGGCACAAAGGATTTGAAAAAGGGACACAAACTCATGATAAAGGTGGACATTCTAATCGTAATCGCGATCGGGGCTAAGACTGTAGAAGAGAAGGTAGCAGACATTGTCATGGTGATGGTTCTCCTTCTTTTTCACCTTCATCATCTCCTTCACCCTCTCTTTCAATATCCAGATGTGGTCATAAAGAAAAAGACCATGGGGATAAAGGTAGGCAAAGTGAAAGTCATAAACGAAATAGCCAAGAAAGGGGACAAGGGCACTCTAGAGATTCATGACATAGAAGAAGGGAGAGTAGAGAACAACATAGATGCCATGGATGAGACAATCATAATGAACCCCTCCTCACTACTTGAAGTATGTTGGACATAATTGAGGCTGTTAGAATTCCAACAAGGCATCAGAAAGATAGTAGGATGAAGAGATTAGATATGAACAACATCCCACGATTTGAAGGGGGATACAACGCTAATTATTAGAATCATTTACAAGCATTCCATGATGTGTGTGCCTTATAGAACATAGAGAATAAATGGAAAAAACTTAAGTTGTTCCCATAGACATTAATTAAAGAAGCGAAAAGCTGGTACCAGTCTTTAGAACCAGAATCCATTCATAGGTGGAGTACTATGTTAGAACTATTTAATGACAAGTACCAAACATACTTCCGAGTGTCTAACTTGTGAAAGCAAATCAAAGGCTGGAAACAAGGAAGAAATAAACCCTTGGATGTTGCCATGGGTTGATACTATGCACTGTTACATTGTTGTCCTAGCCATGGTTATTCACAAAGGGATCAACTGTGCCATCTTGTAGATGGGCTTAAACATGAAACGAGAAGAACCCTTGGGACTTATGCCCAAGAAAGATTATTCAAGCTTAGGTCCCATCAAATTCAAAGACTACTGGAGCAAGTTGCTAAGGAACAAGGTGAGCTAAGGAAGAGAGAAAGTGCAGAAGAGTATAACCGAGATCCTTGCCTCTCGAAGAGGGAAGTAAGATTTTGTGAGGATAAAGAAGAGTCACCACTCGAAAAGATGGTGAATAGAAAAAATTTCCCTATCCAAAAGTTGACATCAGAAGTAATGGCAAAGGTAGATCAAATGTGGGATTCCTTAGACAATAGATTTCAATTTGTTCTTAAAATAGTAGAGGAGTCCAGAGAGCAAGGTAGTGATCACGAAAAAAAAGAGAGAAGCTGAACATGCACGTAGCAAGGGTAAGGGTAAAGTTTCCATCATTGAAGAGGTTGTGGAGTTAGAAATAGACAATGATAGTGGATGCGAGATGTGTCAATATGACCATCCTAAGGGATGTTGCCCTGTAATCTCACATCTGCAGGAATCTGGGGTGTATGAACTCAAGGTAACCCTTAAGGTTACCTTATCCTCAAGGTAACCCAAGGCAATTCCACCAACCCTTAACATATTATCCCAGTGGAACTCCATCGTAATCCATTGAGCAATATCAATAATGGAAATACCCATAATCATGGGGAATGCCACCACCAAGGCAACCGTATCCTTACCGGCAACTTGACTCGTATGGATATTATGTGTAGCAGCCAATCTCCCCACGTGACTCTACTAATCACGTCACTCCTCAACCTCACTATCAAGCCCATGAGTATTATGGGAATCCCTCTTCTAGAGGCAATATTCCGCAAGCATATCATCCTTCTCATCTGGCCACATCTCTTCCACCAATAGCTCCACTACCCCCTGCTCTAGCTATGCAGGGTGAAATCCCTACCTAGCCACAGCAACATAATGCCACAAGGATTGTTAACTCTCAACCTACTATTGGTTCCAACAACCACATGAAGAAAAGACCTTTCTTTAGAACCAATAGTTCAACCAAGCCCTTGCAATCACAAGCGGCTGATTCCTTAGATGCCTCAATATCAATCAAAACTTCAGAGCCCCCTTCAGCCTAACCACCACACTCAACGCATATGGTCATGCTAACACATGCTATCATAGATTGGATCAAAGCTAGTCATCTTCCCAAGAAATTATTTGATCCTAGGAGTCCTCTAATATACTTACAAATTTTGGGAAATGAACTGTACAAGGATCTTTTGAATTCAGGTTTCAGTGTCAACTAGATTTCTCAAGAAATGTACAAGGCTTGGAACCTACCTCCATTGAAAAAGAGCAACATTCATTTAGAGTTGGCTGACTAGTCCATCATTGTCCCATTGGGACTAGTGGAGGACATCATCACCACTGTTTGTGGAAGGTCATACACAACTGATTTCCTAGTGATTCAGGTGAACAACAGTAAGGGCGACTTCCCAATCATAATGGGAAGAGCATGGTTAAGCACAGTTGATGTGTGCCTAGGAATTCATGATCTTTCCTTGGAAATATCAAAGGAAAACACATTCAAAAAGATCAAGAAGAAGAAAGTTCCATGCATCGCATACAGTGACACAGGGTGTAATTACGTGTAGAGGTCATGGGTTGTGCAAAGTTTAACATTACCTGCATGCAATCAATATGCACAAGTGATCAACATACAAAGATGCCTGTATACAGTAGCCACACGACAGGAAGAAAACTAATGGATGATAGCTGATTAAGAAAGTAGTTCACTCATATGCATGGAACCAACCGAGGGTTTGACTTGTGCTTACATTAATAGGATAGACGCATTAGAGCAAGTCCACCGCCCACTTCCAAGCCTTAACCTTGAAAATATCAACTGGAGGAAGTTGGAAATCCCTAAAAAATTTAAGCAGGAGCCCCTCAAGCTGAAACCATTGCGCATATGGAATACACATTTCTTAAAAACAAAAAACTAGTAATTATCAATGCTAAGCTTGCTCCTCAACAGAAAGAAGAACTGCTAAAGGTAATAAATAAATGATCGGAAGCCTTCGCTTGGTCATATCCTAAATTAACTAGAATAGATCATAGGATATGCCAACATAGAATTTACACTGACTCCTCCATGAAGCCTCGAAGATAACCACATAGGCAATTGAACCCTACGATGAAGCAAGTAGTTAAGGAAGAAATTGAACAGCTTCTCAAGGTTGGGTTCATATACCCCATTTCTGATAGCAAATGGGTTAGCCCCTTAGTTATTGTGCCTAAAAAGGGAGGAAAATGGAGGGTGTGCATAGATTTCAGGCTACTAAATATGACAACATTCAAATATCACTTTCCGTTGTCATTTTTTGACCAAGTATTAGACACCATCTCAGGGCATCGCTATTATAGTTTTCTGGATGGATATAGTGGATATAACTAAATAAAAATAGCCCCAGAAGACCAAGCCAAGACTACGTTCACCAATCCTTGGGGAACGTTTGCATACAAACAGATGTCGTTTGACTTATGTAATGCCCCTACAACATTTTAACGATTAGTTCTAAGCATCTTCCAACAACAAATAAGAAATGGTGTAGAAGTCTTTATGGATGATTTCTCCACCTATGGAGAAAACTTTGATCAAGCCTTGGACCGGTTAGAGCAAGTGTTAAAAAGATGTGTAGAAACCAATTTGAGGCTTAACTGGTAGAAAAGCCATTTGATGGTCTAAGAGGGTGTAGTACTAGGGCACAAAATCTAACACATAGGAATAGAGGTAGACCCCGAGAAAATCAAAGTTATCCAAGGAATTACTCATCAATCGGAAACTATCAAAGATATTCGGTCATTCGTTGGACACACTGGTTACTATAGGAGATTTATTGATAACTTTTCAAAGGTTTCCAAACCATTGGTGGAATTAACAAAAAAGGATGTGCCCTTCAAATGGACCAGGGAATGCGAATTAGCTTTTCAAACTCTGAAATAAAAGCTAGTAGAAACACCCATTCTACAAGCTCTTGACTAGTTCAAACCATTCCATATCATGACTGATGTGTCCAACTATGCTTTAGGAGCTGTACTTACACAGTTAGATGACTAGAAGTGTCCTTATTACATCCACTATGCAAGTAGAAGTATTACTCGTTCACAACTTAACTACACTACCACAGAGAAAGAATTAATGGTTGTAGTGTTTGCACTAGAAAATTTTAGACACTATGTATTAGGATATAAAGTATATATACATATAGATCATAGTGCAATAAGGTTCCTCATGAATAAGCCAATGGTAAGCCCTCATATCATATGATGGCTTGTAATCTTACAAGAGTTCGATCTTATGATGATCGATCGTAAAGGCATCAAGAACGTAGTTGCTGATCATTTATCTCGGTTGCGATGGGACAATAAAGAGTATGAGTATCCAGTTTCTAATTATTTCCCAAATTAATTCCTCTTTACTAGTGTAGTGAATAATCAATCACCCACTGAGAAAAACTAGTACAGTAGCATTCTTACCTATCTCCTCACACAACAAATACCACAAGAGTTAAACCTTAAGAAGAAACAACATTTTCTTCATTGAGCCAAGTACTTTATGGAGATCAATGGGAAACTTTACAAAGTGTGTCCTGATGGCTTGGTTCAATGGTGTGTTCCTGATATAGATCAACTAAGAGTTCTTCAAGACACATATGAGGGTCCTTGTGGGGGTCATTATCTTGGAAGATGAACGACCATCAAGATCTTGCTTGTAGGATATTATTGGCCTACATTATTTTGGGATGCCTATCATTTCATCCAATCTTGCGAGCATTGTCAATGTGATGGGGGAATGACTGCTAGAATGGAGAGTCCATAACAATGGATTCAACTATTAGAACCCTTCAACATTTGGGGAATTGATTTTATGGGTCCAATTACACCAATGTCCAATGGAAAATCTTATATTATTATTGCCATTATTCATCTAATAAAATGGGCCAAAGCAGTTGCTATTAAAGATTGTACATCATCTACAACTACACGATTTGTTCAACAATAGATCATAAACAGGTTTGGTGTGCTGCGTGCACTTCTTTCAGATAATGGTACACACTTAATAGGTGCAAATTTTTGGAAATTAATGCAATGCTTAGGGGTTGAGCATAAATTAACTACACCATACCACCCCCAAGAAAATGGTTAAGCAAAAGTCACCAATAGGGAAATTACGAAGATATTGACAAGAACCATTAGCAAGTTTAGGCAAGACTGGAGCACTAAATTGAATGATGCTCTTTGGGCATACTATTCTACATGGAAACTCCTTATAGGATACTCTCCCTATGAGTTAGTGTACAGTAAATTACCAATGCTTCCCATTCAAACTAAGCTCCATACGCTATCCATGGCATGTGACCTTAACCTTGACCTTGATCTAGCACAAAAACAACGATTAGTAACCCTTAACTTGCTAGATGAAAACTGATTAGCTACCCTATCATCTAACAAATTGTACAAGGCCTTTAATAAACAATGTCATGACCTAAGAATTAGGAAAGTTAAATATCAGCCAGGAGATACGGTTCTCTACTGGAATCCCACACATGTGCCACAACGTACTAAATTTCAAACACTATGGGAATGACCTTATATTATTTATGCAACTTTTTCTCTAGGAGACATGATAATATACAAACCTAAGAGCCCGAATAAGAAACTTTTGGTCAATGTGCAACAAGCCAAACCTTTCCAGAAGCTTAGGACAACTAGTACAGATGCTACCTCTCTTGATGGACAACCCTGCTCACTATTTTAGAACTCCTCCTTCTAACTTAGTCATGGGGGAGATGGCCACCTATGCTAACCATTCTAGGCCCTTAGTCCTTTTTGAATTTTTGTTTTATACATTTTTTACTTTACAAATTCTTTCAACTTTTCTTATTTTTGTTTTACACCATCGTTCATGTTTTTACTATTTCTTTGTTTACTTGATTTACTTTTATTCGTCATCTAATAAGTACTCATGATGGTCGATTGAATTATATCACATTGATTGCTAATGTTTGGTTTTTACCTTTGAATTATGATGCTGATTGATGAGTGGTGAGGTACCCCTACACTCAACTGTATGAATATGAGTGTTTCACGCATGATCCGATCGAACTCCATAGATGGACTAGTTGTGGTATCTAGACAGTTATTCTTAGGTCGCAGTTTGCTATCTTCCCATCTAGACTAGTGTTAACTTTGTCATGTATGGTTTAGTCTAGAGTGAGGTGTATGATGTGTTCCTAAACTAATGCTACTCCTGAGTATGCTAGGAAATAATATTAACTAAGCTAAGAGAGAGAGAGAGAGGGTGAGAGAATCTAAGCTAGCCTAAGTACGATGAGCATCCATTCCTTAATCATCTGTACACATCTTGGACCTCATGCATGACTACCACTGGGATTACCAAGTGCATGGCCTAAGTATGCTACTGGGTTACCAAGTAGTCATACTTGAATGCTCGTGATTAAGTTGTACTCATTCCACATTACTAGGAGATAAGGGTGAGAGATATTAACTAAGAAAGTAGTAAATAACAATTAAATAATTAATTAATTAAACTAAGTGAATGCTGCAATGATGAAGTAATCTCAATCTTTATTGCCAGTCATGTGTGTGTCCAAGTATGGCATACTCGAATAAGGATGTCGTACAATTACAATCACCACACTGCCGGCATACATTGGGAGAGAAGGGTTGAGAGGAAAACTGATGTAAAAAGAAACTTAAGCTTAACAATTCTAATCACTAATGCCTACCAGATCTGTCTACCTCTTATTTATAGATGAGGAGACAGGCTGCGATATCGCGTACGCGATATCATGTCTAGGTTGTGATATCACATACGTGATATCACGTACATGATATCACGGTCAACTAAAATGACAACTCATCATACCCCCATGACTGAATGAAAACTCGTCCTCGAGTTATAGTGTAAACAAGCTCCATTGATTACACAGTGGATAGGTATGGGATTATTGAATGGTGAGAATGGATTCATGCTGCAGTGTGGAATCAAAACAAAATTGAGACACAACACAAAGAATGCGACAGAAAATCCTATAGCTACAAAAATTGATGGAACTCATGTAGTTCCTGGTGGTGGTGGCTCCTCCATAGGTGCCTTTCCCTTGTCTTGTGCTCCAGGTCTTGGAACTTGATGGTGTTGAAGTATGGCCTGAAGTTTCTCCTCTTCGATCTGGGGATCCTGTGCCGTCCATGCTAATGTTTCGATGTTTGATAGAGTCGGCACTTCCCATGGGTAGGGTAGTTGTGAAAACATTTTATTTTCCTTAACATACCAAGCCACAAACACTCGTCGTCCCTCCTTGTAGGCTCTGGCTTTATCTCTGTATTCTTGGAAATCTACAAGCCATCGAGCCAAATCTATTGCGATACCTTTTTTTCCCTAGTAGCTTGCTTTAACCACCTCAAGTTTAGAATTTACAGTCTCCAATTTTTGCAATATCTTCTTGCCTTCTACAAATTCTGTTTCATATTTGCTATAGGTGGTGGCTACCTATTGCTTGAGCTCTATTCTTGGGCATCTTGCTGTTAACATGGCAAGGTTGGCATATCATAGGTTTGCCAACTCCATGTATTTTGTAAGGTTTTGGATCTACAGGTCGTGGTTCTTAACTTTCGCCTAGTGGGCAAATGCATATGTGTCCAATATGGCCCACTAGTCAATGTGTTGAGCACTAATAGTGTTGATGTGGGCCTTGTCCATATGGATCTCCTTCTCAATGATTTGTTTGTACATCCCCACCTGGTCCCGGAAGTGCTGCTTTAGCTTTTCATGTCGTTTAGCCTCATTCTACCACACACTTATTTCCATAGCTGTCTTTTGGCGGATGGTGCATACCTCCTCCATTAAGAGGGTTTGATTCTCCTTGGCTAAACGGTTCATGTCCTGGTTGACCTGGATGAGTTGTTCTCATAATTGCTGAAAATGTTTTTCGAGAATATTCTTTTGCTTTTCCATAGAGGTCTACCGAAGGTTGTCAGTAATAAGCTGCTTGTTTTCCTCCTATAAGACCTTGAGTACCTTGGTATGTGCATAAGTTTGTGCTTGTACTATAGAGGCATCCCAAATAGCCTTCTCTTTTTCTTCTACCACCTTCTTGTTCTCCATCAGTAGTTTGTCCAGTTGCTCAATTTTGAAAGCATTTAGCTGGTCCATGGGAAGCAATTGTGAAGGATCCTGCTGTGTTGGTTGTAGGGCCATGAGCCTTTCTTGCAATTTTTGCACCTCTTCTTCAGTGTGCTCAGCCCTCATCTCTGTTAAGACTAGCTTTCCTTTGGTGAAAATGAGGTCTGATTGAATTACCGTAACATCCTAAGGGATGTCAAATAGGGACATCATTACTTGTCCTATTTGTAACAATCAATCAAGTACATCCTCATGTTCCATAGAAGTCATTGAGATTTTAGCCAAAGTTTGAGCATTCCATGCTCCTGTGAGATCTACTGATGGCACAATAGGTACATTGAATGATTCTTTAATGTGATCTACGACCACTTCTGCGACTCCCATTACATCCTGGTGTTGCATGACCATCACTGTGGCCCCTTCACTAGTTTCTAATTGCACTTGAAAAGATGCAACGTTTCCTGAGATTTGTTGTGACCAAGTTCTCTCCTCTCCTCCTATATGGATGGACACTTCTCCCCTTGCATGATCCAAAGAAACTGTGGGCTGTATGGCATCGTCGATGATGTAGAAAAGATTTACATCATCACGACTTTCCCAAATGATTGTCTCAGCGATGGCCTGGAGATGGCTCATTGATGATTTGTAATCTTACGGCGGTGGCGGTGGTTGATCTTGTTGGCCCGTGCTAGGCCTTTCTTCTTATTGTTGGCTAGGTCCCGTGCTTGGAAGTTGGCTAGGCCCTACAAGTTGAATTGCAGTTGTCCCCGCTATTTGTTCCTTTTCTTGTTCCAGTCCCAGCATCTCACCAGTGATTTTCCTTGCAGCTGGTGGCTTTAGCAGTTCAATATATGAAGCATTTTTGGCTTTTTGGAGGACATCATTGGTGTATCCTCTAATGCTAGCACATCTGCATAGCTTCCTGCTAAGACAAGGGAAGGGCAACGAAAGCTTCCTTGTCTTTTGTTCTTCAAACTACCTCAGGATCTCTGTAAAATATAGGTGAGGTAGGTTAGCATTAACCTTCCCCATCAACACTGAACATCCTCTTTTTGCATATGTCAAAATTATTTTTAAGCCCTTTGTGGGGAAGAGATGATAAGTCCCTATTTTGAAGTAGATCCTCTCCTCCTTCGTCAACTCTCCAAACGTCTTCTCTTTCTCGCCATACACCCTTTCCAACCAAACTTGTTGCACATCAGGGTCTGAATGGGTAGACAACTGAGTAACCTTTGGCCCTATATTCAGAAGGTTTAATACTTCCAAAATGGCATGAACAGAGAAATTGACTATCACACCACAAATGTCAACTGTGGTGCCTTGTTCTTTATTGTTCCAAAATTGGTACGTTTCCCCTAAGTACCAAGCACCACTTTCAAAGAGGATAGGCCATAATGGGGACCCTTTGAGGTGGTCACTAATAGCCTCAGGAGAAAACTCTACAAAATATTGAAAATTTAATTCCACAATCACTGTAGTGAATGTGGATCTTTCATGGATAGCCTGAACACAATCCTGGGGCAACGTGAGATGTTGTCCTTGTTCAGGTGTTGTAGCAACTCCTACTTCTGCCTGTCTTGATTGTATAGTAGCAGGGTCTTCTTGGTGAATGCTAAATGATTGTTCCTCCTACTCTACATGCTATCTAGTAAGAACTTGTCCTTCACCTCTCCTAGGTCATTTGCTTCCACCTTGAGCAGGACCTTCCTATTATCCGTGTTTCGAGGCCATCTACAATCACACGAGGCCAATCGTTAGTAAGGTCATTTTCAAAGTTAGGTTATACCTTACTAATTTCCTTAATTAATTTATTTTATCTCTGTGTGATGTTTCTTGAATAGAGAAATCAACTGTCACACCACAAATGTTAACTATGGGGCCTTATTCTCTGTTGTGCCAAAATTGGTACATTTCCCCTAGGTACCAGGCACCACTTTCAGAGAGGATAGGCCATAAGGGAGACCCTTTAAGGTGGTCCCTAATAGCCTTAGGAGAAAACTCTATGAATGGTTCAAAATTTAATTCCACAATCACTGCAATGAATGTGGACCTTTCATGGATAGCTTGAACACACTCTTAGGGCAACGTGAGATGTTATCCCTGTTCAGACGTTGCAGCAGCTCCTCCTTCTGCCTACCTTGATTGTATAGTAGTAGGGTCCTCTTGGTGAATGTTAAATGATTATTCCTCCTACTTTGCATGTTGTCCGACAGGAACTTGTCCTTCACTTCTCCTAGGTCATTTGCTTCCACCTTGAGCAGGACCTTCCTATTCTCCATGTTTCGAGGCCATCTGCACGGGGCCAATCGTTAGTAAGGTTATTTCCGAAGTTAGGTTATACCTTACTGCTTACCTTAATGAATTTATTTTACTACCATGTGATGTTTCCTGAAAGATTATAATAGTGAGTCCTTTTTACTTAGGTGGCTTCCAAATTTAGTTTCTCGGTATACCTAAGGGGATGAAATTATTTTTGACACAATTATCCTTAATGTTATAACTAATTACCCATGATAACGTCCTTTGGGTGATGAAAAATTCCAAAAAAATTTTGCATTATTCAGCGTGTGCCCCTCCCCCATGACTAAGCTGAACACTCCAGGTTCAAGTGGGTTCAAACGGAATGAAAATCGGAGGACCAGCGTGTGAGATATAGGTATGAAAACAAGAGACGCGCAATCGCAAGTCGTAGAGAGAAATTTGAGAAACTCCTCCACGTGAATAGTTGAAAATGATGGTAAGTGATGTGGGGGAAGTCACGTATATATAGGTATATGTGATGTGATATCGCGTACGCGATATAGCGGCCTATCGATACTTAAGGCACAACATAATATACCAAATTTTGAAGATTTTTATGAAATGAATGATGGAAACTATGGATATGTGGATAAGTGTTAAAGGGTTCTAGGGTAATTTAACTAGTTCTGAAGGCACGAATAATTATGTGGTAGTGGAATTGATCGCTAAAGGCTTTGGGTGGTTAGGGAGAGAAAAAGGCCATGTGATGGTTCATAGGAACGTTGGAATTCGAAGGGATAGTAATAAGGGAAAGAACATCGTTGAAAATATGTTGAGGGTAATAAATGGTGTGTGGAAGGTGGGTTATGAGTGCAAATTACAAAAATTACGCAAGTGGGTCTTCCCCAAAGCAGGTTCCAACCTATAATGCCCTTGCGTAACCACACTTAAAAGTGTTCGTAGGCACTAGAAGGGTTAAATGTAATCCACACAGGTTCCACAACACACACACATGTAAGTATCACTGGAATGAGGTCAAAATTCTATGCTACACAAGACACAAGTTACAAATACATGAACAATGAGATGAGATGGGGTATAGAAGGGATTGTAGAGATTGGGACATGAGGTAACTAACCTAGGGCATAGTGAATCCTACGTGTAAAGCGTGATTAATGTGTCATTAACCTATCGTTCCAAGATTAGGACCAAGTCCATTCCTCTGATCAGTGACAATGCATTTTTTCATTCCATGATGAGTGACTATGAGAGTACCATAACAACAAGGTGTACGATCACTTGGCATTTTGTTCAAGGGAGGAGTGATTTTTGCTTTGTGGCACTTTCCTTTTTTTTCTTTCTTCTCTTCTTTTTTTTTGATTGCTGAATCCAAAGAAGCCACTAACCTTCAGGCATGGGTGCATGTCTTTCCAGTGGGACCCCCTAGGATAGCATTGGATTTTTGAGTGCCTTTTGATTACTCTACTCCAATTTTGCATTAGATCTACAAAGATCTTAGTACACCCACGTTGCATGATAACTCTCACAAATGTCACCAAAGAGAATTCGTAAGTCCCCTTGATGTCACACCCTAATTGTTCCCTCTTGGTCCATCCTTCTTTATTCTAGGTACAATGAACATGAAATTAACTTTAAGTGTTAAGAATGTCAAGAATATCACTGTAGCCTTGACAAAACCTCTTATTTATAGAATAGATGAGTGGGTGTAATGGGCTCACTGTTTACATAATTGATCACTCAAGGCTTGATAACATAGAACACACCTCAACCAATGAGCCACATGAGTGTTGATGAGTGACGAGGTACCCCTACACTCAACCATACGAATATGAGCGTTTCATGCACGATCTGATCGAATTCCATAGATGGACTAGTTGTGATATCTAGATAGTCATCCTTAGGTTGTAGTTCGTTGTCTTTCCATCTGGACTAGTGTTAACTTTATCACATATGGTTTAGTCCAGAGTGAGGTGTATGATGTGTTTCTATGCTAATGTTACTCCTGAAGATAATGGAAGATAATATTAACTAAGCTAAGAGAGAGAGGATGAAAGAGAATCTAAGCTACCCTAAGTGTGATGAGCATCCATTCCTCAATCATCTGTACACATCTTGGACTTCGTGTATGACTACCACTAGGATTACCAAGCGCAAATCCTAGGTACACTACTGGGTTACCAAGTAGTCACACTTAAATGCTCGTAATCAAGTTGTACTCATTCCAAGTTTAACAGGAGGTTAGGGTGAAGAGATATTAACTAAGAAAGCGGTAAATAAAAATTAAATAATTAATTAAACTAAGTGATGCTACAATGATGAAGTAATCTCGATCTTTATTTCCAGTCATGTGTGTGTCCAAGTACATCACACTTGAATAAGGATGTTATACAATTACAATCACCACACTGCAGGCATGCACTGAGAAATAATTCTAACTCTAAGAAGGAAAAATACAAGAGTTTGGGTAAGGAACTAAGAACTAACTCTAAAAACTGATGCTTATCAGAGTTGTCTCCCTCTTATTTATAGATGAGGAGACATGCTGTGATATCGTGTACGCGATATCGCAGTTGACTAAATGGCGACTCATCATTACCCCACGACTGAATGAAAACTTGTCCTCGAGTTCTAGTGAGAACAAGATCCATTGATTACACAATGGATAGGTACGAGATTATTGGATGGTGAAAATGGGTTTATGCTGCAGTGTGGAGTCAAAAAAAATTAAGACACAACATAAAGAATGTGCTACAGCTACAAACTTGGTGGAACTTATGTAGTTCCTAGTGGCGGTTGCTCCTCCATAGGTGCTTTCCCCTTATCTTGTGCTCCAGGTCTTGGGGCTTGATGGCGTTGAAGTATGACCTGAAGTTTCTCATCTTCAGTTTGGGGATCCTATGTTTTTCATGCTAATGTTTCGATGTTTGATGGAGTCGGCACTTCCCATGGACAGGGTAGTTGCAGAAACATTTGATTTACCTTGACATACCAGGCTGCAAATACCTGTCGTTCCTTCTCATAGGCTCTGGCTTTATCACTGTACTCTTGAAAATTTGCAAGCTATCGAGCCAAATCTATTGTGACACATTCTTATCCTTGGTAGCTTGCCTTCACCACCTCAAGTTTAGAATTTTCAATCTCTAGTTTTTGCAATATCTTCTTGCCTTCTGCAAATTCTGTTTCATATTTGATGTAGGTGGTAGCTACCTATTGCTCAAGATCTATTCTTGGGTGCCCTACTATTAACATGGAAAGGTTGGCATATCATAGGTTTGCCAACTCCATGTATTCTATAAGATCTTGGATCTGCAGGTCCTGGTTCTTAACTTCCGCCTGGTGGGCCAATGCATATGTGTCCAATATGGCTTGCCAGTCAGTGTGTTGAGCACTGATAGTGTTGATGTGGGCCTTGTACATATGGATCTCCTTCTCAAGGATCTATTTGTACATTACCACCTGGTCTCGGAAGTGCTCCTTTAGCTTTTCATGCCATTTAGCCTCATTTTACCATGCACTTATTTCGATAGCTGTCTTTCAACGGATTGTGTGTACCTCCTCCATTGAGAGGGCTCGATTCTCCCTAGCTAAATGGCTCATGTATTGGTTGACCTGGATGAACTATTCTTGAAACTGATGAAAATGTTCCTCGAGAAAATTCTTTTGCTTCTCCATAGAGGTCAATCGAAGGTTGTTGACAACAAGCTACTTATTTTCCTCTTGTAAGGCTTTGAGTGCCTTGATATGTGCATGAGTTTATGCCTGTGCTATAGAGGCATCCCAAATAGCCTTCTCTTTTTCTTGTACCACCTTCTTATTCTCCGTTAGTAGTTTGGTTAGTTGCTCAGTTTTGAAATTGTCCAGCTGGTCTGCGAGAACAAATTGCGAAGGGTCCTACTATGCTGCTTGTAGGGCCACAAGCTTTTCTTGTAATTTCTGCACCTCTGCTTCAGCATGCTTGGCCCTCACTTCTGTTAAGACCAGCTTCCCCTTAGTGGAAATGAGATCTAGTTGAATTGTTGTAACATCTTGAGGAATGTCAAACAAGGACGTCATTATTTGTCCTATTTGTAGCAATCAATCAAGCACATCCTCATGTTCCGTAGGAGTCATTGAGGTTCTGGCCAAAGTTTGAGCATCCCGTGCTCCTATGAGATTTGCTAGTGGCACAACAGGTACATTGAAAAATTCTTTAATGTGGTCTGCAACCACTTCTTCAGTTCTTGTTGCATCCTGGTGTTGCATGATTACCACAGTGGCCACTTCACCAATTTCTAATTACACTTGGAAAGATGCCATGTTTTCCAAGATCTTTTGTGACCAAATACTCTCCCCTCCTCTTGTATGGATGGACACCTCACCCCTTGCATGATCCAAGAAAATCATGGGCTATATGGCATCGTCAATGACGCGAAAGAGATTTGCATCATCACAACTTCCCCAACTGACTGTCTCAATGATGGCCTTGAGGTGGCTCATCGATGGTCCATAATCTTGCAGTGGCGGTGGTTGATCCTGGTCTGTGCTAGGCCCTACTTTCTATTTTTGGCTAGGTCCTATACTTGGAAGTTGGCTGGTTCCTAAAGTTGAGTTGCAGTTGGTCCAGCTGTCTGTTCTTCTTCTTGTTCTAGTCCTAGTGTCTCACCAGTGATTTTCCTTGTGGTTGGTGGCTTTAATAGTTCAGTGTATGAAGCATGTTGGGCTTTTCAAAGGACATCATTGGTGTATCCCCTGATACCAGCATGTCAGCATAGCTTCCTGATAAGGCAATGCAAGGGCAATGCCAACTTCCCTGTCTTCCGTTTCTCGAATTACCTCAGGATCTCCGTAAGGTATAGATGAGGTAGGTTAGCTTTAACCTTTCCCATCAGCACTGCACATCCTCTTGCTACATATGTTAAGATTATTTTTAAGTCCTTCATGGGGAAGAGGTGATACATTCCAATTTTGAAATAGATCCTCTCTTCCATTGTCAACTCTCCAAATGTCTTATCCCTGCCATATGCCCTTTCCAACCAAACTTGTCACACATCGGGATCTGAATGGGTAGACAACTGAGCAACCTTGGGCCCTGTATTCAGAAGGTTTAATACCTCTGAAATGGCCTATGCGAAGAAATCAACTATCACACCACAAATATTAATGGCGGTGCCTTGTTCTCTGTTGTGCGAGAATTGGTCCGTCTCCCCTAGGTACCATGCACTGCTTTCAGAGAGGGTAGGTCATAAGGGAGATCCTTTGAGGTGGTTCTTAATAGCCTCAGGAGTGAAATCTATGAAATATTCAAAATTTAATTCCATAATCACCGCAGTGAATGTGGACCTTTCGTGGATAGCATGAACACAATCTTGGGGCAACGTGAAATGTTGCCCCTATTCAGGCACTGCAGCAGCTCCTCCTTCTACCTGCCCAGACTGTACAATAGGAGGGTCCTCTTGATGAATGCTAAATTATTGTTCCTCCTATTCTACATGTTATCTGGTAGGGACTTGTTCTTCACCTCTCCTAGGTTGTTGCTTCCACCTTAAGCAGGACCTTCCTGTTGTCCACGTTTCGGGGCCATCTGCAATCACACGGGGCCAAGCGTTAGTAAGGTTGTTACCAAAGTTATGTTATACCTTATTGATTATATTAATTAATTAAGTTAATTCTATGTGATGTTAATTATTGGAAGAATCACATCCTCGAAATATTATAATGTTGAGTCGTCTTTGCTTAGGTGGTTTCCAATTTTAATTTTTTGGTATAGCTAAGGGGACGAAATTGTTTTTGACACATTTTATTCTTAATTTTACAACTAATTACCCTTGATAATGTTCTTTGGGCGATGAAAAATTACAAAAAATTTATGCGCTATTTGGTGTGTGTCCCTCGCCCACGACTAAGCTGAACACTCCAGGTTCAAGTAGGTTCAAACGGAATGAAAATCGGAGTACCAACAAGCGAGATATAGGTAGAAAAGCAAGGGTCACATAATTGCAAGTCATAAAGAAAAATTCAAAAAAATCCCCCATGTGATTTGTGAAAAATGATGTTAAGTGTTGTAGGGGGGTCATCTTTTTATAGGTTATAGGGATGCCATATCGTGTACGATACATCACGTACGTGATATCGAGACCTAGCAATGTTTAGGGCAAGGGAAAAATACCGAATTTGGAAGGTGTTTTTGGAATTAAATTTGGGAATTAAGGACATGTGATCATGTGTTAAAGGGTTCTAGGGTAATGTAGATAGTTTTTGAAGGCACGAATAATTATATGTGGGTGGAACTGATCAATAAGGCCTCAAGTGGTAAGTGAGAGAAAAAGGCCATGTAATGGTTACATAGGAACATTGGAATTCAGAGGGATAGTAGTAGGGAAAGAATGTCATGAAAAATAGGCTGAGGGTAAGAAATGGTTTGTGTGAGCTGTGTCATAAGTGAAAATTACAAAAGATTACACAAGTGGATCCTCCCCAAATAAGGTTCCAACCTATAATGCCCTTGTGTAACCACACTTAAAAGTGTCTGTGGGCACTAGAAGGGTTAAATGTAATCCACACTGATTCCACAAAACACACACATGTAAATATCACTAGAATGAGGTAAGAATTCTACGTTACACATGACACGAGCTACAATTACACAAACAGTAAGATGAGACGAACTATAGAAGGGATTGTAGAGATTGGGACATGAGGTAACTGACTTAGGGCACAGTGAATCCTTCGTGTAATGCATGATTAAGGTATCATTAACCCATCATTCCAAGATTAGGACCAAGTCCATTCCTCTGATTAGTGACACTGCATTGTTTCATCATATGATGAGCGACTATGAGAGTACCATAACAACAAGGCGTACGATCACTTGGCATTTTGTTCAAGGGAGGAGTGATTTTTGCTTTGTGGCACTTTCCATTTTTTTTCAATTGCTGAATCCAAAGAAGCCACCAACCTTCAGGCATGGGTTCATGTCTTTCTAGTGGGACCCTCTAGAACAACATTGGATTTTTGAGTGCCTTTTTTATTACTCTTACTCCCATTTTTCGTTAGATCTACAAGGATCCTAGTACAACCATGTTGCATGACAACTCCCGTAGACGTCACCAAAGAGAATCCACAAGTCCCCTTGATGTCACATCCTAATCATTCCCTCTTGATCCAACCTTCTTCATTCCGGGTACAATGAACAAAAAATTAATTTGAAGTTTTTAAAAATGTCAAGAGTATCACTATACCCTCAATCAGAACCTCTTATTTGTAGAATGGATGAGTGGGTGTAATGGGGTCACTGTCCACATAATTGATCACTCAAGACTTGATAACACAGAACACACCTCAACCAATGAGCCACATGAGTGTTTTATTCATAGATGAGATTACTTATAAAAAAGTAAAAAGACAAAAAGACAAAAAGATAAAACAAGAAATTGAAAAATGGAAAACTGGAAAACAAAAAGTTGTAAAATTAAAGAAAATGAAAAGTGGTTATTAATCCTGCTTGTTACTAGAATGGGGGATATTCCCCATAACTAAACGGTTGAGGATGGAAACGATTAATAAATGAAAGATGAGGATCCTTGCATGTTGGAAATATTGGGACTTGGTCATACTTACCCCATTGGGGTTCACACACTTGATTATAGTAAGCATAGTGGGGCAATTTGTAAGATGTGGTTCTTGGATAAAGAGTTGATCCACTATGATGTTTTTGACCGTAAGATGGTATGAAAGGATCAGGATGTCGTCCTCCATGGCTGTATTCATTGGGCCATATGGTTGTTGGAGTGTTAATTGGTGGCCCTGATGAAGTGACATGAGGCGTTGGACTCAAAGATAAGGATGCACCACAGGGTTAGACTTGTGCTAAGTTGGAGGATGTAGTGGTCTTGGAATTATGTTGTCCCTTCCTAGGGTCATTTCTAAAGAAGGGACACCTTCTATGTTGCTAAGGTCTCTCACTGCTATTGGAAATAGTAGCACAAATAATGCTCATGGGTTGTTGCTATGGTGAAAACACCTTAGGAATAGTTGGTGGCAATGTAGAAAGAGGAAAAGGATGAGAATGTTGAAAATTAGGAGAAGTGTAAGGTGCACAAGGTGGTGGTTGTGTTGAGGACATGGGCTGATAGTATTGAGGAGAATGATAATGTGGTGAGATAGAGTATGTTAGCCCAGTTGGAGAAATAGGGTATTGGACTAGATAAGAATTTGAATTCAGATGATATGTAGGGTGTCTCCAGTTTACGGGTGGCTTTCCCCATGACTGGGATTTTTGTCACTGTGATTGAACATAGTATCTCTGTATGAACTTGGGATGTAACTTGCTTCCCCAATGCTCATATAAATATAATAAGATTGGGCATTGGCCCTTGGGGTGATCGTACAAGAAAATGTTGCATTCATACATGTGATTGGTAGTTGAGCTCTTATCTTCCTTATCCCTTCTTTCCGATTGTCAACTGATACTTTGTCCTACGTCTCAGGTTGTCAAAACTCTATCTCCAATGATATCAGTGAATTCTCCACACTTTTTATGCATCCATTCCAACATCTTATTGATATTTGCCTTGACTTATTCTAGTGATTGTTGTGTTGGCAAAGATGATTTTTCCTCCTTGAGATTGGTTGATTTCTCCTTTTTGTGATTATGGACCTTTGTTAAGTTGAGATTTTGGTCCCGTTGATGTTTTTCAACACTCTCCCATCTAGCCATTTCTCCTTCTTCTTTTGCTACCTACTTAATAAGCTCTTGGACTTGATGGGTTCATAGTTTGTATAGTTGACCTTGGGCATACATCCCTAGGATTTCTCTTGTTGCATCACGAAGCGCATCAATGATATGGTACATTAGCCTTTCTTTGGAGAACTCATGGCCTGGATAGTTGTTTAACAGTGCATAATATCTCTCTAAGGCCATGTCCAAGGGTTCATGTTATGATTGTTTCCACTCTTTGATTTGTTTCCTCAAGGCTGACACTCTTGCATAGGTTTGATATCTTTCGTTAAAGAGTTCTACCATTGTTGGCCAGTGTCGTATTGAATTTGGTTTTAACGATTTATACCATACTTTTTCTTAGCCAACGAGTGTCATAGGAAAGAGCTTGAGTTTTTGCCAACCATTATCAATGTTGTTCCATGTGTAGGCATCATAGAAGGCTTGTAAATGTTGCTGTGGATCTAAGTCATAGCCTCCTGAAAATTTGGAAAAGTTGTTTAAATCGACCTTGGGTAGGTAGATCTCTTTATGATGCCTACTGAAAATTCAAACAGCCTCTTGTATTTGCGTTAGGCTTGTAGTGGCCAATGGGGGTTCATCGTCATTGGGTAAGTTATACTTTCGTGCGTTGGGATGATGTTGCTTTTGTTTATGTTTATAAGAAACCCCCACCTCGGGTTGTGTGCTCCAATCTTCATTGTCATATAGTTCGTTGGTTCTCCAATGAACTTCCTCACTAGGTGTGGAATTATCATAATCTTGTAGGATAGGCATGGTTGTGCAATTATGTGTGAATTTATATATGACTTTTTATAATTATTTCTTCCTAAAAGATATATCGTTAATTCCTATACAGCGACCTTGTATGATATAACTAATCTAGATAACTAGCACCGTCCTTGGCAATGGTGCCAATGATGAGTGGCGAGGTACCCCTACACTCAACCATACAAATACGAGCGTTTCACGCATGATCCAATTAAACTCTACAGATAGACTAGTTGTAGTATCCAGACAGTTATCCTTAGGTCGCAGTTCATTGTCTTCCCATCTGGACTAGTGTTAACTATGTCACATATGGTTTAGTCCAAAGTGAGGTGTATGATGTGTTTCTATGCTAATGCTACTCCTAAAGAAAATGGAAGATAATATTAACTAAGCTAAGAGAGAGAGAGGGTGAGAGAATCTAAGCTAGCCTAAGTGAGATGAGCATCCATTCCTCAATCATCCGTACACATCTTGGACTTCATGTACGACTACCACTGGGATTACCAAGCACAGATCCTAGGTACACTACTAGGTTACCAAGTAGTCACACTTAAATGCTCATAATCAAGTCGTACTCATTCTATGTTTAACAGGAGTTTAGGGTGAAGAGATATTAACTAAGAAAGTAGTAAATAACAATTAAACAATTAATTAAACTAAGTGAATGCTACAATGATGAAGTAATCTCGATCTTTATTTCTAGACATGTGTGTGTCCAAGTACATCACACTTGAATAAGAATGTCGTATAATTACAATCACCACACTATGGGCATGCATTGAGAAATAATTCTAACTCTAAGAAGGAAAAATTGCAAAAGTCTTGGTAAGGAACTAAGAACTAACTCTAAAAACTGATGCTTATCAGAGCTATCTACCTCTTATTTATAGATGAGGAGACAAGCTGCGATATCGCGTATGCAATATTGCAGTTGAATAAATGGCGATTCATCAAGTGTTTTATTCGTAGATGAGATTACTTGTAAAACAATAAAAAGATAAAAACATAAAAACATAAAACAAGAAATTAAAAAATGAAAAACTGGAAAAAAATTATAAAATTAAAGAAAATGAAAAATATTTATTAATCTTGCTTGTTATTAAAATGAGGGATATCCCCCATGACCAAACGGTTGAGCATGGCATGGATTAATAAACGAAAGATGAGGATCCTTGCATGTTGGAAACATGGACACTTGGTCATACTTACCCCATTGGGGTTCACACACATGATTATAGTAAGCATAGTGGGGCAATTTATAAAATGTGGTTCCCAGATAACGAGTTGACCCACTATGATACTTGAGATCATAAGATGGTATGCAAGGATCAGGATGTCACTTGCCATGGTTGTATTCATTGGGCCGTATGGTTCTTGGAGTGCTAATTGGTGGCCCTGATGAAGTGACACAAGGCGTTGGGTTCGAAGGGAAGGATATACCATAGTGTTGGACTTGTGCTGAGTTGGAGAATGTAGTGGCCTTGGAATTGTGTTGTTTCTTCCTAAGGTCATGTCTAAAGAAGGGACGCTTTCGATGTTGATGAGGTCTCTCACTGCTGTTGGCAATAGTAGCACAGGTAACGTTCGTGGGTTGTTGCTATGGTGCAAACAATTTAGGAATAGTTGGTGGCAATGTAGAAGAAGAGAAAGGATGAGAATGTTGAAATTCAGAAGGAGTGTAAGGTACACAAGGTAGTGGTTGTGTTGAGGACATGGGATGATAGTATTGAGGAGAATGATAATGCGACGGGATAGAGTATGTTGATCCAGTTGGGGAAATAGGATGTTGAACTAGATAAGCATTTAGATTTGGATGATACAAAGGGTGTTTCTAGTTTAGGGGTGACTTCCCCCACAACTGGGATTGTTACCACTGTGATCAAACACAGTATCTTTGTACGAACTCTGGTTGTAACATGCTTCCCCAATGCTCATATAAATGTAATAGGATTGGATCATACAGGAAAATGTTGCATTCATACATATGACTGGTAGTTGAGCTCTTATCTTCCTTATCCCTTCCTTCCGATTGTCTAATGATACTTTGTCCTGCTTCTCGGGTTGTCAAAACTCTATCTCCAATAATATCAATATATTCTCCACACTTTTATGCATCCATTCCAACATCTTATTGATCTTTGCGTCAACTTCCTCTAATGATTTTTGTATTGGAAAAGATGGTTGTTCCTCCTTGAGATAGGTTGATTTCTCCTTTTTGTAATTATGGACCGTTGTTAAGTTGAGATTTTGGTCCCGTTGATGTTTTTCAACACTCTTCCATCTAGTCATTTCTCCTTCTTATTTTGCTACCCACTTAATAAGCTCTTGGAATTGATGAGTTCATAGTTCATATAGTTGACCTTGGGTGTACATCCCTAGGGTCTCTCTTGTTTCATCACGAAGCCCATTAATGATATGGTACATTAGCCTTTCCTTAGAGAACTCATGGCCTGGACAGTTGTTTAATAGTGCATAATATCTTTCTAAGGCCATGTCCAAGGGTTCATGTTGTGCTTGTTTCCACTCTTGGATTTGTTTCCTCAAGGCTGATACTCTTGCATAGGTTTGATATCTTTCATTAAAAAGTTCTACCATTGTTGGCCAACGTCGTATTGAATTTGGTTTTAACAATCTATACCATACTTTTTCTTGGACAATGAGTGTCATAGGAAAGAGCTTGAGTTTTTGCCAACCGTTATCAATGTTGTTCCACGTACAGGCATCGTAGAAGGGTTGTAAATGTTGTTGCAGATCTAAGTCATAGCCTCCTGAGAAATTGGAAAAGTTGTTTAAATCGAGCCTGGGTAGACAGCTCTCTTTTCGATGCCTATGTGAGATTCGAACAGCCTCTTGTATTTGCGTTAGGCATGTAGTGGGCAGTAGGGTTCATCTTCATCAAGTAAGTTATGCTTTTATGCGTTGGCATAATGTGGCTTTCGTTTATGTTTATAAGAAACCCCCACCTCAGATTACATACTCCAATCTTCATTGTCATATAATTCGTTGGTTCTCCAATGAATTGCCTCACTGGATGTGGTATTATCATAGTCTTGTAGGAGAGGCATGGTTTTGCAATTATGTGTGAATTTATATGTGACTTTTTATAATTATTTCTTCCTAAAATACATAGCATTAATTTCTATACAGTGACCTTGTATGATATAACTAATCTAGATAACTAGCACCGTTCCCCGACAATGGTGCCAATGATGAGTGGCGAGGTACCCCTACACTCAACCATACGAATACGAGCGTTTCACGTGCGATCCAGTTGAACTCTGCAGACAGACTAGTTGTGGTATCTAGACAATTATTCTTAGGTCATAGTTTTTTGTCTTCCCATCTGGACTAGTGTTAACTTTTTCACGTATGGTTTAGTCTAGAGTGAGGTGTATGATGTGTTCCTACACTAATGCTACTCTTGGGTATGCTAGGAAATAATATTAACTAAGCTAAGAGAGAGAGAGGGTGAGAGAATCTAAGCTAGCCTAAGTACGATGAGCATCCATTCCTTAATCATTTGTACATATCTTGGACCTCGTGCACAACTACCAATGGGATTACCAAGTGCATGGCCTAAGTACGCTATTGGGTTACCAAGTAGTCACACTTGAATGCTCATGATTAAGTCGTACTCATTCTATGTTACTAGGAGATAAGGGTAAGAGATATTAACTAAGAAAGTAGTAACTAATAAATAAATAATTAAATAATTAAACTAAGTGAAATATTTATTGTCGGTCATGTGCGTGTCCAAGTACGTCACACTTGAATAAGGATGCCATACAATTACAATCACCACACTGCGGGCATACACTGGGAGAGAAGGGTTGAGAGGAAAACTGATATAAAAAGAAACTTAAACTTAATAATTCTAACCACTAATGCCTACTAGATCTGTCTACCTCTTATTTATAGATGAGGAGACAGGTTGCGATATCGCGTACACGATATCGTGTCTAGGCTGTGATATTGCGTACGCGATATCGTGGTCAACTAAAATGACAACTCATCACTAATATGAAGGTATGGTTCTTTTGGTAAAATAGGCAATGAGTCCACGCTGTCCACTCATCCATACAAATATATGGTCTCCTTTGGCTTGGAACTATATAGTCCCCTTTTTCTAAGTAAACTTGTTAATGAATTGGTGGCTAGGTATTTTTCAAACCAAGGAAAGACTTAAATGATGAAAAGGGTGTGACTTCAAGGGGATTCAATGCATTAGTGTTGGCCATTCTCTTGGGTGCTTGGATGCTTTTCCTTTGGTTTTCCACCATTCTAACATTGTTCAAATATCAGGAAGCTGAGTGAATAAAAATAAGTCTTTGCATGGTGTGGTTCTCATGCATAAACATCAATAAAAAGAGAGAAAAAAAAGAGAAAAATGTGAGAATTCAAAGCACACCCCTTAGACATAATAAAGAAATATGGGCTACAAGTGCTGGTTATGGCACTGGAAATACATGTTACTCATGCCTGAAGGTTCCCTCCAACTAAGGCCCTTTCTCACTTCTTGCTTCTCCATCTCACTCTCCTTGGGATGGTGGTCACTCTTTGTGGAAGCATTCTTGTTGCCTCAAGAGGATGGATTGGCCAAGTGTATTGATGTGAGGTCACTGAATATGGTTTGTTTAAGTTTGTTTGGAATGAGTTCTACTCAATTATCTTAACCATGAAATACACAAGGGGCTTTACACAACCTTGTTCTTGGGATTCCATTCCATTCTCTCCTCTCTGTCTTTCTTCCCATTTTCCACCTCATTGCTGGTTTTATCATAAGTCTGTTCTGGGTTGATGCATTATTTTTTTTTGGTAAATTCTTGTGGGTAAGTTTTTAACTCTTTCTTCTAAATGACATTCCTAAAGCCTACGGACTCTTTGGTTTGTGGTTTTGTCAAGGCATAAAAGGCATGAGCCTGCTTTGGGGAGGACCCACTAGCATTCCTTTTTGGTGCAATTGTTAACTTGTCCTTAAAAATTTCCTACAATTAATTTCTTGTTTCATCCCCATCCATGACATCCATTTTATTGGCATTGTCGTTGATATTTTTCATCTTTCATGTTCCTCATGTTTTTCCATCTTATAGCTACCGAAGGTTCGCTCTTAGTCGTGGAGGCCCTAGCACAAATTTTTCAATTTTTCCATTTTACTAATTACTTAACCCCTACACCTTAGGTAGTTACCAGTGATAAATATCTGAACCAGTTTCTGCCATAACCACAACTCAACCAATGCACTTCATATCGAGGCAAGGTATCAACTACATTGTGGGTTATCTATCCTTGCTCATTTGTGACTGTGTTGTGTGTGCAAATGGCGATCATACAAACAATGGACTGGGCTTGGAGGAAGCACTTAGGATGGACCAGAACTGGAGCATTTATGAAAGGAGCAAGTTTGGTGGCATGGTTATGGATAAACAACAGAAGGTGAAATCTTGGCATTGGCAGCAACACGCTCCATCTTCTTTATCTCTCTCTTTTTCTCTTCAAACTACCAAATAAAGGCTTGGATGTCATTTATGTACGAGTGTTCACCACAATGATTATGAATACTAATGTTGTAATATGGTTATTAATCCGTTCGCTGGGCACGTTGATTTTATCATCCCATTCCACCATCAGTTGTCAATTAGTCAATAATCCCATACCTTCCCAATATTTTGTAAGGAACTTGAGGACAAATTTTCATTCAATCGTAGGGGTATGATGAGAGTGGTTACTCTAGTAGTTACTCTAGCAGTTATTCTAATTATTAGAGCAATTACTCTAGTGATTACTCTAGCAGTTACTCTAATTACTTGAGTGGTTACTTTCGCGATTACTCTAGTAGTTATTCTAATTAGTAGAGTGGTTACTCTAGCAATTAATTTAGCAGTTATTCTAATTATTAGAGCGGTTACTCTAATTATTAGAGTAGTTTCTATAAAGTCTATAAATACAGTGCCCAGGCACACAATTGGGAAGAAGTCTTTTAGTAGTCAAGTAGTGAAACTATTGTAGTCTATTTGAATCCAAGTGCCTGCAGCAGGAGGTCTAAGTGTGAAAGGATCTTTATTCGAGCATTGTGTACTTGAGCATAACTTATGTATGGCAATAAAGATGAGCTCTTTGATTCATCCTTGCAGCACTTGAGACTTTTTTATTGCGCATTTCTTTTATTTTTTTATTGCGCATTTCTTTTATTTTTTATTGCACATTTCTTTTATTTTATTTTCTTATGCATTTATTTTATTTTATACACTTTACATTTATGTTATTAGCATAGCAATTCATTTTTATCAATTAAGCAAATCATTAAATTACACAAGCACGACCACTTCAAGCATGTGTGTAATTCTTAGTAACCTAGTAATGATTAGCGTTTGGTAATCCTAGCTGTGTTACATTAGTTCAGGATGTGTACGACAAGTGGCAATGGATGCTGGTGTTAGGATTAGTTAGAACTTAGGTAATGAGTATTTAAGTTAAATTAGTCACTTAGTTACCTCTCTCCTTCCCTACTAGCGCAGGACATAAAAACATAAAAGCTATAAAACTCATATGCCTCAAGCTTACTTAACCATACAATTGTGACATATAGGTAACCTTGGGAAGACAACAATCAACCAACCCATCCTTGTTTTACAAGGGCGCATAAGCACTTAGTCCTTGGAATTCAACTGAATTATGCGTGAAATGCTCATATTCGTATGGTTGAGCATAGGGGTACCTCGCCGCTCATCACCAACACTTATATTTTTAAAGTTAATGATGAAGAATCTAAGAATTACTATATCTTAATATTCTTTAGGTTTTTTTTCAAGTGCAAAATGATCCCAAGGGGTCATAGGGTTTTTTCTACCTATTGAGCATTTTGCTTTACCTCCCCTATGGGGGATGATCCACCACATTCATAACTAGTCCATGTACTTCAATTCATCTTCTTATCTAGTGTTTTGAGTTGAATTTACTAACAAATTTTATTATTTGATTGGAAATTGCGAACATTTTTCTTGTTGCTAAATAGTTATAAGGTATTAAATGAAGTGTGCTTGTAAGCAATCTTAATATGGCAATTAGTTTAGCTATGGTACTTACATATCTATCTAATTATCCTCTTTTTCTTAATATTATTTTTATCTTATGGATCATTACACCTACATGTATGTTGGTTGAAGTAGAATTTTTTTAATTAAAAAAAATTCCCTTCCAAGCTATACAAGCCTCTCTTAGAACATATAACTTTTTAGATGTATATATAAGATTTCAATCCATACACCATGCTTTCTTACATCCTAGGTTTTTTTAACCATCATCTACATTATTGTAGCATTCAGATTGAATAACTTTGTTAAATAGCATAAAACTATTGATAACATAGGAGATATAATTTTTTTAATCATCAAGATAAAAATATATTTCTTAATTGAAGTATGCCTTTATATATTTGCACACATGTATATATATATATATATATATTATCAAATAAAATATTACTCATATTATTAATTTTTTTAAAATAAAAGCCAAAATTTAATAAACTCAATCACCTACTATTATTCTTCATCCATTTTTATTTGAAGATGTTTAAGTGCTAGTTGTGTCCATGATAAATTTATTGATTTTACTATAAGTCTAATTGGTTTTTTTTATAATGCATATTTTAAATTCATACCACATTCAAAAGTAATTCATTTTCAATTATAATTAAGGCTTTTGAACACGATAAAATAGTGTCTCAGATGATAATTCCTCTAGGGAATAATATATAGGTTTTTTTTCCATTTTGATAGTGTATCAAATTAATCAAAGCATTTTGATTAGGATCATATTCTACACTTGGATCTTTTTGGGGATTTTTTTTTTGAAAAGAAATTTGGTGATAGAGTCATTTATGGCCTATGCCTTTATGTCACATAGTCATAAATCCTTATTTACAATGACCTCTATCATGATGGCTTTTCCTAAAATTAGCTTTGTATATTTGATACTATAACTATACTAAGGGAATCATAGAATTAATAGCAATAAGTTTCATTTGAAGAGATTAATAGCAATGGATGATTCGATCAAAAGAAATTCTATAGTAATAGGTCCCTACTATCAATAATTTTGGCTAACACATTTACAATACAACCTAAACAAGAATCACTTGTATTTATGTAATTTTCTCCATTTTTTAATGAAATTATTTTTTTTAATTATTAATTCATCCTTCATTAAAATAACTTAACATTTTAGGTTTTGAGATTTAGAGCAATACCTACTATACTATCTTTAAATTCAACTAACTCCTCAGCCATTACTTCACAAAGATCATGAATACAAGTAAATACCTTCTCATACTTGAACTATAGTACCCATATTAACCACTTATATTTTTTCTTATATTACTTGATTTATTCACATAATATACTAGTAATTTCATTAGTTTGAATATTTATCATCATTTCTCTTAAAAAATATTGTTTGCTTTGGTTTTGATTAAAAGAAGAAGAAGAAGAATTAAAACACTTTGTAAGAATTGCAAAAATTATCTTTCTCTTTCGGCTCTAATCTTATAGTTAATCATGCATAGGTGTAATTTAATATGCAAATAATTTTTCATAAACATTAAACCTTTTTGTAATCCTTGATAGGACACTTACTATTGGACCTAATCAATTACTATTTGTTATTCAAAGAAATAGTTTCATACTTAGAATCCTCTATTTTTTTTATATTTATTAAAACAACTTGAACGAGATCATCTTTCTCTTATTTGATTTGTAAATAGCCATCTACTACAATTTCATCAATTCTCTTTTCAATTTCTTGCAAATGAGCTTGCACTTTTTCAAATTGATGGCACCATCCTTTACATAATTCTTTAAAATTTTGAATAGTACTATAAATTTTGGATTTATGGTTGTCTATCAATTACTTAATGGAAATGGATCAGCTATTTTTGAAAATATTGCTAGTTTATAATAATTAATCTCTTCCGAACTAAACATGAACCTTTCGAATTCATTCAACTCTCCTACTTGGTTTCTTACTTTTTAAAAGTACTAAGCCTACATTTCTACTAAAATAAAATTTTAATAGATACCAAACCAATCAAAATATTAGCTTTGAAGGCTCTTCTATCAAATGGAATTTTTTCGACAAAGTTGTTTCTATCATAGTATTTAAGTTCTTTTTTTTTTAGTTTTTTTGAATAACACCTTTTTTCTTTAGGTTATCAACCATTGAAATAATTTTTTTTTATTTTTAAAAATCAAGTAGATAGATGAAATCATTTTCATAGATATGAATGATATATATTATGAAAATCTTCAATAGTGTCTTTCTTTTCAAAATTTGACAAAGTAGGTGGAAATAATATACCTTGTTACTGTTATGTTATTCCTTGATCTCGAGCAGTTATGCTTTAATCATTCAAGGATTTTCTACAGGTAACTACTACTTGTTTTAAGAAATGCTATAGTTCTATAGTTCTATATTTTTTGTCTAATAATAATTCATTAAGATTATGTAGTTTTCTTGTTGCGCAACTAATTAATCTCAACCATGTTGCCCAAAAAAACAATTCACACATACTCACTGTCCAAAATAGATGAGTATAGTGAGTACCATGGTGATATTTATTATAATTATTTCCAATATATTAGTATTGAACCCAAAACTACCAATAGATGGCCAATAGCTCTAGTAGATCAAAAATCAACAATTATGTTCATATAGTTTTCTCCTTATAAATAAATGATTTTTTTAAAAAAAATAATATATTTATTCCAATGCAAAAATTCATGGAATTGGAATAAGAATGAAAAAAAAAATAAAAGGGGTAATCTATTGTTAAAAAAATTATGTACCCCTATTGAATCAATGAGGTAAGGTAGAAGCACTTTGAATATCAAAACTCCAAAAAAAAAAAAAGGAGTTTGGAAAATACATGTGTTAACACTACAACTAATACATGTATTTTTTCTTGAGTTGTTGATAATATAAAAATTTTTCCACTGGTTTAACTCACTTTTGTTTACTCTTCTACCTGGATTACATGTTTTTATATTTTGTGTTGCAAAGAAAAATAATTTAGTAAAAGAATTCAAAATATAATTCATAAATAGTCCTTAAACCAAACTAAGTGATTGATTATATAATACTAATCAACTAATACTACCTTTTTATTTATTGAAAATAGATCTAGATCTTGATATATTAATGTAAACATTACTACTATGAACTAGTACAATAATTTAATAATGACTTTTCAATGATTTACCTATATAAGCTATAGTAAAAGTTACAAAATTAAGAGCTTGAATTTCACTTCTAGATAATCCTAGGAGCATTACAAGTATAGGAATACTTAAAGGAACCAGAAAAACAAGAATAATAATCACTAGTTCATCAGCTAATATATTTCCAAAAAGTTGAAAACTAAGTCATAAAGATTTCATAAAATCTTCTAAGATATTAATGGATCAAAGTACTAGAGTTAACTAAATATTATCGTCCAAAGTCACAATTCTCATCTTGCCAAGTGGGGTCATGCTAGGAAATGAATGAAAGTGTAATGTCTTCAAGTGATTATGTCTAGACTCAAACTCAAGTCTTTGACTTAAGAATGAACATCTTATCATCACTTCAAATGTTGGTATCCTAGAGTTAGATGAATATATTTTCCAAAAAAAAAATTATCCTTTTATTTGCAAGACCTATGTAAAAATATGTTATTGATATAAGCAAAGCTAAAGCAACTATAGTATTAATTTTGGCTGAGATGCCAACTACAAGTCTCATCCAAGAGAGTTTGGCTTGGTCACAATTAAATAATTTTATCATCATAATGGTAAGTGTTATGGAAAAATCAAGAATAACTTTTCCATAAAGAACAAGTCATATAACTCATTTTAGGTGGTTGTTGGTCTCTGACACCACCAAGGCACAGATAACCCCAAATAGGTTCTTGTTGGTTTTTAATTAGCTAAATATGACTAAGTGTGAATAACAATAAAGATCTATCTACAAAATCGAAAGATCAATTTAAGTATTTGATGTTTTATATGTAACTAATTTTCTATCTCTTTCAATTATTTCTTAACATAAATAAAGAAATTGAATAACTCTTCTATAAATCTAGCTTCAAATGCTACATAATACAAATATAATGAATGATTGATTTTATAGAAAACATCAATCTTAAACTCTAAGCTATCTACTAACAAACTTCCCAAAATAACATCACAAAAGTTTTGCTAAACAAAGCAAGAAACTAAGGAAATAAAATTATTCACAAAGCTTAAAATTGAATAGAGATGACAATATTTCTATATCAAACTGATTAAGAATTGACACTTATTAAAGCTATGCCATCCAACCAGAATAACAAAGATAAGCTAAACCTTTGATCATAGAGAAAGTAGCTTTCAAAAATAACAATCCATTCATGTGTAACTTATGCAATATTTAAACTAAATAAACATGAAAAAGCTACTCAACTAAAAATGCTAAGCTAAGAGATGAATACTAAAAGAGATAGATAGAAAATTTTTCAAATACCATTATATATAAGAATCTTTACAAGCTTTTTCTTCCAATTCCCTCTCCTCCCCTCCCCACACCCTCACATACACCATTCCCCTCCCTCACCCTCCCCCACCAAAAAAAAGGTCCTCTTTGTTAAATCTGCTCTGGGCTTTATATAGTAACCTCTAGCAATTACAATAGTTACAACAGTTATGAAAGTCAAGGCTCCATATGTCTTACATTTTCTTCATATAACCAAAGGTCATTTGACATTGATTCTATTTCCTAAAAGATATTCCTTATTCTTTGGAGCTAGAGTCCTTAAATTGATAATTGCTGAGATAACCTCCCATGATTGAGTAGGGTCTTAATAGCTTGATTCATTGTATCTAGATCAATATCATTAGGCTTCTTTAAGATCTTCTCAATGTCTTTTTCCCTCAAACTTAATTTAGTTATAAAGTAGGTGATCTCAATTAATACAACTCCCACATTAGAACAAGCTTGTTGTAATTCCAATTTCTTCTTGGTAGTTTCATTCATGATTCTTAGAAGTACCATCATCATCATATCTAAAAATCCCTATTTATATCAGGGTAGAAGCTCTCTTTTAGCTATGGCTAAATTTTATAATTCTTGTGCCTTTCTCTCCATTTGCACAAAAATGGCCTATTTTTCCCAAAATTCCATAATTTCATGTCTCATTTCTCTCATACACTCTTTGCTATAATTCATTTCAATAATGATTTCCTTGAAGTCTAGCAAGACTAAAGGTGAATGATCTAGAGCTTTACCTTTTCTATCCTGTTCTAACTTGGAGCTCATCATACCTAGCCTTTCTTCCAATTGGATTGTTACTTGTTCTTTATTTTCTAGCAATGATTCTTTGATAGTTACCATTACTTTGAGCTATTCATTTTCTTCTTTGAATCTTTTCTAGCACTTTATCCAAGAATTGTGTACCTGAGCACACTTTGTGTATGGCAATAAAGACGAACTTTATGATAAACCTTGCAGCATACAAAATAGATTAATTAGTGTTAGTTATTATTTAATGTTTAATGCTTTCATAGTTAATTAATGATTTCTCCCACCCTACAACTCTCTTAGTTAATTAAAGATTTCTCTCACCCTACAACTCTCGTAGTTAAATACACTCAGTATGACCACTTCGAGCTTGCGTGTAGCGCTTGGTAACCTAGTAACGATTAGGGTTTGGTAATCCCAGTAACATTGCACTGGTTTAGGATGTGGACAGCAAGTGGGAATGGATATTGGTGTTAGGAGTACTTAGAACTTAGTTAATGAATAGTTAAATTATATTAGTTACTTAGTTATATCTCTCTTCCCTCCTTATTAGCACATGATATAAAACACATAAAAGAGATAAAAATCATATGCCTTAAGCTTACTTAACCATACAACCATGACATACAAGTAAGTTTAGGAAGACAACAATTAATCAACCCGTTATTGTTCCAAACAGGCGCATAGGCACTTAGTCCTTGGAATTCGACCAGATCGTGCATGAAACACTCGTATTCATATGGTTGAGTGCAAGGGTACCTTGCCGCTCATCAATCTCTGAGTAGCTATGATGTCTGACATCTCTTTGTGTGATATTGCAAGATTTTTCTTCCCTATTTAAGGGCCATCTTTCTTGTAGTGGAAGATGATATTGGCTTCAATTTAGGGCTTAGTGGGAAGCTTTTGGCTCAGTATGATTTTGTCTTCTTTTTCTTTAATCCTTAATGATCAAGTTTCTTCCTTCATCAAATACCCCAAAGGAAAATTTAGAACAATAAGAGCATAAGATGAGCTTTCCTCTTCCTTTTCTTGCTGTTGTTGTAGCTCCATCAGTTTTTTTTGGTCTAGTGATTATTGTTGCTTCTATTTTATTCTTTTCTCTAAAATTTGTTGTTGTTCTAGCTTCTTCAATCTCTACTGCTCTAGAAGCTATTGTTCCTGCTTTTCTTTATTAAGCCCTATTCTTTCCAATTTTAATTTCTTGGTTCTCTTAATTCTTGCATTTTCTATCCCATTGAGTGGGAATCTTTTGTCAAGCATAGATTCATCTGGCTCCAATAGTTTCCAAGAAAAATAATTGTATTCCATTAATGCTAAATATTCAACAGGAAAATCCCTAGCTAAAGGATGATCCTTGTCCTCCATCCATCAAGATACTTCAATTGTTAGCTAATCACAAGCACTAAACAAAGGCTTTATTGATAAACTAATTTTAAGCTATTTAAGGGGTTCATCCTTTGCTTGACTCACTTTCCTATCTATAGTTCTAAAGAAAACTACATCTATCTTATCGGGTTGATGAACTTTTTTAGTTTTAGTGAATGAATAAATTCTCTTTAGAGCTAGAGGAAAGCTACACTACTCTTTGTATCTTTTGGTCATTTCTCTCAAATGCACTAAATTGATAAATTTTCAAGAGTTAAAAGTTAAAGAAAAAACATCTTTATGTTTATAGTCATGCCTTAAGAGGCTTTCCCACATTTGTCTCCCAACTTCTAAGGTTGCTAAATAAGAAGCTAGAAACCTAGGCAATTTGAAGGCCTTCCCTTCAAATCCTACTATAAAAATATGATTGTAGCAAGTGTGTAAGAAAATAGCTCCCTGACATTTTTCTTTTATCTAATTAATCACCTACTGGTCTACCCTTGGTGTGAAAACTCCTAGAATCAACTTTATCAAACACGGGTAAATGCAATTCATCAAAAATTCCATGGCCTAAGCATCAAAGCAATTTCTTTGATAAAATACTAGGAAGAAATTGTAGCAAAGGTCCTTTGATTAAGCTCTTCTTTGGGACATATAATTGACAAAAATTAAGGTTTTCCTCTTAGGCTCAGGTACTTTACTCAATAGACAATATAATAAATTGAGCTAATATTTAATTAAGCGCCCTATTCATGGATCTTTGAGAGGCTCTACTACAATGCATCATTCATATATTAAACTAGAGAGAAAAGTCTCTTATTCTTTAAAGCTTCTTAGATCCATACATGATAATTAGCAATAGTATTAATATCATTGCTAGAACAAAAATTTAGAGTAGAAATCAAAATCTGATTGAGAAACATGATCTCTAAAGACTTTGGAATGGCATTCCTGTATCCCCATGCCTTTCTAAGCTTTCTAGTAGCAGCTTGATGGATTTCTCTAATTCAAGATGGTTCCAAAATTTACCACTCAGCACTTCTTCATTATATTGTTGAGCCTCTATCTATATGATATCCAACTCCATTAGCCCATAAAGCTTGTATCCCTTCTTGACTATCAGTATAGTACTCTATGTTTCCCTTGAATCATAGCTTGTCTTTCACATAAACTATTTTTATTCTTAAGTGATTTAGGACATTTATAATAAGTTTTGCTCTTGGCCTAAAACCTAGCTTATGGAGCTCTATTTTCTCATAAATTTTCTTTCATTCATCCATTGATTCTATAGACCGCAAGCCAGATTTCTCCACCACATCATGGTCCTCATCAAAACTAAACAAGTCTACCTCTTCTACTTCTAGCTCTAAGCACACTACACTAATCCATTGGTGAAGCTAAAAGATAAAAGTGTTTCAAGTAGCTCTAAGCACATAAAAGTAGTGTGTTTCAAGTAGCTAAATTAGCTCTAAGCATTATGAATCACTACATGTCCATGATTTTCTCTAGATAAAAGTAGCTTTGAACATAGATGGCCTTAATTGGATTAATCCAAAAGAAGTAAAGAGGATTAGAGAATTTTTTGATTCTTTAAGAAATGGGTGGAATTCTAGATATAAAAAATATGGTAGAAAGAATTATGTAAGTTTTAACATACAATCATCAATTATGGCTTTACATTATTTAATTAGCATATTGTTACACTATAATACTGCAAGCATCTACAACATTCATATATCTTTATCATTTCATTTTTTTAACAGTTTTAAAGAGACAATATTCTAAGGCATTCATGCTTGATTGATAGTAACCAACTTCATTATATAGATTTAGACATGGATTATGTTGAAATATTAAATGTTGTTGAAAGACATACAACATGTAGAAGAGATGTATGCTTATGAAGATAGAATGGTCATGTAAACATGGAGTATCAACATGGACTTTGAACCTATTCTTGATAAATACATCATTGTTCATCATTGTAATAAATTATGAAAAGAAATCAAAATAGTTTCAAGACATGTTACTTTAAATTGCAAATATACAGGACTTAGATGACAATGCAATGAATGCATATAAAAGACTTAGGATGGATGCTATATATGATAAGGACATTGAAGTCATGAAGATTTGTCATCTATTGCATGAGCTTCCTTTGGATGAGTGTAGTTAAAAGCTTAAGAATCTGAATATTTCAAGATATGTGTATAAGAAGGTTCTTCTAAGTAACAATGAGGATGAAGAAGTTGAAATGTATATATCAATTATCAATATGTATCAAAGAAAACCTTCTTATTTGAAGGAATATACTTACCTAAATGTAGATCATAAGGCCCATAAAACCTCTCAAACCTCACTTCTTCTAAGGAAATGAAGTCGTAATTACCTAAGAAAACTTACATAATGCTTCAAGAGATTCAAACATTCATATCAAAGGCTCTATATAGTTATGAAAAGATATTTAACTATTACCAAATACCTCTTCTACATCACTCAACATCAATTTATAGGTTTTTGTTTGAACCCCAAATAATTCATGATTAAAATTCATTATAAAAAGAATTTGGCTTACTACTATGACTTGTTATGGGTTGCATTCTTTCAGAGTCTTGGTTTTGTTGCAACCTTCTATAAGTTGCATCTTGGTTACAATTCCTCCTAAGTAGAAAACTTAAAAATAGTCCACTTATCATTAGAAGCCAATGTGAGCTGTAGTACCTCATAATTAGATTGAATTGGATTTTTTCAAGAGTAATTTATTTTTCATGCATGTGACTCCACAGTGCATAATTTTAGTTGCTACAACCTCCTACAAGCTCTAGTCAACTTTTAATTCTAATTATCAACCAAAACCTAGCTACAACTAATTATTCAAAATAGCCAAAATTCCAAAATAACTTTTAAATAAATTCAAATTACATCAATAGAATCCCTATAACTCCTTCTAGTAACAAAGGTAGGAAGATTAAAAATTAGAATGGGAGATATTCCTACACTAGAAGTGTTCTCCTATGAATTTCCACACATAAGGTATATAGTATCATTATTATCATCATCATTATTCAAGCCCTATCCCAACAAAATGAAACCAACTACATGAGGTTTATTTCATAATTTACTTATATGAATTGCTAGATATTTATTTATTTGTAATTTCTTTAAATCATCTTCAATTTCTTTAAATCATCTTCAATCCTTTTTCCTATATCTTTTTTAGTTTTTTTAGTCACTTTCCTATAATAATGATGTAGTAATCTTTTATATTAAGATTATTATATGATCTTCTTTACACATGTCCAAACCATCTAAGATACCATTTATATAGCTTACCTAAAATAGAAGAAGCTCAAAGTCTTTTTCTAATGTATGTATTATGTAGTTTATGACTTCTTGTGATACTTAACATCCATCTAAGCATTTACAATTTTGCCATATTGATTATTGTTCATTCCTCTTTTGTACTACCCAACATTTAGCACCAAATAAAATACTAGGTACGATGGTTATTCTATAAACTTTTTCCTTTAGTTTTATTAAGATTATTTTATCACATAGAACACCACTAGAATGTCTCTATTTTGACTATCCTATCTTAATTCTATTTCTTATATCTTTATATTTTATGACTAAAACTCACAATGAGATGTTAGCTTAGTGCTAAGAGTCTTAACTTAGTAATCCTAGGTCATAGGTTAAATTCCACTAGGCAAAATTGAGTTATAAATTAAAAAATATTTTGTAAAATAAATTCTAAAATTAGTTTTATAGATCTAAATGATCTCATTCAATATAAGTATAAAATTTAATTTCATTTTCATGTCTTTCTTAATTTCGCCATATAATTAGTTTGTTCTTCCCAATTGGTCTTATCATTTTCTAACTCCACCATCTTCATCATTAACTCTTAGACTTTATTAGCTCATTTCTAATATGTAATAAATTCTATGGTGATCCTTAGTTGTCTTAGGCTTTCTAGCTTTTTTGCTTGGGCATGAATAGTTTTTAAAGCTTTGATCAACTTTGTTTGAACTTTTTAAATTGATCTAGTATATTTCTCCTTATTTTTATATTCTTTCTTTAAAATTTTAATTAAATTTTTATTTTGTACTAGGACATCTTTAAAGGCTTATTTATATTTATTTGGAAATGTTCTAAAGACTCTGGGCTTAAAGTAGTAACCTACTATAGTGTAATTTAAAATTATTATGTCATAACAGATATCACTACTCACCATAATATAATGTGACTTAGTTAGTAGATTAAAATTCTTTACAATCTTAGCTTTGAATATTCTTTTGAAATTATTTTCATTAATACCTTTTGATGACTTTCCATTTGACCTCATTGAATAGTCTTTCCTCAACTGAGCTTTTCTTCACTAAAGTCTTAAATAAGTTTATGATTGACTTAAAATGAGAACCTATATTTCCAAATTTAGAATGGTGAAGTATATGCTCATCATGGACAGTAACAAGTAATCACTCTTTAGGCATATTCCACTCCTTCATCTATACTCCTTCAAACTATTTTAATGGAAAAATCTCAATGATAGTCTACTCCTCTTTGGAAAAGCCTTAAGAAATAATTTGAACAACTAATGTTTATCTTTATTTTTCACTATAATGATGGCATCCATCAACTTAAAATTTTATAATAATTTAACAAGTGTACAGCATATAATCATATGAAAAATATGAAGGTGAAGTATAATAATAAGAATATATGTAGCTTAATGTGTGATTTACTCATGTCAATTTTATTTTCCATGTTATTGTAGAAGTTAGATTTCTTTTCCATGTTGTTGTTGAGTCATGTAACTAGGTCCATGTCTCCATGTAATGTATCAGATGACACAATTTTACATTTCAAAAATGAAAGAGAAGGAGAAGTTCATTTGAATTCAAATGTGTGTCCTCCAATATCACATATCATGTATCTCATCCTTGGAGCCATCCAAGATCTCATGTGGCAATTCCTTCTTTGTTGGAACCACATGAAATCCATAAATGGCATTCCCACATGAGTTGAAATCATAATTCGTTTCTCTATTTGATTTAAAATATGATTAGGTGGATCATTTGTAATCATGATTAGAGTTAAGTGTACTATTAAGAATCTTCTCACTTTTCTATTTATTTCATGTATGGGCTCTCCCCCAACTTAAGCTATGAGTGTAGGGGTGTTGCACCTTGATAAACCCCAATAGGACCCAATCCACAACTTCCAAGCAAATCTATCTTAGAAAATAAGAATAACACAATAAAATGAAAAAAATCTCCCTTATATTAATATAATTCTGAAAATACATAGAAAATACATCAAAGATGAGGAGCCAAGCTCAGCTCACAACTCTTCGAAGGATCTTAGAGGTCAAATTTTTCCTCTCTCAATCTTCAATTGCTCACAATAGAGCCCAAGCTCAAGACAAGACACTTATAAGAGATTCTCCTAATCTCTCAAGTGCTCTCCCTTGCCTCTCACTCAACTTCCTTGCACAAGCTCTCTTCTTGTACAAGCTCTCCTCCCTTGCACAAGCTCTCTTCCCTCAAGAGCTTTCTCTCTTGCCCTCTATTGGGATGTTTGGCCTTTAGCATTTTCACTATGGCAGTTGGCACTTTGGCACTAACAATGGTGAAATACATCAATATTTATAAGCAACCAGAAGACAAGAATCCTAGAAATCTTTTGTCAACTCAACTTGAAGTTCATTAGATGTTTTCCAAGTCTTCTCACCTTCTCCCCTATCATTTTCATCTTGCTTTGGCTGTTTCCATCTTACTTTGGCTATTTCCCAAATTGAAACAGGCATTTTTTGAAGTTTCCCCATGCATTTAGGCCATCTCTGGCTTCATGTAGATGTCTTTTGTGAAAGCCTTGCTCATAGGAGAGATGTCTACTATTTTTGGTAGAAATCTTCTATGGACTTAATATGTCTTTACTTCAAAGGAGACCTCTCTGGAATGATGTCTATCTTTTTGGGGAGATGCCTCTTTTGAAGGTGCCAGAAATAAAAGTGCTCATTTTAATGCCAAGAGCCTCTAAATGCCTCCCAAAAAGTTCTCATAGATCCTGGAACCTCCTAAACTCATCAAAATAAGCCAAAAAAACCTCCAAACATGCCAAAACATCCAAGAATAATCCTCAACAAAATCAACAAAAAAACACATAGAATGTAGCATAGAAAAAGGGGATCAGAAGAGGTGTCCCTACACCAACTCTCCCACCCTTAAAAATGTCATGCTTCATGATCTTTCACAAGCTTGAAGGCATCATGCCCCCATGACTCAATTCCATCACAATAATCATGATTCAATGCATTACAAACATGATAATAAATATCATTAGAGGTTTTGGTTTTGAGCTTCCCTTGTTCATGAGGGATTATCCTCATGCCCCATAATTCTTCCTTCATTTGACCATCTCCTTGGAATGCTTCACTTGCATCCCCATGATGACTCAAACCTACAACAAATAAAGAAAAAGAGAAAGAAAAAGGATTAGGCTACCTTAATTTAACATCATTTCTTTACTTCTTTTTCATCTTCTTCACCTTCTTCTTCTTGGTGTTTGGAAGACTACCACTTAGCTTCCTTTCATCACCACCATGTAGATTACCTTCATGTTGCACTTCCATTTTACAACCAAGACAATCAAATCCGTCAACACACTTCATAAATTTACCATTACTATAATCTATAGCAAGCATCTCCAAATTCTAGAAAATCATATCAATATCAATGTCTTCACTTACATCAATAATGAACTTCTTACAATGACTATTACAATAGCCATCATCATTTAAAAAATTACTATTATTAGTCTTCCTATCACTAACAATTGTATCAAAAGTCACAATATGACTCTCAATCTCATCACAATCATCATAATGATCATGATGCTCATCATTACCATTGAACAAACCACTACCAAGTTGAAGTGAAAAACTAGCATCCATCACACTAGCTTTAACATGAGAGACATTACTACCATCAACAAGGTAAATCTCACCCTTACTTACCTCTTCATGGCTTCTCCCATCTATCTTTAGTTCAACTTGATCTTCAATATGTGGCTATCCAATCTCATTAAATCTTGAAGATTCACAATCCCAAATAGGAGTTCCTAATTCTAATGGCCACTCCTCCTCAAAGGAATCATCAACAAGATCTTCATCCCACTTTGGAGGTATCAAATCAAAAGGTAAACTCTCCTCCATGGCTTTAACACCAAATTCATCAAAGCAATCATTCTTCCACACACCTTGGCTAGAAGACTCACCTCTCTCCCATGAGATAGTCTCAACTTGACTTAGAATCTCCTTTCCCTTGCCACAAGGTGTAGAAAAATTGCAAAAAGAATGAGTATCATACCTTCTAGTGCTATCCTTGATCCTCCTTAAAGAACTCCCTTGATCTTTTCCACTCCTTTGGCTTTGATCTTTTACCTCCCATGACTCATGAGGAAGAACTCTCCTTGATTAGTAGCATACACCATCTTGGACTTTGAAGACCTCTTGGTTCCTTTTATGAAGCTCTTGGTTCCCTCCCTTGAAACCCTTGAGTATTTAGCACTCCTTAACTCAATAAGAGATACTTGAAAACTCCTTTTCTCATTAATCTCTACTTCATCTTCCCTTCCTTCTTGATGGCTAGAAGATATTCTATTAATTCTTCTCAAAATATTTCCCATGTTAGTCTTGAATTTCTTCATATCCCTTTCTAATATTTCTACAAAATCTTGGTGCTTTGGACCTTTACTTTGGGAAGAACTTCTTGCATTTCAGTCACAAATGCTTTAAAGGAGTCTTTAAACTCTCGAAGCTCTTGTCTAAGCTCTTAATATGTCTTCTTCTTTGAATCCATACCTAAAGAAATAAGAATGATATCCAAAATAAAATACAAAAATCTCCACAACAATTTTCCTTTCATTCAAAGAAAACTCTAAGCTTCAACATAGAAATATGGAAACCTCTAATGAGACGCGATATCGCATGCACCGCGATATCACGTACGCGATATCGCGACCATCGCAATATCGCATCCCATGCAATATCGTGTACGCGATATCGCGTCGTCCCCTGCGATATCGCGTATGCGATATCGCGGTCCACCGCCAAATCTATAAATAAGAGGTGGCACTCCCCTCATTTCTCATCCTAGAATAGAAGTAGTGAAGCTATGGCGGATTGATCACCCCAGAGATAAAAATATTTTCCATGTGCCCGCAGTAGGAGTCCCCAAGTGAACGGTTCTTTATTCGAGCAGCTTTGTACCTGAACGCAAGTTGTGTATGGCAATAAAGATGAGCTTTGTGGATAAACCTTGCAGTGCATGGAATAGGTTTATTATCTGTTATTTCTTACATGTCATTTATTACCTGTTGTTAGCGCGGCATGAGTACGACTTAATTACGAGCATTGACGAATGTGTACGGCTAACCAAGGAATCGGCTACTCATCGCGATTAGATTCTCTTACCCTTGTCTCCTAGAACGTGGGATGAGTACGACTTGATTACGAGCATCTACGGATGTGTGCGACTAGTCAAGGAATCGGCTGCTCATCATGCTTAGGCTAGTTAGGTGCCTCAGTACGACCACTTCGAGCACATGCATTACGTGTGGTGATCCCAGTAACAATTAGTGTTTGGTAGCCACAGATGCATAGTTCAGGGTGTGTACGGTAAGTGGGAACGGATGCTGATGCTAGTTAATTTAGACTTAGGTCCTTAGTTAGAGTTAATTAGTTCTCTCAACCCTTTACCCTTTAGCATAGGAGATAAAACCATAAAAGACCAAAAAAATCATATACCTCGGACTTACTTAACCATACACTGTGAAAACAACAAGTAAGTCTAGGAAGACAACAAATGATTAACCCCAAGTGTTCCATGGGGCGTTTAGGCATTTAGTCTACGGAGTTCGACCGGATCGCGCGTGCTATGCTCGTTTCGTATGGTTGAGTGTAGGGGTACCTCGCCACTCATCAACCTCCAAACCTTTGCTCTAATACCAATCTAGTGCAAGGGTGTTGCACCTTGATAGATCCCAATAGGATCCAATCCACAACTTCCAAGCATATCTAGCTTAGAAAATAAGAACAACACAATAAAATGGAGAAAATCTCCCTTATATTAAGATAATTCTCAAAATACATCAAAGATGAAGAGTCAAACTCAACTCACAACACTCCCAAGGATCATAGAGGTCACACTTTCCCTCTCTCAATCCTCAATTGCTCACAACAAAATCCAATCTCAAGACAAGACACTTATAAGAGATTCTCCTAATCTCTCTCAAGTGCTCTCCCTTACCTCTTACTCAACGTCCTTGCATAAACTCTCTTCTTACACAAGATTTCCTCCCTTGCACATGCTCTATTCCCTCAATAGCTCTCTCTCTTGCCCTCTATTAGGATGTTTGGCCTTCAACATTTGCACTTTGGCACTAACAATGGAGAAATACATCAATATTTATAAGCAACCAGAAGATATGAACCCTAGAAACCTTTCCTCAACTTAACTTGAGATTCTTTATATTTTTTCCAATTCTTCTCATCTTCTGCCTAGTCATTTCCATCTTACTTTGGTTGTTTCTCACATTAGAATGGACATTTTCAAAATTTTTCCCATGCATCTGGGTCATCTTTGGCTTCATGTAGATGTCTTCTATGAAAGCCTTGCTCATGAGAGAGACAACTACTATTTTTTGTAGACATCTTCTATAGACTTGAGATATCTCTACTTCAATTCTTTGGAAAGACATCTATCTTTTTAAGGAGACGTCTATTCTAAAGGTGCCAAAAATAAAAGTGTTCATTTTAACGTCGGGATCCTCCGAATGCCTTCCAACAAGTCCCCATAGACCTTGGAACCTCCTAAACTCATCAAAATAAGCCAAAAACACCTTCAAGTATGCCAAAACATCCAAGAATCATCATCAACAAATCCAAATAAAAAAAACAACAACACATAGAATGTAGGGTCGAACAAAGGGATCTGAAGAGGTATCCCTACATTAGGTATTCCAAGAAAACTTCATTGATGTATGATTAAATCTTGAACAATAGAAGAAGTAAAATGTTTAACTCCATATTATTTTCGTAGCTATCTCAATTAGTTAGTTCATTTATTTTAATTTCATTTTAATTTCTCATTGATTTCATCAATTTTAACCTTGTTTCAATTCAATATCATCTTTATTATGATTTAAGAGAAGAAAGAAGAAGAAGATCTTACTCAAAGATCATTCTCCATTATTAAATCTTGGTGGATTCATTATAATTGCATGTATGAAAGGAAGATTAAGATGAAGGAAAGGTTTCTTAACCAACCAGGAACCCATTGAAGATTAAAGAGGAAGTTCTAATAAAAATTTGATTTAAGCTTTTAAGTAGCTAGAAGACCTTCAATATTAGCCACATTCTAGGTTATTTTTATTGTTTCTTGGTCATTCATTTCATTCTTAACTAGCTTGGACTACGTTGCACTCCATTTTAGCATCATTTTAGGGTTGATTTTAACATCCTTTCTATACTACAAGTCAACCATGAGTTAACCACAATCTCAAAATGAGTTGTCGTATTATAGGGAAGAAAAAAACCATTATTTTTGCATACCACAAAACTTCACCACAAGTTTTGGTATTATGACACAAATCAACCATGACTCATGGTTATGTTAAAATTGCATAAGAGGTTAGAGATAGAAAGTTGTTAACTTTTTAACAACCATGATCTAACCATAACTCATGATTAGGCCAACCATGACTCATGGTCTCTTACCCATAAGTGCTCCATGACTCATGATCCTTATCTCTGGATCCTAAATACATCATGACTAGACCACTAGTAGACCATAACTTGACCATGACTTGTGATCAATGATACCCTAAGTACATCACCACTCCTAATCTCAGTCATGGTCATTGTTTTAGTTGATTTTTGAGCCAAGAAGAAAAGATATAGATAGGAAAAATGAATCTTATTCTATTACCACCTTTGACATTTGATATCATAGCTTATTATTGGGATCCAAGGATGTTAAAGAAAGTGCCCAACTATTTTATCATTTTGATGGAAATAAGAATTTCAACTATTGAATCATGTTGATGAGGAGATTGTTTGAGTAGAATAAATATTTAAAAGTGGTACAAAATGACTTCAATAAGGTTGATACCTCTCTCCTCTCATAAGCTCAAGTGAGGAAGAAAAATGAAGATAAGAAGAAAAATTCTTTGACAAAGATAATCATGTGTAGCTCTTTGAGTGAGAGCATTGAGGCCAAGATAATCAAAAAGAAAGATTCCAAGGCTTATTAGAATGCACTTATGTAAGAATATCATGGTATAAGTGAGGTGATGCAAGTAAGGAAATTGAAGATAAGGACTAAATTTGATAACTTCCATATGATTAGAAGTGAGTCTCTTGATTCCTTATTTGAAAGCATGTGAAATATAATTAGAACATAGATCCATTTCAAGCTAGATATATTAAGGAAAAAAGAGTTTAAAAATTCACCCAAATCCTATTTAATCATCCCAAGTGTAAACATACCATTTTGATTCTCATTGGTACAAGAAATATGAAAATCCTAACCATTGTTGAGCTTGTCTTCCATATGAGAGTTCTTGATGAGTTGGAGTACAAGGGAAACAATCAAGCCTTCTACTCACATGAATCTCAAGGAGGTAGAGAAGGTAATAGAAGAAGTAGAGGAAGATGGGGATAAAATAGGTCTTAAAGTTAGCCACCATCCCAAGAAAATCAATCCCAAAAAAACTCATCTCAAAGAGGAGAAAGAGAAAGAGAAGGCTTCCAAATAGGTAGAATGGTAGCATTACAAGGAGGGAAAATGAAAGAACAGAATCAAAATCAAAGAGAAGGCAAGTGATATCTCAATTTCAAGAAGTATGAATAACTTGAGGAGCATTATTGATACAATATAGGATTTGCAATCCTCTCTCTCTATGAAGGTACTTCAAAAGCATAAGATGATTGTGCTTCCATTGCTAGCACATAAGCCCATGATAAAGGAAACCAAGTTGATGGAGGAGGAATAAGGTATTCAACCTTCATGTTTAGCAAGGATCTCTCATCATCCACATGGATCCTTGATAGTAGTTACTCCAATCACAGGATACCTAATTTTTTCAAGTTTATCAAGCTAAGAAGAGGTAACTTTGAGAGCATAAGAATTTGAGATGGAGCATTTATTCACATTAAAGAAGTTTGAGAATGCATTCTCACTCTTTATGATAATCATAGCATTCATGTAAATGATGTTTTTTATGTGTTCTTACTTTCAACCTTCTTACATTCCATATGGTAAATTATGTTAAAGGTATCAAATAAGTGTTAAAAATAGAGGTTGCACATTAACAAATCATAAAGAAGTCATTTTTTTTAACTCTAAAACTTTAAAATTTGATTTATACTTTGCTCATTTTTTATGTTTCAAAAAATTATTTTATCAATCTAGTAAGTCATATATCCCTCCATTATTCTTGCAAGATTATGACATAAAAGAATAAAAAATTAAAATTATCAATATATTCTTGATATGATCAAGTCACAAGTAGTAATAGGTGTGAAGTATCCTCTCATCCTAAATGAAGTTTATGAAGCATGTGCTTATGGGAAGTACAAGTTCTATCCTCATAAGACACACATGCAAAGAAACGAGGCACCATTGGAACTCATTCACATGGACATGATGGATACAATGCATTAGCCTCAATCACAAATGCAAGGTATTTTCTTATCATTGTTGATGATGCATCTAGATATACATGGGTTTATTTATTTTAATGTAAAGATAAGGCTTTCTCCACTTTTAAATATTTTAAAAGTCTTGTAGATAATTAATTGAATTTGAAAATTAAAGCCATTAGGAGTACAAGGGAGGAGAGCTTGTAAGTGATAATTTTAATGATTTTTATATGAAAATGAAATTGCAAAGTAAACAATATATAGTTACTCACCATCATCAAATGAAGTATTTGAAAGAAGAAATGGGATCTTACAAGACATGGCAAGATGCATGTTAAGGCAAGCCAACTTGTCCAACTTACTTTGAGGAGAAGCAATTTACACATCTTCCTATCTTCTCAATAGGTTGTACTCATAATCAAACAATAACATCACTCCATATCAAGCTTTGTATGGTAAGGCTTCTAATCTTTCTTATTTCAAAATCTTTGGATTTAATTATTGATCTCATGTTCTAATATGCCCTCACAAGAAAATTACATGATAGGGTTGTGAAATGTATTTTTGTAGGCTATGATTAGAGATCAACCTCTTATAAATGTCATGATCCCATCGAAAGAAAATTTATTTTTAAAAGAAATTTAAATTTTCATGAAAATGTTTTTGGATTGATACATTTTGAAAATAAAATTGAAGTTACAAGTTAAGAGCATCAAATGGAAGAATTGGCATATCCATTCAATTTTTCTTCAAGGATTGAGAGAATGTATCCACCCTCTTAAATCATTGATCATGATTTTAGGAGACGATTCATACAAAGCATGGATAGACATCATCTTACCTACATTGCCCTCATCCATGAACCTTAAAGAATTAAGGAGGCTCTCAAGTCCAAGGAGTAAATTTAATCCATGAAGAAGGGATTGGAAGTAATCTAACAAAATTAGGCTTGAAACTTTGTGGAAAAGACCAAGGAAAAGAAGGTGATTGACACAAGATGTATCTTCAAGATAAAATATAATGTAAATGAAACATTAAACAAATTTAAATAAAGGTTAGTGGCAAGAGGATTCAAGTAAAAGAAGAGAGTAGACTATGAAGAAATTTTTGCACTAGTTATAAGGTTTGGGATAATCAAACTCATTATCTTAATTTTTCCTCATGGTGGTTTCAAACTCCACCAAATGGATGTCAACTCAAACTTCCTCAATAACTACTTGGAAGAAGAAGTCTACATCACTTAACCTAAAGTTTTCATCAAGAAAGGTCAAAAAGAAAAGATATACATGCTTAATAAAGCATTATATGATTTAAAGCAAGTGTTAATGACTTGGTTTAGGAGGATAAATGATTATTTGATTGGAAAAGAATACATGTCATCATTGGTTGAGCCTACACTTTATCATAAATCCATTAGTTCACATTTCATCATTATTTCATTATATGTGGATAACCTTTTGTTTGTTATCTTCATGAAAGAATTTAAGAGAGCCATAAAATATGAATTTAAAAAAAAGGACCTTGAGCAACTAAAATATTTCTTAGGTATCAAAGCAAATCAAAAACTTGATGGATCAATTACTCTCCATCAAAGTAAATTTTGTCAAAGGATGTTGTAAGAGTATGACATGAAGGATCCAAAGGCTATAAGTTCTCCTCTCCCTTTTAGCCTTAAGCTTTATAAAAATGATGCATCCCCTCTTATTGATGCCTCACAATATAGGATTATCATTGATTTCTTAAGGTTTGTCTGTCATACTAGAATTAACATTTGATATGCCACCTAATCCCTTAGTAGAATTATAGTTGAACCAAGGCAAAATCACATGGATGCCTTGAAACATCTCCTTAGATATTTCATTGGCACATTTGACTCTAATTTGTACTTTGAAAAGGAAGATAAATATTTTATTACTTATAGTGATGCTGATTGGAATGGTGATGTGAAGAATAGAAAATCTACAAGTGGCTTAATTAGTTTCCATGGCAATAATCCAATTTATTAAAAAATAAAAACATAAATATGTATAAGCCTTTTAAGCACTGAAGATGGATATGTCGTAATGAATGATTGTATCCATTTCTTATGGCTTAAAAAATTTATTTGAAAAGTTAAATTTTATCATTGAAAAGCCCTTAACTTTGTCTTATTATAATACATTTGTCATCATGCTCTCCAATAAGCATGTTCTTCATAGGAAACTTAAGCACATTGAAATCAAATTTTACTTCATCAAGGAGAAGATCCAAGAAGATATCATCTCTTCAAATTTTAATAACAATGAAAATTAAGTGGCTATTCTTCCTACCAAAATGTTATAACCCCATAAAATGGACACTCTATTTTGAAAATTAGAGTAATAAAATTAAAGTACACCTTCATCCAAAGGAGAAAATAACAATATTTGTAGCATGATATGTGCTTCCCTCATGTCAATTTTATTTTCCATATCATTGTAGGAGTTATATTTATTTTTCATATTGTTTCTGAGTCATATAAGTGGGTCCATGTATACATGTAATTTGTCACATGATACAATTTTGTATTTTAAAAATAAAGAAAATAAGAAATCAATGTGAATTCAAATGTTGATCCTCCAATGCCACATTTATTTCTCTCATCCTTGGGATCATCCAAAAACCCATGTGGTAATTTTTTCTTTTTTAGGATCGCATGAAGTCCATAGGTGACATTTCAACATGAGTTGCGACTACCAGTCTTCTCTCCTATGGATTTGAAAGATGATTCTGTGGATCATTGGTAGCCATGATTAGAGTTGAGTCTACTCTTAAGTACCTCCTTGTATTTATTCCATATGTGGACTCCCCTCAATCTTGAGGAAATCCAAGGAAACTCCATTAATGGATGATTGAAGCTTGAAATAATAGAAGAAGTGAAGTGTTTACTTCCCTATCATTGTCTTAATTATCTTATTTAATTATTTTATTTATTTTAATTACATTTTATTTTTTCACTGTTTTCATTAATTTCAATCTTATTTCAATTTAATATCATCTTTGTTGTTAATCAAGAGAAGAAAGAAGAAGAAGGTCTTTCTTGAAGATCATTCTCCATCATTACATCTTGGTGCATTCATTGTGGTTATAGGTCTACAAGGAAGGTTAAGTTAAAGGAGGGGTTTCTTGGTCAACCAATAACCCATTGGAGATTAAATAGCAAGTTCTACTAAAGATTCAGTTTTAGCTTTTAAGTGGTAAGAAGGCTTTTAATCTCAACCATTTGAGGCTTTTGTTGTTGCTACACAGTCACTCATTTCATTCTCAATGAAGCCAAATCATTCAGTGCTTTGTTTTAGCATCATTTCAAGGTTAATTTTAGTGCCCTTACTATACTGCGAGTTGACCATAACTTGTGGTATCCTTGGAGATATACCAAGATCTCACCATGAATTATGGTATTGCAAGGAATAAAAAAGCCACTACTTTTAAATATCACAAATTTACCACAAGTTGTGATATTTTATCATGGATGAACCATAACTCATGGTTGTATCAGAATTGCAAATGAAGAAGGTAAAAATTTATCAAATTTTTAACAACCATGACTTGACCATGATTTATGGTTAGGCCAACCATGACCACATTACAACTTGTGGTCTCTTAACCATGAGTATCCCATGGCTTATGATCCTTATCCATGGCTTCTAGATATACCATGACCAAGCCATGATATGTGATCTCAAACCATGAGTAGACCATGACCTAACCACAACCCTTGGTTTATGTTACTATGAGTACACCACCATGACCTAACCACAACCCTTGGCTTGAGTAAAAAAGCTACATAATACAAAAAGAAAACTTATTCTCCTGCTATATTTGACAAATAATGCACCAATATACAACTCCTTTCTAAGGATGAAGAACAAATTTGCAAGGCTAGCGTCCTTTACTATAACATAGAGCTGATTCATAAAAGGTCATGAAATGGAATCTTTTATATCTTTAAGACATACTTGATAAACTATTATCTTAGCTAAACCAAAGTATGACAGTATCAACTATGATATTAATACTCTAGTAGTGGGTGTTGCACAGGTCTTGGCCTAGTCTTCTCTTATATTGAAGCACCTGATTAACTAATATTTTGAAAAATAAATTTCTTTTAGTGCATAGTTAGCCTTCATCATTTGAAAATAATATCTTCAAAATCTTCTCTAAATCCTATCAAATTGTCAAATCCTACCAAGTCAAAAAAAGAACCAAGCATTATTATAAATATGAACAAATGTATCTATTAATGGCTAACCTTTCATGACCATGAAATCCATAAAGTAAATTAGTTCACATCTTGTTAACTCCATAGAAAACCTTTTATTTACTAACTTCATGGTCAAATTTAAATTAAAATAATGATATTGGATAGTTATTCTTGGGGCCAAGTACCTAGACTATTCTTTATTTATCAACTATAAATCAAAACTTTGTGATATGTTTGCCATTGCTTCATAGTATGCTAACATGGCTAAGTAAATATTGATCTTCTTTGAGGTCTTCTTTATGGTAGAGGATGAACCCACATCATGAGAGAACTTCTTGTGAAGTTTAGACTATAGTTTTAATGGTGGTAGTGGTAACAATGATTCTAAGATTGTATGCTCAAAAGACTCAAGAGTGAATGACTTATAATTGCACTTACTCTTGGATAGACATCATAGTTAACCTCTATCTCTACCATTATGAACCATTTTAACAAAGAGTTAATCTGCAAATTTTAAAATTTAGGGTTTTAAAACTTGTACCTAGAAACACCAAAGAATAGAAGTTGCACATAATAAAATTACTCATATAAACTATAATCACTTAAAAATAAATGGATTAAGATCCTTAGAAACTATAGAAATTCCAAAATAATCTAGAAAATTATGTAATACAATTGAAACCCTTATTCGCATAGTGTTTTTGGAAAAAATTTCAAATGTTAGATAACATATATTAATAGACTTACCTTAAGCAATCTAAATAAAGGTTACGGTAATTTGAAATGTGAAATAATTAAATTTGCTGAGTTTATAAATACTTGAAGCTTTGTGTTGTCTACTTGTGATTTTTAAAATAACAAATAAAATGTTATAGTTTGGAATTTATACTTACTTTTGCATTTATTATACTTGCCTACCTTGTCATCATGTAAGGCTCATAGTGATGATGATATAAATCAATATAAACTTACTTTGATAGCATGTTATGTTTTGTAATTGATATGACCATGAATTCCAATAAATAATTATGTTGATATAATTAATGTATCCACATCAAGTTTAGTCAACACTGTAGATCATACTAGCACTAAGATGTGAGTTTTAACATGCTATATAAGTTCAAGGTGGTAAGAAATATTGTTTGAAATATGATTTAAATACCTCTTATTATCTCATATATTTTTCATGATCTTTATACATGAATGCTCAAGAGCATTCATAAGTATAGAGAAACCATCTTAATGTTTCAGGAATGATACAACAATTAGTTATAAATTAATTAACCAATGATTAAGATAAATTATTTATTGAGTATGAATATTGAATATAAATTCACAATATTTTTGAATATTGATCTTGATAAAACATACCAAATCCTTAAAAATTATTTTGGTGGGCTCAAGGAGTAGAATCTTCATTGTCATACAAGTGTCACAATAAAAAAGGATAAGGGTATCATTGTACTTGGAATTAATAATTTTTTTCATTTTCTTCTCCTCAAAATTAACATACAATGCAAAATAGGCAAATAGGGAAGAAGACATAGGTAAATGGGCAAGAAGATAAGTATTTGAAAACACCAATGATAATAAGTTAAGCCAACTAGACCATGCCTGTGGAAGTAAGATATATGTTGGTCTATGAATGGATACACATGGATTCCAAGTATTAACTTTATTTCAACTATGTAATTGATGAGACGTGATTCGCATAGGCTGCAATATCGCAGCCATCGCGATATCCCATCCCATGCGATATCACGTACGTGATATTGCGTCGTCCCCTGCGATGTCGCATACGCGATATCGCGGTGCACCGTCATATCTATAAATAAGAGGTGGCTCTCCCTTGTTTCCTCATCCGAGGCTAGAAGTAGGGAAACTCTGGCAGATTGATCACTCCAGAGATAGAATATTTTCCATGTGCCCGCAGTAGGAGTCCCAAAGTGAACGGATCTTTATTTGAGCAACATTGTACCTGAACACAAGTTGTGTACGCCAATAAATACGAGCTTTTCAGATAAACCTTGCAGTGCATGGAATAGGATGTTATTTAATGTTTTTTATTACTTTCTCTCTCACCCTTATCTCCTAGAAATGTGGAATGAGTACGACTTGATTATGAGCATCTCAGTGTAACTACTTGGTAACCCAATGGTGTATCTCGGATCTGCGCTTGGTAATCCTAGTGGTAGTTGTGAGATGTGTACAGATAATCAAGGAATCGGCTGCTCATCGCACTTAGGCTAGATTAGCTTTCTCAACCCTTTCCTCCTAGTTAAGTGCCTCAGTACGACAACTTCGAGCACGTGCGTTACGCGTGGTGATCCCAGTAACGATTAGCATTTGGTAGCCACGGTTACATCGGTTCAGGGTGTGTACGGTAAGTGGGAACGGATGCTGACGCTAGGTAATTTAGACTTAGTTCATTAGTTAGAGTTAGTAATTAGTTTCTCAACCCTTCACCTCGATAGCATAGGAGAAAAACATAAAAAGATATAAAAATCATATACCTCATACTTACTTAACCATACACCGTGACAACTATAAGTAAGTCTGGGAAGACAACGAGACAACGAATGATTAACCCTAAGTGTTCCATGGGGTGTGTAGGCACTTAGTCTGCGGAGTTCGACTGGATCGCACGTGCTATGCTCGTATTCGTATGGTTGAGTGTAGGGGTATCTCGCCACTCATCAATAATGAAGAGATAATATAGGTATTCTTGTTATCACCATTAACCATTTGAAGAATTCTTTAAATGCTAGCTTTAGTAGTAGCCATAGTTGTAATCTAATGAACTTTGGTTTTTTCCAATTAATGTACAAGTCTATTTCTTAAGTAAAATGATCAAAGGCTTCTCATATCACATTTGTCTCCTTCACTAAAGCCTTAGTAGAGATGAGAATATCATTCACTTTATGAGTAGTCAGTGTACTTACATTTCCTATGCAAATCCCATGCACTCCCTTAGAATTAAGGTAAATTTTCATAATATCCATAACCATTATAGAAAAGTAAGATGATAGAGGATCCTCCTTCCATAGACCACATGAAGCATCAAATAAGCTCAATAATTCATTTTGATTAAGTAGTGAGCATCTAGGAATAGCTTACATGTTGATGCATAGTTGAATAAATTTATTATTAAAACCTTTCTTTTGCATAATATTTTGAAGAGAACCCTAGCTAATAGAATCAAACACTTTAGTTATGTATAATTTGAGGAACATTTCTAAAAACTTTTGAACATGACAAGAATGCATAAGTTTATAATTAAGAATTACTTAATCATAAATAAATCTCCATTACACAAATCCAACTTATTTTTGATCAGTAATTCTTGAGAGGATAGGAGCCAACCTATTAATGATAATCTTAACCAAAATCCTGTAAACAAAATTGCAAACACTAATGGGTTTAAAACTATGTGGTATATGCTATTTTGTTTTTTGGGATAAGACCTATTTTGGTATTATTAGAAGTTTGGGAGGCAATTTCTAAATCCAACATATTGTAAGCAACATATAATAAATTCTTCCCAATCATGTTAATGTTTTTTGAAGAATTCAACTAACCAAACATAAGGCTCAAAAACTTCATTATCCTACATGGAAGCAATGACCTTTCATATTCTCTTCATTTGAAGAGGTTGCATAAGAAAATTATTATTATCCATAGTCACTATTCTTTGAATTAGGATTAAGATACCTTGAAAGAGCTTAGCAGGCTAGAATTTCTTAAAATGATCAATTAATGCCATGGCAATGTCACCCCTTTCTATAACAAGATATCCATTAATTCTAATGGTGTGGATTCTATTATTCTAAGGATATCTTGTGACCATCTGGAAAAATAATTGTGTTCTAATTAATGTCCCTCAACTACTGAATTCGAGAATTTTTGCACAAGTACTTCTCTTTATTCTAGTAAATTTGTTGAAGCTTAGAAGAGATTTTCTTCTCCTCAAAATCTTCACTAGTAGCCATGCTTTCCTTATGAGTTTGAATATTTTCAAGCTAGATAAAAAAGTTTTTTTTCCTATTTATGAAGCTTAGTTTGTCATTAACACACCATGGATTCAGTTGCTTCTTTGAGACTTTAAGCCTCTAGTGAAGATTATCATTAGAGTTCTGTAGATACTAAAAACTATAGTAAGCTTTATAAGCTATGCCAACCATACTCTCTTTAACTAATACCATTCAAATTTGAAGGATGTTCAATGGCAATTTTGTTATGTGCCAAAGATCCCATGCTAATCTTAGTAAACCTTGAAGATGGAAAAACATTAACCATGTGACATCTTTAGTAATAGTGACATAGTTAATCCTAACATGTATCAAAGCAATGTCCTTCCTCTTGTTTGATCCAGTGAATCTACAATCTAAAAGGTTGACATTAAAACAACCATAATCCTATAAAATGTCATAAAATTCCTTAGCAGACCTATGACATCATCTTGGAGATCCAATTTTTTTGCTATGAAATTTACACTAATTGAAGCCACTCATAAGGACTTTACAAGATATGCTACATATTTTGAAGCCTATAAAAATTTTATAAAATGAATTTGGTTTGACTATCTTGTAAAGCATTAAAGTTGGTATTCATCTAGAGCACAAACAAAGGCTATTATGCCAAAACTACCAAATCACCACTTTGCAAGAACAAAAACTTGAATAAAAATAACTAGTTGAAGAAATCTTTTTTCTGGTTCCGAAGTTTTGTTTCCTAAAATAAGATCATATTATCCTTTTGAGAAATAATCAAGTCCTTAAGTACTTTTCTTTTGTGGAGGTTTCTGAGTTGTACAATTCCATGTAAAGAGAATCATGCATATGTATGCAATGTCATCCAAGAGCTCCTTTTGATCTTTGGCTTATCATTTAACCACTTTGGTCTAACTCTTAGGACTACTTGCATGTGGCTTGTGTTTTGGAGGGTCACCCTAGTCTCTTTGTTACTTAGATATTATATCCCTTCAACTCTTAGATATTATATCCCTTCAAATCTTCCATATTATTTTTTAGGATATTTTTCTCCTCTAGATTTATCTAGAAAACTAGCAAGTTTTGTATTGATTTGATAGATTAAAGTTTTGATTCTTTTGATTCATGTAAAGAGAGCACACGTGCTCTACCTATCTTAAGGGATGAGGTGCTTTCTAATGCTTTCAAACTAAGTTTTTGTTCTATCTCTTTCAATGGAATTGCTGGACCATGAATTTCTTCTTGACTACCTCCATTATCCATTTTATGTGGGTTTTGGATTTTAAGTAGCCTCATCCTCTTTTGGTATTACTACCTTTTATTCCAACTTGTTAGATGTTTAGAGATTCCTCTTAATATAACCTTTTGATTTTGTAAATTGATATGACCATGGAGGTACTTGCCTATCCTTTCAAACTATCTTGAGATTCCTATTTTATGAGCACAATCCTTCTTTTTCTTACTATGGCAAACCTCTTCATGGTGTTCTAGCTTACAAAAAAAATTACATGCTAGAGACTGGTTCTTATCTAGTTTTTAAAGATTTCACTTCTTTGATTTCATTTGACTGATTTATTATAAATGACTTTTGCATGCATTTACTTATAGCCAAGCTTGCTATAGTGGAAGTATAGTTTACACCTTGATATACAAACACTCTCCTTATAGCTAATTCTATCACACTTCATGTGACAAATGAGTAAGTTCACGTATTCAATCTTATCAATTATATTTTCCCATTTGCTTCTAAACTAGACCCCATGTATCTTAAATATCCATTGTGATGTAATCTAGCTGCAAGATCTAATCAACATCATTCTTGCTATAAAATTAATTATCCAAACCCCCTAGCAACTTGTGCTAAAATTTTCATATCCTAGAATTCCATGGGGTAATTAAGGATGTAACCCCAAATTGAGATTCTTTGAAACATAGCTACAATTGACTACATACCTAGCCTTCATCTAGTAAGTGTTAGACCTCTAACACAAAAAAATCAAGGTCCTTTCTTGAAAATCTTGTTTCTCTTTTTCTCTATTGGAAAATCAAATTTGAGCAATTCCTCATTAAAGGTTATAATTTGGAATTTATTGTTCTTTCATTTCTCATTTATCTTGGTTTAAATTTGATCTTAACATGACCTTAGACTTGAAGAAACAAACATCATGAGCAAGCTATTTTGCAACCTAATCTTTGCTTGAGTATAGACATTGTTCCCTACTTTAGCTTCAATAATCTTTCATTTTACTTTTGTTGCCATTCTAATGATGGTAGCTCCAAGAGGCCATCAAACAAATGCCTAGACCAATCAATCTGAATATCAACATAGGTTTCAAAAACTTACTGGATGAAATTGCCTCATGCCTTCTATTGCTACTACTTGTTGCACTTTGTTCAGTCCCACTTGACCTATATTACACTCCATGAAATGTCTCCTCACTCTCTTAATACTTCCTTTTTGTAAAATAATTATTTAAGAAAAACATTATTCATTTATTTTACCTTATAATTGCCATTAAGTATATAACACCTTCGCTCCCATTTACAACTCCTTGGTTATTTTTGCAATGATAGGTGGCTCAAGTGGTTACCTCATTATTTATGTAGGAAAGAGGTTGCCAATTGGAGTTATCCTTATGGAAACACTTTATTCCTTTATAATTCTTCTAATGTGTCATGTTGCCTATATGTCTTGGGGTGTACCTATAGTCAAATTTTTGAGTTCCAACACACTCCCTAACTACTTGGATATTTTCCTAAAAGCATTTATCTTTTATGCTATTTTGCAGTGCTAAATGCTTCCTAATAGTAGTTGCTTTTGCTAAAATAGTTGGAATATCCATAATTTTTTGATGTTGTTGACAGTTTCATATATTATGTTCTTATTTCCCATAGTCGAAGCAAGGCCTAAGGCTAGAAATATATGTATTTGTCACATTTGTGCACTTTTAGGGAAGATTTTCATATTTAATCCTAAGTGTGAAAGATCCCATTTATTTTTGAACCTAAGTTGTTGCAAGTCATAAGCTCTTTGTAGTGGCATCTAGACATAGAATCATATAAGAAACTTTGCAAATAATGATGCCATAACTTTTTCAAGCTTGATCAACTTGTCAACCTCTACAACAATCTATTCTAAAAAATTGGTTTTCTAAAATTCCATAGGAAAGTTGGAGATCTTGATTCATTTGTGAGTAATATAGATAGAAAAAATCATCTAACTAGGAAGGCCAAGAAATGAGAAACACAAATACATTAAGAAATAGATAAGCATAAAATTAACTAGTGAATTGATAGAAATAATATGTCGAGGTTAAGTTCTTTGTACCAAAAGAAGTTGAAGATGTGATGGTTGTTACAACCCGTATAATTGAAGAAATGATGAAGACTCTCAAATGAAAAGTAAAATGGAAATCCCATCCAAGCTATGTAATTGTGATGACGGGTTCTTAGGAGGAATATCGCATATAAAATGTAATACTGGACACAGTATGTATCATTGGTATGTTTGATACAAGATCTATGACAATCCGTTGGAGAAATGAAAGAACCGCATCTATTCATGAAGGGTAGACAAAAGAAAGTTTACCAAAAACCAATTTTCCAAGAATTAATACTGCATAGCAACTGAAATCCTTGATAATTTTCCACAATCTAACTCGTAATCCTTATAGCGTCCTTTTGAAAGAAGCAAGGAGCTTTGTTAATTCTTTGTTCACTAAAATTGCTTGCATTGTTTCCAAAATGATTTTTGATTAAGAAGTTCGAAAAAACAGTCAGTAATTTTCATTTTGTCGGTGTAATTTTCATTTTGTCGGTGCAGTTAGATCACTAGTGGATACTGCTGCCTCTGCGTTGAACGTTGCGCTGTTAAATACGCTTCTACATTTAAAACGCATACCAATCCACCAAACAGTCTATCCGCCATGCTATGCGGTGCAAGTTTCTGTGTACCGACATTCATTTTCGTGTGAAAATGTCTAAAACAATAAGAGGAGGAGCCAAAACTACTGAAATAATAAGAATAATGATGGTCTGTCAGTGTACCCACATTTAGCAAACGTGATGAAAGCCGCTGTGAAGCTACAGCACTAATATTTCAAAGGAATCCAACGAGACCTTGACTGTCCTCATTCTCAAAGATTTAACTTGTTGCAATGGATGGGGACCACACAGCCCCAGAACACAGATGCTGTAAGAATCCTGATTCATCAATTATGCAACTACTCAAAACCCACCAGGAATTAACACCACGCAGAAAACCCATATTGTGTTTTAACAGTTTTTCTTGACTTTTCTGTGATGAGTTGTTACTGCAAAGCACAATAAAGGTACGTCACTGCCTCTGCACCTCCTCATCAGGCCGTATGTCTGAACTGAGGTGAAATGTCACCAATCAAATGGTTAAGGATCGTCACGGCACAGCAATACCGCATTCATGATTGATGATCTCCCTTAATGACAAATGCTAGTATTTTCTTGCACTAAACAGAAAAGCATGAAAAGAAACAGTTAGCACAAGAAATAGACAGTCACAAAATCTGCATCTTGCGACTTTCCTCTTGTATTTGGTAGCATCAGCTCAAGCTCTCAGGGAACTGACTTTAGAATGTAGTTGGTTTTGGCTGCAAAATTCTCTCTTTCACTTCCCTATCTGTTAAAACATTTCCAGTTTTGCTATCTCTTCTGATCTTGGACAGAAATGGGTTCAAGTTCTGTGGCCGTGTGTGTGTTTTCACTAGCTATGATTTTCCTCTCTGCAAGTTCCGAGGATCCTTACAAGTTCTTCACATGGAATATCACATTTGGCACTATATATCCTCTCGGCGTTCCTCAAGAAGTGAGGCTCTATCTTTGATGATTGCTTGCTAAGCTATGCAATAAATTAGGTCTTGTGGGTTTGGGGCCTGCTAATGATTTTGTTTGGTTTGGATGTGCAGGGAATCCTGATCAATGGCCAGTTTCCAGGTCCTCAGATTGATTCTGTAACAAATGATAACATTATCATCAATGTCTATAATAGCTTGCCAGAGCCATTTCTGCTTTCATGGTGTGGAACCCAAATATTTCTACATTTTCACGCTAATTTAAATATCACTTGAACGAGTCCAAATGTCAGCTTGTGTTATCTGTGCGTTTTCCTTTGCTGTTGCAGGAATGGAGTTCAGCAGAGAAGAAACTCGTGGCAAGATGGGATGTTTGGCACTAACTGTCCAATTCCTCCTGGTAGGAATTTCACTTACAAGTTTCAAGTCAAGGATCAGATTGGTAGTTATTACTACTTCCCCTCTATGTACTTCCACAAAGCGGCAGGGGGATTTGGAGGACTTAAGATTGTGAGCAGACCTGGAATTCCTGTGCCATTTCCCAGTCCTGATGGGGAATATACTGTCCTTATTGGAGATTGGTACAAGACCAATCACTCGGTATGATGTTCAGTTCCAAACAAAACTGCCTTGCCTTGGCATATTTCTGTTTTTTGTCAACATTCTTATGACCTTTATATCTAGTTTGTATCCAAGATTGCACACACCCATATAAAGATACCTTTATTTGTTCCATGATTTGCTCTATAGAACTTGAATTCAGCTCTGCAACTCAAACTTTTCAAAATGGCTTTCGTAGAAATACTATTGCTCATGAGATTTGTTTTTCATACATTGTTTCCACCTTATAGATGCGGTTGATGTTTTAGGTTCACACACTGCTACGCTAGTGTTCAGCTTTCCACCCTTGTTGTTTGGTCCTAGATGCCAGATTTGATATGCCGGAATTCCTGGCTTTGTTCCACTTGCATTCAGGAACATCAGATTTCTGTAACCAAAAACGCATAAATCCACTGGATTTGCTAACAATCGTAGTTCTTGAGTTTTTGAAACATGACTTATTGGCTTGGCATGTAAGTTACATCTATCTCTATGTAAAGCTTAGATTTCAGATATGGGTTTGTTACTTGTGAGGATTCTTGCATTTTTTCTGCAGATTCTTAGGCAAACACTTGACTTGGGAAAAACCCTAGGCATGCCAGACGGAATTCTGATCAATGGCAGAGGACCAAATGGCACAGGATTCACTGTGGAACAAGGTATAATCTCTCACCTGCTGTAGGTATCTAAATCATGGAATTTACTGATGACCATAGCTTCTAATTCTGTGTTTTCGTTTGCAGGAAAAACATACAGATTCCGAATATCCAACGTGGGTTTGGAGAACAGCCTCAACTTCAGAATTGCTGGGCACAAGATGAAGTTAGTGGAAGTGGAGGGATCCCATACAGCACAGAATATATATGATTCTCTAGACATACATTTGGGACAGTCGTACTCTGTTCTTGTAACAGCGGATCAGCCTCCCATGGACTACTACGTTGTAGCATCAACTCGTTTCTCACAACCAATTCTCACAGGAATTGGTGTCCTTCATTACAGCAACTCTCAGAGCTCTGTTTCAGGGCCTCTGCCTTCTGGGCCAACCGATCAAATTGGGTGGTCACTGAACCAGGCCAAGACCATCAGGTGCTCTTCTTCAATTCCAGTGTCATAATAGTTTTAGTGCCCACAATATGTTAGTTCTCTCAACATCTCGGTAATAGAGTGGTAGTTTAATGTGTAATTTGTTGGTCTGTCAACCCAGAAATTAAGTTATAGCTCCACTATTAACCAAACCACTGGTAAATTGCCCCCTTCTCATTTCCGCAAGATTATCAGTTCGCCCAAAAGCCCTAAATGATGCCACAATCATGAGTTTTAGATTTTGAACTAATGACCTTGAACAGTCTCTAGACCATGAAGTTAACCATTTAAATAATCCTTATGAATCTATTCAGGCATCGCACTGTTCTGTTCAGGTTTGTTTTATATGTGTATGAAAATTGAAACTGAATCCTACTGAAATCCTCTTGAATCTGCCGACCACACAAGTTTCAGAATTCTTTTATTAATATTTTATTGTATTTTTAAGCATCATACCGCCATTCTTAGACCAGTGCAAAGCATGGTATACTTTATGATTCAAAGTGCATATGTATTTATTATTATTCATGTATATGTTCAGCATGTCATTTGATGTTAACCATCATCTTTCCAACTTTGCAATCCATGTCTATGCAGGGATACAAGCTTTCATATTCATCATGCCTTCCTCCTATTTCATCATAATATCTATATTCAATGATTTTTGTTCGTCTACATAACTTCTCTGATGACAATATATTGCATTGCAGAGGAACTGCCCTCATTTTTACCAGTCAATCTAAAATCTAAGATCTGATTTCAGTCATATTTGTGTGTAATTACTAATGCATACATCTGATAGATGTATCTTGCCTCTCCTAATTCTGTAAATGTGTCTCAACATAAGATTTGCAAGCTCTGTTTTTTGATTTGCAGATGGAATCTAACAGCAAGTGGACCACGTCCAAATCCACAAGGATCGTACCACTATGGCAAGATCATGCCATCAAGAACAATCAAATTGGCAAGCTCTAGCCCCATGATAGGGGGGAAACAGAGATATGCAGTGAATGGGGTCTCATTCAATGCTCCTGATACACCCCTAAAGCTAGCAGACCACTTCAAAATACAAGGAGTCTTCTCTTTGGGCTCCATCTCTGATGGGCCAACAGGGGGAAGTGGGTACCTTCAGACCTCTGTCATGCCAGCAGATTTTAGAGCATTTGTGGAGATTGTATTCCAGAACTATGAAGATGTCGTGCAGTCTTGGCATATGGATGGATATTCCTTCTTTGTTGTGGGTATGGATGGAGGAGACTGGAATCCAGGCAGCCGGGCAGGCTACAACCTCTTTGACACAGTTGCTCGCTGCACAACTCAGGTAAGATTCAAACAAAATAGAACTCGATGAAATTTTCCAAATAAGATTGTTTCTTTCAAGCCTACAACTTTTTGAGGGCTACTCTCAACTTCTGCTATGGTCATAAAGAAAAACATCAGCAATGGTAATGGTAATTAGGTAAACCGTTGCTTTTCTGCATTGGGATTTTGGAATACTAAATCTGGTTCCTGGATCTTAATCTCGAATCCATTTTGGTCTCTAATTCGTATGGATTTGTGGATTGCATTCTTTTTCAAAAATCTTCCCAATCAGAAACAACCAAAAATAATTCCTTACGATTTTGACAAGAATTGCTTGAAAATTTTACAAGTGCATTGAGCTAATCTTGATCCTATTTTTTAAGGGTCGAATCTGAATCCTGACCTGAAACCGGTTATGGGTAAGCCAAAAAAAGCTTTCGGGCATTGCAGGCCTATACAAAATAATTGCTAACAAACAATAAAAAGTTCCCCCACTGCAATTCTGACAAAGACTTTCTTGAATTAGAAATTTTAAAAATCACCATCCATGCAAACAAGACAAACTTCTCATGAGAATGAAAATTTTGTGGGTAAATCTAAATGGCTATCTATCTATGTATATGCAGCAGCAGCAACTGTTGTAAAGTGTGATTGACTGTGAATATGAATAATGATTTTATGGATGGGTTTGTCCAGGTATATCCAAAATCGTGGACAGCAGTGTATGTGGCGCTGGATAACGTAGGGATGTGGAATGTGAGAAGCGAAAATTGGGCAAGACAATACCTGGGACAGCAATTCTACCTGCGAGTGTATTCTCCTGCAGAATCATGGCGTGATGAGTATCCAATTCCTCAAAATGCTCTTCTATGCGGCCGCGCCCAAGGCCGTACCACCATTATTGAGTCTCCCTAATCTGCCTCCGCTTCTCTATTCCATTGCAATAACACCATGTATTTCCCATTTATTTTTATTTAAGGCAAATTGTAGTAAAATATTTGAATGAGCTTTACTTACCGGCATCGACTTGTGCACGGGGATAAGGGGAAAGGCATTGTTGGTATTTCGATTATTAGACTGGTTGTAAGACTTATTTGGAAGTTTGAAGGTTATAGTTTTGATTCCTTTGGGTAATGCTTCTATGTTATGATTTTTCCTTTTTAAGAGGTTTATGGAATTATATGATAGTTTCTTTAAGTTGGTTTTTTTCCCTTTCAGAAAAGAATTCAGTAAAATAACAAGCATATTATTGTAAAATTATTCTTTCTAATTTCGCAAGGACACCTCCACAAATTAAGTGTCAAAGTACTTAGCTTACAACCATAAATGGTTTTCAATTTGATATATCTTCATTAAGCAACATCAATAACATGATGGAGCACAAATCTCTAATTGAATGCAGACTCAACCTATTGCATGCAAACTAGGAATGACAAGGGAATGATAAAAATGTTAGGATTGAACATTAAAGTTGACTAAGTATTCATTATCAAAAAATAAATTAGTATAGAATAAACTATAATTGGTGAACTAAAATCTAAGTGAAAATGGGAATAAAAGAATATATAATATTAAAATGTGAGTTATGTTAAAAGGGAAATGGTTTTGGTTCCCTTCTTAATGTTTATTCTAACATTTTCACTCCTCTAGATGGTTAGTAGTTTGAGGAGATTACCACTCATCATTGGATAGATAGTGATGACGACATTCTATCTCTAGCCAGATATTCTACAATAGCAGGGCCATCACGAGGATATGATTTGGGTAATGCATTAGATTTAGAGGATCTTACTAAACCACCTTCTTGTGTCCAAGGGGAGTCTTTTCCTCACACCAAGTAACCTAAACCAAGTACATTTATACAGGAGGATGTTCCTCAGTCATTTGAGCAGTAGGTGATGGAAAGCATTTTTGGTACAATAGCTCATTGGAAGTAAGCAGCTCCCAAGACTTACCAGTGGATGGATACATCCTCATCTTCCTAGCATGCTCCATCTCATCCCCCTTTATCATTATAGTTTCGAATGAAGCTTCAACCTTGAAGATCTCTTGTACCAGTATCTTCTTCTGATGATAATGAACATGTCTCCCATTCCAGTACTAGTAGTGATGAGGAGGAGGAGGAGGAGACATACAGGCCCACTCATGCAGCTTCCGATTCTAATAAGGATGATGATGATATGAAGGTTGATGGTTAGAGACTTTTAATGATCCCCTCCTTGTGGGTGATGTCCAAAAAGGGGGAAATAGTTTTTATAGTTATGGGCATTTGTTACTTTTGGTATAGTTATGTGGATAGTTTGATGGTTATAGAGAGACATGTTCAGATGGTATTTGTCATGTTATGTGCATTTTTTTGTATGGTATATCTTTGGAGACAAGTTGTGAAATGTTTAGTGTATATCGGCTATATTTGAGATTATGGATTATGCTTACTTGCATTATGGATAGATGAACAGATATGGATAATCTTTGGGAAATTTTTAATGTTTCCATTTTATAGTGTTGCCCTCTTGTGATTATGACTAATGGATATGTGCTTTTAACTATTTATTTCATTTTCCTTTGCCACTTCTTGTTGCCATAGGATTATCTTTAGATATATATATTTACAAATGTTTGTGCTTTAATTATTTAATCATATGATATTATGGATTATGCTAACCCACTTTCTCAAGTTTTGGACATCACCAAAAAGGGGGAGATTGTTGACCTTTTGGTGTGTCAAAACCTTGGAAAATGAAGAATGTGAAAAATATGCTTGTGGATCTTGCAGGACTTGGAAAAATAAGAACAAGATGATAGGAGCATTATGAGATCGGGACAAAAGCATAGATGGTGTCAAGAAGAGATTAACATAAAGAGAAAGTTGAGACCAAAACGAGAGCTAAGTTATCAATCTAAAGTAACGAAGTCTCAACCGAGATCACAAGAGTTTAAAGAAATCACAAGGATGTACAAAGCCTAGAAGTTGAAAGAAAGTGTTTTGTTATATGCACAGATTCCCAAGAGATCAACAAATGTCCCAATGCCAAAGCTCAAGTCTCAAGTCAACTGTTCCACAAAAATAGTAGATGTCCCAATTGTACTTGAGATATCCTAGTTGGGACGTCCCAATTTCTAGTTGGACATCCCACCTACATAGGCTAAAGTTTAGAGAGAGGTCCCAAGCTCAAATGGGATGTCATGCCTAGCCATTTTCTAGCTGTTGCACTAATTCGAATAGTTATTTGACAAGGATAGAGGTTATAAAAGGAATGGTATCTTGGTGAAAAGGATGAGCACTATTCATTAGAATAGTCCATCATTGTCTACATCAAGTGATTTTGTTTTGTTCCTTACTTCTCTATCTTTGTGAATTGTAGTGTAATTTTGAGAGTATAAAAGTAAGGAATTTGTAAAGTTTAGTTGCATTCTCTTCTTGACTATATTTCTCCCTTTATAAGCCCTATAGGGTTGATGTGATTCTTGCAAGAAGGCATTTGTTGAGCTTGTTAGGACCTTGTAGAGTTGATTGTGTCTCTTAAGAGAAAACACTTTGTGTGAAGCTCACATCATTGTAAAGGTTGTGAGATCCTTGAAATCATATTTTGAGCTTATTGGGACCTTACGAGGTTGAGTGTGTTGCTTGTAAGAAAACACTCCTTAAAGAGCTCAAACTTTGTAATGGTTGTGATGCCCTTTAAATCACATTTTTAAAGGAACAAAGTCTAGAGGTGTGTAAGGATTTTACCCTTTGAGGTTGAAAGTACCCAAGTTGAAAAACCACATAAAATTGAGTGTGATTTTGGTTTTCTTGACTATTTAAATTGGGAAACTTATTCAACCCTCCTTCTAAGTTCTTGGTCCTTAAATATAATCCTCATTACTTGGGTTGAGTACATGGCTTGTGGTTTGTAAGTCACAAGATCAATTCTAAGGACTATGCTAATTTGATGTTGTTATATTCTTCTAAAATTGTACTGAAGTGTCATGTTAGCTATATGTAATAATTTTGTTATAAGATGCTTAGATTATTGTTTGAAATTTGATGATCTTATAGCCAATTTAGAGTACAATCATAAAGAAGCACTAAAGAGAGGTGAAACTCTAGTAAAACATAAAGAAATAGTTTAAAGAATGTGGCAACACATTTTCATATTTTAATCCTTATAAAAAACCCTTAAACCTTCCCTATAAAGTAGAAAAAAGAATTAGATCTTACCTTTTTTAAAAGCACTATCTTGGATTTTCTCTTCCTGCTAAAGGCTTCTTGTATATATATAAAAAATGAAATAGACATTTAGGATTATAAGTAAAGCATGAGCAATTGAATGTTATCAACTTGATAATTTTAATTAATCTCGTATCTTATTTTGATGTGTTAAAACTTATAGTAATTAGATAGTATATATGGATGACTGTGTGTATGTGTAGGTATATTGGGATTTGTATGATACAAGCCATTGATCAAGTTGCTTGGTTTAAGATTAAAGTGGAAGTGATGGAAGTGATAATATAAGTTATTGATCTAGTTGATAACTCCAAGATTAGAATGAAAGTCAAGAAATTTGAAAAAAGTCCATTCAAGGAATCTAGGATATGTAAGGCAAGTTTTAACAAGGTTAACTTCATCACTCCTTAACCTCAAATGTTGAGTGGATGTTTAGGTTTAAAGTAAACAAGTTGCAAGGCTCATCTTGCACCTAAGGTGAACATTCCTATCACAAGATGGACATCTAACATGATGGATGTCTACACATGTAGGATTGATATTTAGCATAGTGAATGTTCTAAACCAAGTGTGAACATCCCAATAGAATTAAATCAATACTTAAGGTAAATATTCCAACTTTCTCTTGACATCCCACCTAAGTCTCCTTTGTAGGATTGAAATCCCATCTTTGAAGTGAACATCCTAGGTAGTCATTGGAGCAAATAAAAAAGTTATTCCTAGTTATTTTTCAAACTCCAGTTTCACATGAGAAACTTTCTTGGATGTAACATTTACAAAAGAACATTCCTAGACCTTTAATAATTAAGTATCCTAAGGCAATCATTAGTTTCATCATATTATATTGAGCATATATTAAGGATTTTCCTTGGTTGAGTTCTTCCAAGGGTAAGAAGATTTATCAATTGGTTGGAAGTTGCACCACCATTGCTACATCATTCTTCAATGGTTTTGATTCATCTATGTGTGCATAACATTCAAATTACCAATCTTCTTATTGTTGCATTATTTGTGTTTGGATCTATATTTAGGAATTATTATTTTATTTTTGTTATTGATATGGTGTAATCATAACTTGTGTAGATCTAATTTGTTAAATCATTATCTATACACTCTTCATCTTCTTGTAATTCTTAATTACTTTGTAGAGCATAAATTCTCACTATGGGAAGTTCTACATTGCAATCCTAAGATGTTCACGTAGGTTTCCAAGTGTTTAACATTTTTTATGCTCTAAGGAGTGTGAGTATATCCTGTAATAGCATCACAATTTGTTCTTAGCCTTGTAAGATCCTAGAGAGTCCTACAAGACACAAAGATTTTTGTTCATCTTGCAGGAGTGTGTAGCATTTGACGATCTAACACAATGGTAGCCTTAGCTATAACATTGATTTTAAGTGAAATTCAAGGTAATGTGCTTTACCACATACATTGATGAGTGTGTTCCATTTCTCATTTATGAGCACTTTAGTTAGTTTACATGATATTTTTAAGAATACCTCATTCAAGCTGTCTTTTGAATTAACTTGTTCACAAGTAGTATCAAAGCCGAGTGACCACTTTTCAAATTGATAACCCAAAAATATAGGAAGAATGAAGGCATCACTTACAACACCATTCTATTTACATGACCCCAACAATATTATTAGAAATAGAATGATGTAAAGAAACTCTTTATCTTTTGAGTTAAATTCATTGTAAGTTAAAAATGGAAAAATAAATAATTAAGAAGAGAGTTGCTCTCATTGGACTATGGATAAAAGAAGATCTCAACCAAGCCTGCTAGTGGAAGTTATCTTATGAGCAGTTAAAGAATCAACCTAGTACATTAACAATGGATGGTTCAAACATATGAAAGAAGATAGTTCATAGTTCACTATTCTCAATTATGAAGATGGAGGAACTATCACATTTGGAGGCAATACAAAAGTAACCAATAAAGGTATTTGTATCATTGGTGAAGGTAATCTTTCCATGGTCAAGAATGTCTCTTATGTTGAAGGTTTGGAACACAATCTCTTAAGTGTTAGTTAATTTTTTGATAAAGGTTATAAAGTCATTCTTGAAAGGGTTGCATGCATTGTCAAAGATTTCAAAACCAGAAAAACACTTATCATAGGGCATAGTAAGGTTAATGTATATGTCACTTCATTACAAGAAATTTCTAACATTAGTACTAAGTTTCTTGTAAGTAAAAAAAATGATTCAAGGCATTAACATCAAAAATTGAAGCACATCAACATGAAAATCCTATGTACACTTCTTAAAAATAATATGGTTAGAGGCCTAACTCAAATTAATGACTTTGATATTTAGATATGCAATAATTTTTAAATTGCAAAATGACAAGGGTTAGAATTGGTAAGAAAAACTATATTTCTACCTCTTTTCATTAAATATTTCGCAACTTGATGTGGTAGGATCCTCTCAAACCTTAAGTCTTAATGAAAAAAATACTATTTAAAAAGTGTTGATTATTACTCTTGGTATACTTGGGTTATTTCGCTCACTCATAAAGATGAAGCTTTTGAACATTTCTTTAAGTTGTGTATAGGATTCAAAACTAAGAAGGGATATATTATTAAGGCACTCAAAAGTGATAATAGAGGAGAATTCAAGAATGTAAAGTTCAAGGAATTTTTTAAAGCCTTTAGAAGTCAACATCAATTCTCCTCAATAAGAAATTATCAATAAAACAATGTGATAAAATGAGGAATAGGTAGTTGAATAAAATGACAAGAACTATGTTGAATGAGTACAACATACTATACAAATTTTGGGATGAGGTTATTAACATTGCATGTTATGTTTCAAATTGAATTTTAGTAAGAAGACTCATAAGTAAAACCTCTCATAACTTATGATTTGATAAGGAGCCTAGAGTTGATTATTTTTATTATTTTGGAGAAATTTTTTTTATTTTAAATTAAAAATATTAATTGATAAAATTTAATATCAAGGCCAATGAAGGGATATTTCTTGGATACTCCTCTACTAGCAAGACATATCATGTATATAATCAAAAAATTTTGGTTGTAAAAAAAACTATTAATATAAAGATTGATGATGAGAAAATTTGTTATATGTATGTAGAAAGAAGAATTGATTTGAATAGCTCCAAGAACTTCAACTCATATTGAAGTTTAGTGACATCCATGAGAGAAGGAATCTAATAGAAATTCTAATAAGGAAGATCCAGTGAAGGCTCCCATAATGCCAAGACTAACTAAAGCCCATTCAAAAAATAACATCATTAGAAATTTGAATGATGGAGTCAGAGCCAGAAGAAACATAAGTAAAATTTATGCCTATGTAGCATATCTATCGCATATTGAAGTTGAATAATATGAACATTGAATACTTGCCAAGTAAGAGGAGCTAAATTAATTCAAAAGCAATGATGTCTAGAAATTGGTTTCTAAATTAAATGTCAAAGTCATCATTAGTACTAAATGGATCTTTAGAAATAAAAATAATGACTAAGGAATTATTGTAGCGACCGAAAACGTTGGTGGCTAAAACACCGAGAGGTTGCCGGGCGAATAGTTTAACCCTAGATCCGTGCGAGGGCCGTGCTAGAGAGAAATGGAAATGGGGCACCTTGAACAGTCTGGTCGATCAGACAGGGACTTAATCGATGTATCTTAACTTTTCGTAAACGTTTGTTTTGGGAGCGAGATGTGCTAAGTAAATCGATGATCAACAAATGTAAAACAATGAAAATAATGCAAAAAATAATGATGATAGTAAGTGAATAGCAAAACAGACTTAGGTGAGAAAGTGCACTGCCCCAAGGTCGCACATTTGATCCTTTGCTTTTTTGAAAGGTGTACAATAGAACATGCAACATAGAAGAGGCACAGCTTACACAGAATAGTATAGTCATAGGTCTTCTTCTTGCTATTTTTTTCACTAAGATGCCAAAATGCTCGACTCACAAGGGGATATTTAGAGCCAACCAGGGAACTCAAAGGTAACTAGAATGCTCAAAAATTCCAACTATGCTCTTCGAAAGCCAACTACACCAAAAAGCCAATCTTTTCTGCCAACAAGCCAACTAATTTTTTTTTTGCTAACAACCCAATTTTTTTGCCAACCTCCCAAGATTTGTTTGCCAGGTATTTATAGGGTTAGGAGTAAGAGAGAAACGTGGTTTGGATGCCATGTGTCCTGGCCACAAGGTGTTAACATGTCCATACCATGTAGATGTGCGATGTTGGATGTGAACTTCGTTACACTGTGACCATATTGCTAAAACTGCATGTGCCAAAATCTAGTGTGCCATCAATGCAAGCAAAATGGAGCATATGCTCCAGGACTATGTCTTCCCTACTCTTATGAGTAGGCTCAATCATAGGAACAATTTTTTGGGAGTTGACCAGGGGTATGCAAAATGAAGTAAAAATTGCTGATTTTGCCAAGGAGATGCTAGAGTGAGAAAGATTGTTGCCAACAAGTTCTAGAGCTACGCGAAGATGTCTTGATGCTTCTATGCTAGTGTTGCACTACTCACGCTATTGAGCACATTGGTGTAGCGTAAGTAGCTGCTTGCTACGCTATACTATACTATGTAGCATAGCGTAGCCACTGGTCTTGATAGAAATTTGCGTAGGAGCCGAAGAGCATTTTTCTGAGGCTATGTAGTGTAGCACAGCGTAGCAGCCAATGTATCATGCTTCCTTGTTCAATCCACCATTTTTTTAGTAATAAATTTTGCTTAAGGCCTGAGGGTTATAAGTGGGACAAATAGTTTGAAGGCCGAAGCGTTGCCAAAGTGCAATCTTGTTGTTGGAGTCATTTGGCAAAAAAGGGGCCTTTGTGCACTGCCTTTGCTACACTGTGCTACACTACATAGCGTACCATAGCATAGCACCTTGTATTGGCTGAATCTTGACTTGTCTTTGCAATCATTTTTTGTCAATTTGCATTTGGATGCTTAAGCGGTTATCTTTCAAGGATTACTACGCTACATAGCGTAGCAGACTTTTTTTTTCACTAGAAAACTTGCCGAACTATTTTGCTCATCCCAAACATTTTGACAACTCCTAGCATGGTCCTTGGGTAGACTGTTAGCCAGGTCAATTGTCCAGTTGAGCAGGCTGGAGAGTCTGACGAGCCTGTCAACCTTAGAGATAGAAAACTTGCAGGACTGTGTAGTCTATCCTTGGTGCTCACCGTTTTGTCGGCTCATCATGATGCTACACTTGTGAAAATCCTTGTCCAAATTCCAAGACTCTACTAAAGCATGAGGGTCCTAAAATTTTATGGTGTTTCACTGGCCCCTCTTTGTTGACGTTTGGAGGATCTGCTTGAGAGACGTCAACCAAGAATACGAAACACCATGAAGGGCAAGACATCAACATCACTCTCTAGTGGTCACTCAGATGTCACTTTGCTATGCTTGGGAGTATCAGGATAGTTGTGTAGAAAAAAGGGTGGACTTGAGGGGACAGGTTCAAGAAAAGAAAAGATGAAATGTAGCATGGTCTCTCGTCGGAGTGCTTGTGAGGGAATCGACACGCGTGGGCATCTTTCTTTTGTTGGGTTTTGACCTCATATTGGTATGTTTAGAGATGGTCATATGTGAAATAGCTAATGTGCCATTTTTGTTGGGCACACACTCTCTTTTTTTTTGGTTTTGAGCTATTTTGCTTTTTTTTTTATGCTTTTGCACTTTTCTTTTGCTGTTTAGCCATGTTCACTTATAAACAACCTTGTTGTTGTAGGATAGGTGTTTCCTCCCCAAGATGAGTTATGTTACATCCATGTGGGGCTTTGACCTGCCTATAGATGCTTCCCATATGGCAAGCTATGTTACGCGCATCATGGACTTTTCAATTGAGCATATGGAAGGGCTTTACATGCATCGAGAAAGCTTGTAAAAAAGATATGAAAAGGGAAACTGCGGGTGTAAGAAATGAGATGACAAAGGTTAAGTGGAAGGGCAGGATGTGCACTCCCAAGTAGCCAAGATAGTCAGAATGGTCACCTCGGAACGATGCAATGTCCTGTCCTCCTAGCAAAATGCATCTCTGACCAACACCATCTTGGCCTGTATCCTACAAGTGTAACAGAAAGTAGACCAGAGAAATGTAACCATGAAATGTAGTTAGGCAAAGGTCTTACTTGCTTTAGATACTGCTAAAGTGGCAAGCATTGTTGCTGAGGCATGCGACATCTAGAGAAAAAAGGCCAGCAGTGGTTCTGGCAGCAGTAGACTAAATGGGTCGACACTGAGGGGGCTAGGAGTTGCAGCGATGTGAGTGCTTAGGAGTCCCTGCCCAAGGCAAACATCATGCAGTTCAATTGTAAGGTGAGAATCATAACAACTAAACATCTTTTGGGCTCGAATGATGGCAGGGGCTGGAGGGTAGCAACTTTGTGGTTGGGCCACAATAGTGCTGGGACTCCAGCAGCAGGTGCTGACACCGGAAGCTACTGCCAAGGCAACGGGCTATGGTAGCAGTAGCTCCAGAAGGTCAGCAAGATGTCAGATGACATCTCCGGAGGATCAATAAGATGCCAGGGGCTGTGGTGTTGCATATGTTCCATAGGGTGTTCTCTTATCATCGTGAACTATGTTCTGGAACTACAACGTCCCAACCCATGTTGGCACTATGCACGCTCGCTTTTTTATAGGATCATGAATGTAGAATGAGAGTGTTGTGCTGTGAACCTAGTTTAAGATCTTGGTAGACCATCAGATGTACTGGTTTAAGGTCCTAGTAGATTGTGTGCTAGTTTAAGGTCCTAGCAGACCGTCATGTGCTAATTTAAGGTCCTAGTAGACCGCTATGCTAGTTTAAGATCCTAGCATACTACTGTGTCCTAATTTAAGATCCTAGCAGACCGTTGTGCTAGTTTAAGGTCCTAGCAAACCATCGTGCTAGTTTAAGGTCCTAGTAGACCGCTATGCTAGTTTATCATCGTAGTGGACAATGGATGAGCCAGTTTAAGGTTGTAGCGGACCGTTTGTGCCAGTTTTGTGTCATAGCAGACGGTCTATGCCAGCTTATAGTCATAGCCGACTATCTATGCCAATTTATAGTCATAGTGAACTAATGAATGCTTACCTCGCCTTTGTATCAAATGTAGTATGGCTTAAGATACATGTGGTTCACTGGATTTGCAAACTCTCTGCCATTCATGTCTACGAGTTTGAAGGATCCATTCTCATAGGCTTTTGTGACTATGAATGGGCCTTCCCAGTTTGCTAAAAACTTGTTTTTATGATCACATACAACTTTGAGAACTAAGTCCCTCTTTTTGATTGGCTGTCAATTTAGATTGAAATGATGCTTTTGCCGTTGCCTGTCTTGGTACCATTCGATGTGATCAAGTGTTTGTGCATGCTCCTCCTCTATGGAGTCGAGGTCAATGATCCTTGACTTGTTATTCTGGGCTTCATTCATGACACTTGAGAGGATCATCCACAGTGACGGTACCTGCAATTCAAGAGGTAACACTACTTCCAATTCGTAAACTAGGCTATAGGGAGTCTTACATGTAGCCATTCTGCACGTCGTACGGTAGGCCCACAGCACATAGAGGATTTGCTCGTGCCATTGCCTCTTGCTATTACTAAGCATTCTTTTAAGAAAGTTGATGATGGCCTTGTTTGTTACCTCTACCTGACCATTTTCCTATAGGTAGTATGGTGACGAGAAGGATTGCTTAATGCCAAGGTTGCTACAAAAGTTTTTTCTTTCTACACTACTAAATTATGGCACATTATCCATCACAATAGTCATGGGAAGACCAAACCTTGTTACTATGTTATCTAAGATAAAGTGGCAAACCTATTGGGATGTATTCTTCGTAAGGGGGATAGCCTCTACCCACTTTGTAAAGTACTCGGTGACAATGATGATGAAGTTATGTCCTACAAAAGACTTAGGCGTTATGGGTCCTATGATATCTAGTCCCCATTGTTGGAATGGCCACGTGATCTGTGTAGGATGCAACTTAGTATGTGAAACATGTATAAGGTTTGCATGATGTTGGCATGTATTACACATACTAACTTTAGCAAAGAAATCTTATTCCATGCAAGGCTAGTAATACCCTAGCCATCTAATTTTAGTTGCCATGACCCTGGGAGCTATGTGTCCTCCACATAGTCCTTCATAGACTTCGTTAATGATTTTTTGTGCCTCCTCCCCACTAACACAAGTTAACAATATCCCATCAAAGGAGCGTTTACATAAGGTATTATCTCCTATGAGGACATACTGCCATGCTCACTTTTGAATTGCAACCAATTGGACGGATGTCAAGCCGTGTGGGGGTTCACCATGTTGCAGGTAGGATTTAACGTTAGCGTACCACTCTTGGGTGTTGGTAGCGCTTACGAAGGTGATGTGTACTGCTTGAGTGATAGGGTTTGTGCATTCTGTTATCGAAGAGGTAAAATTGCAAACAAATGTGGTGGCACATTTAACGCTAATGTGGCTAAGGCATGGGCTATAGTGTTTTCGTTGCGTGGCACATGCTGGATGTTTATCATTGTGAACTGTTTTAGCAAACTTTTGGCCAAATCACAATAAGGCTGTAAATGTGAGGCTTTACAGGCATAGATTTTAGTGATCTGGTTGACAACGAGTTGGGAATCACCTCAGATTGCCAAATGTTGGATCTTTAAGTGCTGGGCTACTAAGAGGCCCCTAAGGAGTCCTTTGTACTCAGCTACATTATTTGTACAAAGGAACGTGAAACGATACCAAATGTTGGATCTTTAACTGTTAGGTTGCTAAGAGGCCCCTAAGGAGTCCTTTGTACTTAGCTACATTGTTTGTACAAAGGAACATGAAATGGTAAGCAAAAGGTTGAATGTCCCCTGAGGGGAATGTAATGACGGCGGCAGCACTACTACCTCGCGTGGTTGAGACGCTGTCGAAATGCAAAGTAACCTCGAAGTGCAATGGAATAGGGTTGATACTATTAACATGTTCATCAGCGAATTCTAGTTCTATGGTCATCTGATCATCGATGGGTGAGGTCGTAAGCTGCATAGCTATGGCTTGTCCCTTCGTCGATGATTGGGTTACATAGTGTAAATCGAATTCTACCGTTATAGCTTTCCATCGAGCTATCCTGCTACTTTCATATAGGTTTTTCATGATAGCCCAAAGTACATTGCTTTTGGCTATGGAACAGGTAGTGTCTCCACTTTTTTAGCGCAAATAATAAAGCAAGGCAATTCCTTTCTACCTCATTGTATTTCGTTTCGTATGCTATCAATTCATGGCTCAAGTAGTAGACTAGGATTTCAGAGCTGTCCTCTCTTTTCTGGCATAACAGTGCTATGATAGATGTGTTTGAGGTGGCAAGGTAGATGTAGAAAGGCTTATCCCTCTATGGTGCGTAAATAGTTGGAAGGTGTAAAAGCTCTTTCTTCAAGTCATCAAAGGCTTGTTGACACTGTGTTGTCCACTTGAAGTTAACCCCCTTCTTTAGTAAGTGTTGCATGGGGTGTAACTTGTCAATCAACTTTGCTATAAACCTTCTGATAAATATACTCTACCTTGCAATCCACGTAATTCTTTAAGGTTGGTAGGGGGTGCTAGGTTAGTGATGGCCTTAACTTTGTTAGGGTCCACTCGTATTCCAGCCTCCAATACTACAAACCCTAACATGCGTCAAGTTTTAACACAAAAAACACATTTCTTTGGATTGAGCTACAAGTCATGCCTATGACAATGCTTGGGGACTACATCTAGATTGTTGGGATGATCAATAGCTATCTTAGACTTGACTGCTATGTCATCCACGTAATCGTTTAGTCTCTCTAGGATGTAGTCACTGAATATGTATGTCATGGCTCGTTAATAGGTTGCTTAGGTGTTTTTGAGATCAAAGGGCATCATAGTGTAACAAAAGATTCCCCAAGGGGTCATGAAAGTAGTGGTTAACTGATGCTCTAGATTGATGTGAATTTGATTATAACCCGAGAACCCATCCATAAAGGATAATAAAGCATGACTAGTCATAGTGTCAATAAGTTGGTCAATACTTAGTAGTGGGAAATCATCTTTAATTGTTGCTTTGTTCAGATCTTGAAAGTCTATATAGATTCATATACCTCCCATTTTCTTAGAGACTACAATGATGTTTGATACCCACTCTGAGTAATTGACCGCGTGAACAAAGCCTACTTGGTATAGCTTGGTGATTTCATCACGTACGGCTAGTGCGATTTCCGATTTAGTCTTTCGAGCCTTTTGTTTGACTGGTTTGATACATGGGTCTAAGACAATGTTATGTTGTATTAACCATGGGTCTAAGCCCAGCATGTCATTATAGGACCACGCAAACACTTTGACATTGTATTGGAGGACTTTAGATACCTCCTTTTGCATTTGTTGATCTAGGAGGGAGCTAAGTTTTAGTGTCCCTATTTTCCCCTTGGATGTTGTTACAGGCGCTTCGATGAGAGGGTCCTCGATCACATCCCCAGCCTCTAAGTCTAAGGCTTGGACCAAATGTTTGGGCCACTCTAGGAATGTTTCCAGGGACACTATAGTGTTATCAGTGGATGATTCCCAGTCTATGGACTCTAAGTTTAGATGTCTTGCAAGCTTGCCATGAGGACCTATCAAGGTTAAAAGTGAATGTAGATCATGCTGCATGACCATCTTATTTAACCTACCATAATAAGAGAAAGCCAAATCAAGTGATACATGTTTGTAGCAATAGCGCATAATAAACATTTGCAAAGCAACAATGGAACATGAAATATCTGTCAATTATTCGGCCAAGATCGCAAGTTACCAGTTTAAGGTCTTGGTAGACCGTAAACAGGTTTGAACATGCGAGGGACATCAACTTTGCAAATTTAAGGTCGTGGTGGACCATAATATTGCTAAATCTAGTTTAAAATACAAAATAGATATTAAAGCTACCAGTTTAAGATCATGGCAGATTGTACTCATGCTATAGTGTATATCAAAATGTAAATCGAGGTTGCTAGTTTAAGGTCTTAGCAGACCATTAACAGGTGGAGCTTGAGAACTAAGGTCGTTAGTTTAAGGTCTTTGTGGACCGTTAATGGGTAGATTTCGTAGGTTACTAGTTTAAAATCTTTTCGGACCGTTAACGTGTAGGCTTTGTAAAGGTTACTTAGTTTAAGGTCTTTGCGGACCGTGGTCGGTGGGCTTTGTAAACGTAGGTTGCTAATTCAAGGTGGGACAAAATTTTCAGTTGGGCCCACCTATTAAGCTGCAAACAGTGGTGCTACGCTATGGCGGGATTACAACGCAATAGTGCTAAGCTATACAGGGCATCCCACATTACTCGGAGTGTGAAAATGACAAGTTCTTTTCATCGCGTCAGTTATAAATAGGGGTTTTGCCCCTGGTAAACTTGTCGTTTTTGTTGTCATAGCACAAAGCCCACATCCGGAGTGTAGCGTAATCATGCTAAGAGAAAAGCTGTGTAGTGTAGAAGTTGACAGAGGATTTGCAAGTGAGACAATGGCACCTAAAGGCAAAAGCAAGCACCGAGGTCTTGCTAAGGTGGACGAGGTCAAGGACACTTTATGGTGCCTATCCAAGGCGCGTGTTGAAGTGCGGGAGGAGACTCCATCTGCTCGGTAAGTTGGTACACCGCCCTTGTTTTTCTAACTATAGTAATCGTTATCATGATGAAATCCATGTCTTTTTTCATTATTTTGATTGTCGTTTCAGCCACTATGCTTCTGTTGTTGCTGGTTGGCCACAGCGGCTATATGGACGTTACGCTACAGTTGCATGTGAGATCACCTCGACCGCCATTGTTACGACCACCTTGTTGTGGGGGTTTTGGTGATTCTGGATAGCTTAGTGCAAGGTGAGTGTCATGTACCACCCTCAAGAGGGTTTGGCTATCTGTGAGATTTGACAGTGTGACACGTGTTTAAAGTAGTGTAGCGCGAGTTATTTTGTACAACAAAAGTATGGTTGAGATGATTGTAGCATAGTGAATTCTTTTATGTCTGAATTTTGTAATGCATTTGTTATGCTATGTCGATATGTCGTAAGGTCTTTTGGTTGGCCGCATTGCTACGTTGTTGAATTTGTGACACTACTACATTACTGAATTTGTTTCTGTTAAGTTTGCTACATTGTCATACTTATCATAGTAATGTGTTGATTACATTGTTGTATTGTTGCATGTCTGTCTATTCCTATTCATTTGCTACATTACGTGTCATCTAAGTGTTGTTGCATTATGTGAGGTTTGATGACTATGCTACGTTGCGAGGCTTGTTTTACTACATCGCCTATGATTTTTGTTTTTGTTTTTTTTATTAGAGAGATTTGCGATTATGGGATCATGCTATGCTACATGCAATGAAAATGTCATGCTACGCTATATGTAATCAAAGGGTTATGCTACGTTACATGTAAACTTTACTTGTACACAATGCTAACATTTGATGCTTCATTGTGCGGGGTCATGTTGAAATCCATTTTAATTATCCTGGAGATTGTGGGAGTCTTGTGCTGCCTTAGCGAATTGGTGGCCAATGTTCCTCCTCCCCATGCACATGTGGGGCGGCAGGCAGTCTGGTTCTGAGAGGATGCACGAGACTTCCTACAGTTTCTCCTCTGCCATTTTAATGTGACTATTTAGTCACACTTATCAGTGGAGATAGCAGCCGTAATCACAGAAACCCTATTGCCCAGGGCAAACCGAGGCATTCTGAAATTTTTAACTGATGGGTCAATCGGGGGTGATCAAGCAAAAGGTTCCAACTAGCACCCAAAAAGCTTGAGACACTTGAGTTGGATCTAGGAGATGCCTGAGTATAAGTGTTATCACTTATACAACATGCTATTCATCGCCTGTCACATGGGCACTTGCTTTCAGAACCCACCTGGAATCGTTTATTATGCTAGCGGGTGAGTTCTATGAAGGTACTTTTTATGTTGTGTAATCCATGCTACGCTAGACACAGTTACTAATAGTGTGTGTGTGTGTGTATATATATATATTGTGTTGCCAAGTTTTTTATTTGCAAGAGTGGTCTCCACGGTGATACAGATGCCTTGGCGTTAACACAAATGACCCTGCAAGAGTTTTCCTCTACTGGGAATGTGCGCGCCAGTGTAATAGGCCAATTTGGGGATGAGTTCAAAACCTATCTAACCTAGTATTCCCAATTTTATGGGAAGTGTAAAGAAGCTAGCTGGTTGAATAGGGAGTGGACATCCCTTAGGCCACTCACTATTGAAGACGTGTTGGGGGATCTCCCACCATTTCCCTCGCCATTTAAACCTGGTACGCTAAATTGTGAATTCACTGTTACATGTTCGAGTGATGTTGATGATTTTTATTTTATTTTTTTGCTAACCCCCCTTTTTTTATGTTGCAAACCATTTCAGTGGCAAGGAAATCCCAAGAGGTGATTGTGATCACCTTCGGGTGCAATGAAATCAACCTTTTTTTAAGTATGGGGAGGTGGAGGAGATCCAATGTTGGCTCTACAATGGGGTCCCAACCATGCTTGTCAACAACCTTCAGGAGGCCGGGCTCATGGACCTATTTTTGGTCGTTAACCCAAATGTCCTACTTGTTGAAATTCTTACTCTAGTTGACTCCTTCTCTGAGAAAGCATACTGCTTCCACACACGTGTTCACGGTGTGCCAGTGGTGTTTGAAATCAACGACCAACTATTCGTGAATCTTTTTGACGTTCCTTCTTATGGTCTCCCCATAGGAGAAAAATTTAAGAAAGATGCAAGCCATCAGGGGGACATTGAGGAGTGGCTAGGGGCAGAAAAGGACCGAAAGGGAATCTACATTGAGAAGGTCAGGAAATGGGTGGCCAAAACAATTTACCCTATCTTCCATGTCCATGCCTTCCCTAAGCTGCTCTCTCAAGGAAAAATCATTGGAATTGAGCAAGCTCAAATAATGAGGGATGTCATGGAAGAGGGGACCCATTACAATTGGGCAAAGAACCTTTGCAAAGGCATGTAGGCTGAAATGGTCAAGCTTCATGGGAAGCTTGAGTCCCGTTTCAACATGCACCATGCCTTCTTTATAGCCTGCCTACAACGTTTTTTGGAATTCTTGGTAGTCTGCAAGAATGGAGTCTGGGTACTACAAGATCATAGCCAAATTTCCAAGCCATGGATCTACCAAGTCTTCCCTACCACCCGATCTCAGGACCCCCCAGAAGCTATTAGGGAGTCATTTTCAATGATGACCAAGGACCGAGTGGCACATAACTTTTGTGCCCAGGACAACGTGGGAGAGGCACCCCTCATTACCACTGGTAGTGTGACCATGGGGGAACGCCTCATTGCAGAGATGGTGATAACTAAGCTGCAACGCAAGAGGTCCCTCTCGGCCAAGGAACCTCCCTACACAAATGAGGGAAGAGGGAAGAAGCTACAACTCAAACTTCGTAGAGTGCAGCCTCCGATTGGTAATTTTTTATGTTTTTTTTGGTAACATTCACTACGCTATGTTTTTTTTGGTAACGTTCACTATGCTATGTGACACCTGTGGGACTCGATACACTTGGTGGTAAGGGTAATGTGGCATTTGGGAGAGTTGTGAAATAGGGAGTGAAGTGGCTGGGGTCCACCACGCAGTTGAGGCAAGGCCTGCCGCTAATGGTGGAATAGGTGTAGACGATGGAATAGGCGTAGAGACTCCATGTAGCTATGAAGATGTGGTGTGCATGTAGGGTAACGTAGCTGTGACCAACGCTTGGTACGAGGATGGAACAAAATGAGGAGGGAGAGTGCTTGGGAATGAAATGGAGGGAGGGGCATGTTGGTATGCTAAGGGTGCAAAATGGCTGCCCATGGCTGATGAAAATGTAGATTGTGGCAGAGTCGTTCTAGCCATAAAAGAGGCTGATGCAAAAAGTAGGTTTGATCGAAAGACCATGGTGGGAGGGATGGTTGCAGGGTAAGTCTGGCCACCACCCTCAGATTGGGAGTCTAGGTCTTCCTACCTATTCTGGAACACTTCATCGTAATGGGATGCCATGTTCCGTTCCCTAGGCTTACTGACTCGCATCAGCTGATCAAAGATCCACTAATATGTTTCCGTTAGGTGGATGGTAACGTTAGTGGTAGGGATAAATTCCCTCTCGTTCCGATGAAGGAACTTGAAGTTGCCTTTATCCTCAAGTTGTTGGCGATCCAGGGGTAGATTTACCTAGATCTTTGTGCAGAGGAAGTTGTAACGCTCTACGTCTTATGCCAAGAACTCGAGTGAAAAATGTCAAATCCTAAGAGACTAGCATGGCACCAGCACTGGGCTAGGTGGCCACTCGGCACCCATGGTGGTTTAAGCCGAGAAAGGAGCCTCAAAGCTCAAGGTGGGAACAACGGTTGTTGATGGAATCATTTTACATGATAAAAGGGGAAATTGCAAATGGGAAACAAGAAAATCAATAGGCCATGGAAGGCTTTTCGTCTTGTTAGATTCCAAAGGAACGGTCATTGCGACTAGTTTGCACCACATGATGTGTAAACAACTACAAAAGGGTATCACATTTACGCTAGTGCATGATGGGGTATAGACAACATGCAGGACTACCCAAAAGATGCAAACAAGGACACCAAAAAGGCCCTCCTTCTAATGCCAAAACATGTAATGACCGAAAACATTGGTGGTTGGAACACCAAGAGGTTGCTGGGAAAACAGTTTAACCCCAGATCCGTGTGAGGGTCGTGTTGGAGAGAAACGGAAATGGGGCACCCTGAATGGTCTGGTCGATCAGACAGGGACTTAATCGGTGTATCTTAACCTTTCGTAAATGTTTGTTTTGGGAGCAAGATGCGAGAAGTAAATTGACAATTGACAAATGTAAAATGGTAAAAATAATGCAAAAAACAATGATGATAGTAAGCAAATAGTGAAATAGACTTGGGTGAGAAAGTGCACCGCCCCAAGGTCATGGATTTGATCCTTTGCTTTGCTGAAAGGTGTACAACAGAACATGCAACATGGAAGAGGCATAGCTTATAGAGAATAATATAGTCACAGGTCTTCTACTTGCTATTCTGTTCACTAAGATGCCAAAATGCTCAACTCACAAGGGGTTATTTGGAGCTAATCAAAGAACTCAAAGGTAACCAGAATGCTCAAAAATGCTAACTATGCTCTTTGAAAGCCAACTTAAAAGCCAACTATGCCAAAAAGCCAATCTTTTCTGCCAACAAGCCAACCAATTTTGTTTGCTAACAACCCAATTTTTTTGCCAACCTCTTGAGTGTTTTTTGCCAGGGTATTTATAGGGTTAGGAGTAGGAGAGAAACATGGTTTGGATGCCACGTGTCATGGGCCCCCACAAGGTGTTAACATGTCCATACCATGTAGATTGCGATGCTAGATGCAAACTTTGTTATGTTGTGACCTTACTGTTGAAACTGCATGTGCCAAAATCTAGTGTGCCATCAATGCAAGCAAAATGGATACTATGCTCTAGGACTACGTCTTCCCTACTCTTACGAGTAGGATCAAGCATAGGAACAATTTTTTGGGAGTTGACCAGGGGTATGAAAAATGAAGTAAAAATTGCTGCTTTTGCCAAGGAGATGCCAGAGTGAGAAAGATTGTTGCCAACAAGTTCTAGAGCTACCTGAAGATGTATTGATGCTTCTGTGCCAGTGTTGCACTACTCACGCTATTGAGCACATTGGTGTAGCGTAAGTAGCTACTTGCTATGTTGTGCTACGCTACGTAGTGTAGCATAGCGTAGCCACTGGTCTTGACAGAAATTTTTGTAGGAGCCGAAGAGCATTTGTCTGAGGCCTGGTCAGGCAAACAATTGCAACTTTTGTCCTTCATGCTGGAAAACCTTCAGACTTGCTGAATTCATGTTTGAAACACTTTTGTTGTTTTTGCATTCTTGCTACGTTGTGCTATGCTATGTAGCATAGCATAGCGTAGCAGCTAGTGTATCATGCTTCCTTGTTCAATCCACCATTTTTCTAGTAATAAAGTTTGCTCGATGCCTGAGGGTTATAAGTGGGACAAACAGTTTGGAGGCTGAAGCATTGCCAAAGTGCAATCTTGTTGTTGGAGTCATTTGGCAAAAAGGAGGCCTTTGTGCATTGCCTTTGCTACGCTACATAGCGTAGCATAGCATAGAACCTTGTGTTGGCTGAATCCTGACTTATCTTTGTAATCATTTTTTGTCAATTCGCATTTGGACACTTGAGCAGTTATCTTTCAAGGATTGCTACACTACATAGCGTAGCGTAGGGTAGTAAACGTTTTTTTCACTAGAAAACTTGCCGAACTGTTTTGCTCATCCTAAACACTTTCAAAAACTCCTAGCATGGTTCTTGGGTAGACCGTCAGCTGGGTCAATCATCCAATTGAGCAGGCTGGAGAGTCTGACGAGCCTGTAAGCCTTGGAGATAGAAAACTTGCCAGACTATATAGGCTATCCTTAGTGCCCACCGTTCTGTTGGCTCATCATGATGCTGCACTTGTGGAAATCCTTGCCCAAATTCCAAGACTCTCCTAAAGCATGAGGGTCCTAAAATTTTATGGTGTTTCAATTATCACTAGGAATAAGGAAAGACTTGTAGCTAAAGAATTGAATTCAATGAACCATTTTCACTAGTGACACAAATGAAATTCATTCGTATGGTTATTGTGTTTGCATGCTTCAAGGGACTCACTTTTCATCAAATGAACATGAAAAGTGCCTTTGTAAATGTAGTAGTACAGGAAGAAGTCTACATCAAAGAACTTGAATAATTTGTTATTTTACTTCTTTGATCACCTTTATACAAGTCCCTCATGCTATGCATGAAAGATTATCTAAGTTTCTCAATGACAACATGTTTAATAGGGATGCCCCTATTCCTACTCTATTTATCAAAACTTATAATATTGATATACTAAAACTAAAGCATTATTACATTTTAAGATCCATGAGATCTATTTGATAGATATTACATTTTCATGAAAAATAAAGATAGACTCTAAAACTTGACTAAGCAGTAATGGAATAACAAAAAGATATCATATAAGTTTTTTTTGCCAATATTATAAAATTATCTCAAATGGGTAGTTATAACAGCATTTTTGGTGCTACTAATCAAGATATTTACTAAGAATTTGCTAAGATGATGTAGGATGAATTTGCATGACCATGATGAAAGAAATGAGTAATTTCCTTGGATTACAAGTAAGTAAAATGAAGAAAGAAACATTCATCTTCCAACCCAAGTATATTAAAAATATCTTAGGTAAGTATGGACTTGAAATTGTTAAAAGCAAGGCTACACCAATGGATCCTAGAACAAAACTTGATAAAGATCTTCAAGGAAAAGATATAAATGAAATAATCTACAAAGGTATGATAGGTACTTTGTTATATTTAATTGCTAAGAGACCTGACATAATGCTAAGTGTGGGAATATGCACTTGATTCTAGTTAAAGCCCAAAGAATATCATCTTTGTATTATCAAAACAATATTTATTACTTAAAAGATATTATACATTAGGATCTCTAGTATCCTACGAGTTCCAATATTGATCTTGTTGGGTATTGTGATGCAAATTATGTAGTTTACAAAATGGATAGAAAGTTAACTAGTACATGATACTACTTTTTTAGATCTTGTTTAATAATGTGGAGCATCAAAAAAGAAAGCTTGATTTCTTCATCTATCACTGAAGTAGAATATGTAGATATTATAAGCTATTGCATACAATCCATTTGAATGAAAAAAATTCTAGAAAATTTATTCATTATATAATAGTGTGAGCTAAAATTAACATGAGATAATCTTTTAGTAATTAAAAAGTCTTATTTTATTATGAGAAATAATTGTACTAGTGTATTTAAAATATCTCGGGTCATTGTGAGCAATGACTAAGTTCAATGAACCTTATATGAACATCTATAATTATGAAAAAGAGCTCATGTATATAGATGTGTTGCTATTGTATTGTAGAGCAAGGAATTTTGTATTATTTCTACTTATTTTTACTAATGAGAATCCTCCATTATCATGGACATAGGTGCTTTACTGAACCATGAAAAATCTGTCTCTAATTTTTTTTTTTTTGCCTTTGGTTCTTTAGTGTATCATTGTTACTCTTGGTATTCTTCTGTGTAGTTTAACTATTCAATCTCTAATTTTTCTTACATAATATTTCATAAAAATTCATCTTAGAGTAGGAAGTAGAAGATAGTTGCATAAGAATGTCCTCTAGGGTCTTGAATACAAAGTTCAAGATAGAGAAATTTAATCGTAAGAACAATTTGAGTTGTGACAAATCAAGGTTAAGAAGATACTTATTCACCAAGGTCTATATGTAGTATTATAGGGGAAAGTGAAGAAACCCCAAGGAATATTAGATGAAAACTATAAGGATTTGGATCTAAGAACTAAAAGTAACATTTGCTTGAGTCTTTTAAATAAAATCTTGTTCAATGTTACAAAGCTTGATTTAGCGACTTCATTGTGAAATAAGTTGGAGGATTTGTATATGACCAAATCCCTTATAAACAAGTTGTATTTGAAGTTTGAGCTTTATTACTTTAAGATGAAGGAAGGAACATTTATTGTGGACCACTTGAATGCTCTCAATGAGCTTATTTTCTAGCTATCTAGTGTTGATGTCCAAGTTAAGGAAAAAGGTCAACCTCTTATCCTAGTAAAATCTTTCTCACCATCATAATAACCTCTTGCAACTACACTACTTTATGGAAAGGATACTATAGAGTTGGAGACAATGATTGTAGATCTTCTTTCAAAGGAAAGGATAAAGGCCTCAGGTATAGAAACATATAAAGAAGGCTTAGCAATTAGAGGACATATGATGAAAAGAGGATCTAATCGAGGCTCTTCTGGATCAAAGTTAAAATTTTAAAAAGGAAATAAAAAGGAAAAAAGAATGATTCTATTACCATAAAAGGAACATTTCAAGCATGAATGTTGGAAACTGAAACTAGATTGGGAATCTAAAAAAAATATGAAAATAGCTCATCTTCTAAAAATTATATAAACATTATGATGTGATATGATTTAGAAAATGGGAAATATACTTTTTCAACTTTAGGAGATTCTGATAGCCACACTTGGATCCTTAATTTAGGGGCTTTATGACACATCACTTCCAATAGATCTTCGTTTCAAACATAGTAGGAAACTAATGAGGGACAAATTCTAATAACAACTAATGATGAGGCTATAATTGTTAGTGTTAGAACTATTTGAATTAGGACACATGATGAAGTTGTAAGAAATCTCATAGATGTGAAGCAGGCACCAAAGATAAGGATAAATCTAATTTCTCTTGAAATTCTAGATGGTTTTAGCTATAAGTTCATAGGCTAAAATGACCAATTGAAGATCACCAGAGGATCTCTTATGATGATGAAGGATAAGAAATAAGGAAATCTATATCAACTACTTAAAAAATAGTGGTTAGAGAAGTAGTGGCCATAGTTGGAGATACAGCTACATCTATGTTATGGCACAAGTGACTTGTCCACATAAATGAGCTTGGGTTGCAAAGTCTACTCAAGATAAAATTGCTTCCAAGAGTGCAAAAAACTAAATACAAATTTTGTGAGCATTGTGTATGGGGAATCATGCATGGTCAAATTTGTAATTAGTAAAACTAGAAGTAGAAAAATTCTAGATCTTGTGCATAGTGATGTTTAGGGTCTAGATCCTTAACAATCGTTGGGAGATGCAAGGTATTTCATTATATTCATTGACAACAAATCAAGAAAGAGATTGGTTTTTTCTTAGAAAGAAAAATTTGATGCTTTTGAAAGGTTTAAAGAGTTTAAAGCTTTGGTGAAGAGGAGTACTAGTAGGAAGATTAAGTGCCTAACGCCAAATTGCATATATAAATATATCTTGAAGAAGTCAAAGGTAGACTATAAGTTTGAAGAAATAGGAAGAAATTTAACTATTCTTGGTACCCCACAACAAAATGATATTGTAGCGAGGAAGAATTATACAAGTATAGAACATGTCATAGCTATGATAAGCTTAGCAAGATTGGACTAGGCATTTTGGATGAAGATAGTAAATGCAACATGTTATTTAGTGAATAGGATGTCTTCTCTTGTAATAGATGGTAATACTTCAAAGGAGATATGGAGTTAATCACAAGGAAGATATGATCACTTTAAAACTTTTTGTTGCATGATGTATGTACACATTCCAAGTATTCAAAGAAGAAAGTTGGATCCTAAGTCTAAGGAATACATCTTTCTTGGATATGCAGATAACACCAAAGGATACAAGTTATGGGATCCTATCTATAAGAGGATCTTTATTATCAGATATGTAGTATTTGATGAATCTTCTTTTTTATAGAAGAATGGATAGAATTAGTCTACACAGGATTTTTTTAGAAGAAATTTTTTATGGAGTTGCAATCACATGTAGGTGATAGCAATTTAAAAAATAGAGAAGAGACTCAAGTAAAAGTACTTGAAAGGACATACACTCAAGTAAAGCTAAGAAGATATTTAAGGAAAACCAAGGATATTCTAGAAAGAAGGTTTTATGATGAGTTTTTTTCCTTACTTTGATTGTAGATATAGAGGAGTCAATGTGAATAGAACCAAATAGTGACAAGTAATCATGGAAGAAGAGATGCAATATCTCTTAAGTAATAAGACTTGAATGTTGGTGTAGCTACCCAAGGGTAAGTAAACAATTGATTGTAGGTGGTTATTTAAGGTAACACATGCTACAATAGGAATGATTGAAAGATTCAATGTCACATTAGTGACAAAAGGATACCCTTAGAAGTTGAGTGTAGACTTTTTAATGCTTTTGCAATGGTAGCCAAGCTAGCTTCAACATGAATAATTTTGGCTTTAGATGCTATGGAGGATCTAGAACTAGAAAAAATGGATGTTAGGAGAGATTTCTTGCATGATGAATTAGAAGAGAAGATCTTCATAAAACAACCTACAAGTTTAGTTACCAAAGGTAAGGAGAAACTTGTTTGTAAGTTGAAGAAATGCTTGGCAAGATATTGTGATTCAGATTTTGTAGGTGATTTGAAAAAATAAAGTCCATATCAAGAAAAATATTTACAATAGTAGAAGGATCTATTTTTCGAAACTCCAAGATATAGTTAGTGTTGGCTCTTTCTTCTATAGAGGCAGAGTACATTTCTACTTCATAGGCTTCTAGAGAAATATTTTTTCTATATAATCTCTTACAATAAGTGGATAGATGTAAAGAGAAGGTTTCAATCTTTAGTGATAGCCAGAGTGCTATCGTCTTTGCACATAATCTAGCATTTCATGAAATATCCAAGCATATCCAGATGAAATAGCACTCTATTAGGCAATAGGTAGAGGAAAGACATGTTCATATTTAAAAGATTCACACTTCTATAAATTCATTAGTATGTTAACAATGCATATTTTGATGGAGAAGTTTAGGTGGTCCTTGAACTTCTTACAAGTTTGTCAAAGATAGCTAAGTAGCTAATTTGGAGGATTCAGTGAAGGAGATATAGGGATCAATTTTGGCTCAAGGTGGAGATTGTAATAGTATGAGTTGAAATTGAGTTAAGGTAATCTTTTACTAATTAAAAATACTTAGATCATTATGAGAATTAATTTTACTAATGTATTTAAAAGATATCAAGTCATTATGAGAAATGATTTCACTAATTTATTTAAAAGGTCTCAAATCATTATGGATAATGTTCAAGTTCAATGAACCTTAGATGTACATCTATGACTATGAGAGAGGACTCATGTATATAGGTGTGTTGCTAATGTATTATAGAGCAAGGCATTTTGTATTATTCCTTCTTACTTTTGCTAATGAGAATCCTTCATTATCATGAACATAGACACTTTTCCAAACCCACAAAAGATCTTTGTATCTCTTATTTTTCTAGCATTTTGTTTCTTTGGTATTTCATTATTTTTCTTAGCATTTTTCTAGATAGTTCAACTATTTAATCTTGGATTAACATTCTATAACACATTGAATTTGAAATCATATCCATATTTTTTAATAATTGAAGCACTATCAATATAACTAAGAACCTAGTACAATATTTTCTTTACAAAAAATGCATTGAATTTAGCAACCACTTTATTTGAGAGCATGTTGTAAGCAAGAATGTCTCATTTAAAGTTGTAAAAATAGAAGAATAACTTGAATACATCTTCATAAAACCATTGGAGCAAAACACCTTCAATCCATTATGTCATAATACTAGTGTTGAACCATGTCCTACCAAAGTAATTTGAGGTATGCTATCTCCAAATTTAATCATAGTTAGATTAAGATTAAAATAGTTTAGTTCTTTGTTTTCTTTTCTCCTTTCTTTTATTTGTTATAATTTCATGCTTAGTTTTTGTAGGCTCTTAGTTACTTGTTTATACCAACAGCCCTCATCCATGATATTAAAAGAACATACATTGAGGGAAAGTAAGGTTTTAGCATTAATAATATCTTTTATATGCTTTATCCCTTTTTGTTCTTATCCAAAAAAGAATAAAAAAGAATAGTTTTCTCTAGAATAACATCTTTTTTCTTTTTTATTAGCATTTTTATCTAGTCACCCATTATTTAAAGTTTTGAACACCACCAAAAGAAAGGAAGATTATTGTTAAATCTTGTATATTATTTTAGTATGTGAAAACCTCCAAGAATGAAGTAGTGTATTTGAATGGTTTTTTGTATGTGCAAGTACATTGGGCTTTGTATGATAAGGATCATTAATCATTTTGTTGAGTCAAAGATTAGAATGGAAGTCAAGAAAGCAATCATATGAGCTATTGATTGAGTTACTAACTCCAAGATAAAATGGAAGTTAAGTTGAAAAAAATACATTTAGGAAATCTAGGATATGTCAAGGAAAGTTTTGAGAAGGTCAACTTGATTACTTCTCAACCATAGATTCAAAGTGGATGTCTAGATTGATCATCCAAGATAAGAGTAAACAAGTTATAGTGTTCATCTTCCATCCAAGATGAATGTTTCCATCACAAGATGGATGTCCAACATGGTGAACTTCCAAGCCTGCATGATGGACATCTAGCATATTGGATTGTCTAGGCCAAGTGTCAACATCCTATCAAAAATAAATCAACATAAAATTTGGATGCTACAACTTCCTACACATGTCCCGCTCAAGTCCAATCCTTTACAAGATGAATGTACCAACTTTGAAGTGAATGTCTTGGGTATCTATTGAGACAAATAAAAAATTCATTCCTAGTCATTTCTTAAACTCTAGTTTAACATAAGAAACTTTCTTGGATGTGAGGCTTATGCCTACACCTTCAATGAGTAAGAAATCCAAGGCAATACTTAGTTTCCTCTTATTAGATTGGATATCTATCAAGAATTTGCATTGGGTGAGTTCTTGCAAGAATTAGAAGATTAATAAATTGATTGGAAGTCGTACCATCATTGATACATCATTCTTCCAAGGTTTTGATTAATTGATGAAGTGTCATTAGTCGATGCGTCAACTAGGCCACATATACGGGGCTGTGTATACATGGCCATGTCGACGTGGCCCAGTTTATGTAGAGCCTATTTCGGCCTATAAATAAGAGGGCCTTCCACCTCATTTAGGTACCTTTCAGTTAGTTGTAGCGAAGCTCTTGTAGTTTGTTCCCGCAAGAGATAGAATATTTTCCAAGTGCCCGTAGCAGGTGTAATGAAAGTGATCAGCTCTTTATTCGAGCGTTGATGTATCTGAGCCCATTGGCGTGACGATAATAAAAATGAACTATTCAAGCATTCCTTGCAGCATTTGGACTTAGCTATTTTATGCATTCAGTAATTTAATATGTTTATGCTTTGTTAATTACTTAAGTTTCTATTATTGTTATCTTAGTCGCTATTGCTCATTCATAGTTCGTAAAGGCCATAAGTACGACCATCTTGAACATAAATCAAACACTTGGTAAACCCAGTGACGCTTAACGTCTGGTAACCCATAAGTGTTAGGAGATGCTCAGAACGTGCTCGGAAGATGGGATCAGATACTTATGCTAGGAATAGTTATAGTACAAGCTAGGATAATGATAGATTAGATAATAGTTTATTCCTTACTTTTCATACCTTGATTAGCCACCAAAAGATAACTAAAAAGCTATAAAAATCATTAGCCTTAATCTCACTTAACCATTGCAAATAGAACATCACAAGTGAGATTAAGAAGGCAACGACCATTCTAACCCAAGGTTTCGCTCGTTAGAGTCTGGTGTATGTTAAGCGCTTACAGTCTACAAATTTCGACCAAGTCGTGTGTGAACGCCCATGATTCGTATGGTTGGGCGTAGGGGTACCTAGCCGCTCATCATTGGCATCGTTGTCGGGGACTATTAGTCTTACATGCATCATATAACCTTAGTGAAATTATCATATAAGTCATTGGAATGGACCCAGGATAGAAACATTTACGCACGCTAGGTGGATTAAAGTAAATAGTAAGGTACATCGATTACATGGACCATCTAACGTCCAATATGTCTTCCCACAAGAGAGAGGTATCCAACCCACCAATGCCACAAGAATGTCGGGTGGTGTACAAGCATCCTGATGATTATGTCCCTCACTTCACTTTCATCCTACATTAGGATGAGCATCTACAATGGTAGGACATGGAGGGTAGCATCGTGCTACCACCCGATCGATTAGCTCCTGCAATGCTATATCACAATTTGGGCAAACTAGGCATCCAAGACCATGGAGCAGAGTATGTCATGAAGGACCATGACTACTGGGACTATCGTTCCACTGAGGCTTAATGAGCACGAGATTAGTATCAGGTGGATAGATATGAACATCAGAAGGGAAAACAATTCAGTAACCCCTTATTCTCGCAAGGGCTGCAGGACGATGGGGATCCCATCTTTCATGATACCCATTCGATCGAACTTCCCCTAGGGTAGCAAATCCTCCAGTCTATCATTCAAAATAAGCCTCTTAGTGACCAAGATCCTCAAGGGGATGGAGGGCCACATAGTAAGGATGGGCAGGATGATCGAGGCCATTATCCGGGTAAAGGGCGAGATCAACACCAGAGCGGTGGTGATACCTCTCCTTCTTCTCCATACTCTCGCTCTCCTACACCTTCATCCATCTCAGGCTCAGATCATAACCAGGGTAAAAAGGAGTGAAAGGATGATGGTAAGAAGGTTTGAAAGGGACAATGAGAGGAAATGCTCAACCAATTACTTGATGCTTGCCGGAATGAAAGGAGGGGTAGCCAAAATTGTCACAAACATCATGGTCCTCAACAGGACTACGATTCAGATGAGTCGTTGTTGGCTACTCGGAGCATTCTCCAAATCACTGAGGCAGTCCAAATCCCTAGTAGGCACATGAAGGATAGTCGGATCAAGCACGTTGATATGAACAACATCCCTAGATTTGAAGGGGGATACAACTGTGATCCACAGACTCACCTGCAGGCGTTCCATGACACCTACACCCTGCAAAACATTGACAATGATTGACAAAAGTTGAATCTATTCCCTCACACACTCATCAAAGAAGCTGAAAGTTGGTACTAATCCTTGGAGCCAGAATCAATCAGAATATGGAGTACGATGCTTGAAATTTTCAATGACAAGTATCAAATGTACTCTAGAGTGGAGAATCTGAGACAGCAAATCCAAGGCTGGAAATAAGGGAATCATGAACCCTTGGATGCTTCCATGAGCAGGTACTACTCATTGTTGCATTAGTGCCTTGGTCATGGTTACTCTCAGTGGGCACAGCTTTGCCACATCATTTATGGGCTCCGTTTTAAAACACAAAAGACCCTTGACGTGTATGCCCAAGGATGACTGTCGGAGCTAAGGGCCAATCAATTGTAGCACCTCATTGAACAGGTGGCTAGGGAGGAAGGAGAACTGAGAAAAAAGGAGTGTAGAGGAATTCAATCAAGATCCTTCCCTCAGAAAAAGGGAAGTCCAATTTTGTGATGAGGAGGAGGAATCACCACTGGAAGCAGCGGTGAATCGAAAGACCTTACCTTTACAAAAGTTTGCATCTGAAATATCGGCAAAGGTTAATAATATGTGGGACTCTTTGGATGAGAAATTCCAAAGTGTGTTAAAAATTGTAGAAGAGTCTAGGGAACAAGGTAATGATCGTAATCGGCGTAGGAAGAAGGAAGGTAAATGTGCCCATTATAAAGGTAAGGGCAAAGTTGCTATAGTAGAGTAGGTTGCAGACTTTGACACTAAGGAGGAGGATGAATGTGGCATATGCCAATATGAACATCCTAAGGGATGTTGCCCTATGATGTCACATCTTCAAGAGTCTGGGGTGTACGCATTGAACCCTCACCTAGCGAAGAGATAGACACCCCAGAGTTTGCGTTACCCACAAGGCAATCCCAGGCAATTCCACCAGTAGTAGGGATACTATCCAAGTGGAGCGCCACCGCAACCGTACAAATACTTCCAACAATGATAGTACCCACAAGTGTGGTGGATGCCACCACGCAGGTAGTAGTACCCTTACAAACAGCCAGATCCCTATGTGTACTACATTCAACCACTAGTCTCTCCAAGGGACTCTTCTAGTCATGCGGCTTTTCCAAGTTATTACCACCCCTTGGAGTATTTCTGACCTCAATCTCCATCACCCAAGGGGGAAAACCCACATCTCTTCTATCCTCCATCACCTTCTCCTGCCACTCCTCCACAACATCCCACTCAGCTACCACTTTCTCCATCGATGTAGGAAGAAATACCGCCACAGCCATAGCAACGAAACGCTACGAGGGCTGTTAACTTACAACCAGCACCTCATTCGAGTGGACCAAAACCCAAGCCACGAAAACATCCTTTTTCACAACCAAATAATTTGAACATACCCTCACATACGCCTATGGCCAGTGCCTCTAAACCTACAAGCACCTCCACTATTCCACCGCCAGAGTAGCCCTCAAGCCAATCACACTCCAACATCTAGACGGTCATGCTCACACATTTCGTGATCGATTGGATCAAGGTAGGTCATCTTCCCCAGAAATTAACTGATCTGGGAAGCCCCCTCATCTATCTTTAGGTGGCAAGGAATAAACCATGCAAAGCTCTTCTAGACTCAAGGTCAGGGGTCAATTTGATCTCTCACGATATGTACAAGAACTAGAACTTGCCCCCGCTAAAGAAGAGCAACATTTGGCTTGAGTTAGCAGACCAATCCATCACCCTTCCCTTGGGATTGGTGGAGGACATTGTAACCACCATTTGTGGGTGGTCCTATCTTGCTGATTTCCTAGTCATCTGTGTGGAGAACTGCAAGGGAAACTTCCCAATCATCATGGGAAGAGCCTGGCTAAGCATGGTGGATGCACGACTAGGACTCCGAGATTTGTCCCTTGAAATTTTAAAGGAAAATCATTTTGGGAAGATTGAGAAGAAGCACGTTCGATGCATTGCATACAGTGACTCAGGGTGCAACTGTGTGCAGTAGTTATGGTCTGCTAAGTGAATATCCATTCAAGCATGCAGTCGGTGTACCTAGGAATCACCTGTTCAACAGTGCTTGTACGTAGCAGCCACTAACCAAGAGGGCACCCAGTGGCTGACAGTTGATCCTACTAGTAGTGCACTGTGCATGGAACCGTCTAAGGTTCTTGTGCAATTCTACGTTAAAGACATGAAAAAAATGGAAGTGGTTCATCAACAGGTCTCCACTATTGATGACCATGATAACTAGGGGAAGCTGCAAATCCCTAAGAGCTTCAAACAAGAGCCCCTGGAGCTAAAGTCTTTACCGGCTCACTTGGAATATGCATTTTTGCAAAATGGAAAAAACTGGTAATTATCAATTCCATCCTTGCTGTTGAACAGAAGAAGAGATTGCTGAAGGTGGTAAACAAATGGGTTGCTGCATTTGCATGGTCATATCCTAAGTTGACTGGAGTTGATCCCAGGGTCTGCTAGCATCGGATCTATATTGACCCTTCCATGAAGCCACGACGACAACCACAAAGACGATTGAATCCCAAACTGAAACAGGTCGTAAAGGATGAAATCAAATAATTGCTAAAGGCAGGGTTTATCTATTCTATTGCCAATACCGAATGGATCAACCCACTCGTTATTTTGCCAAAGAAAGGTGGCAAATGGAGGGTCTGTATTGATTTCTGGTTGCTCAACATGGCTACCTTCTAGGATCACTTTTCACTCCCATTTGTGGACTAGGTGTTGGACACCATTGTAGGGCACCGCTATTACAGCTTTTTGGATCGTTATAGTGGTTATAACCAAATCCAAATAGCACTAGAGGACTAGGCCAAAACAATGTTCACAAGTCCATGGGGGACTTTCACATACAAGAATATGCCCTTTGGCTTGTGCAATGCGCTTGCTATGTTCCAACGCCTTGTCCTAAGAATCTTCCAGCAACAAATCGGCAATAGGGTAGAAGTCTTTGTGGATGACTTCTCTGCCTATGGGGCCATGTTCGAGCAAGCCTTGGACCATCTTAAGTAGGTTCTAAAAAGATTTGTAGATACTAATCTGCGGCTCAATTGGTAGAAAAGCCATTTGATGGTCCAAGAAGGCATTGTGTTGGGGCACCGCATCTCATAAACAGGGATTAGCATGGATCCTAAAAAGATCAAGGTCATCCAAGGAATCGCCTGCCAACCAAGTACCGTCAAAGATGTTCGGTCATTCCTTAGACATACTGGTTACTACCAGCACTTTATTGAGAACTTCTCGAAGATTGCCAAGCCGTTGGTAGAACTTACAAAGAAGGATGATTTGTTCATCTGGACCAAGGAGTGCGAATCTGCATTCCAATTACTTAAAAAAAACTTGTAGAAACTCTAATTCTACAAGCACCTGATTGGTCCAGACCCTTTCACATTATGATAGATGCATCTAACTATGCCTTGGGAACCATGCTTACACAGTGTGATGATCAAAAACGTCCATATTATATATACTGTGAAAGTCGTAGCATTGTGGGTGCTCAGCTTGACTACACCACCACCAAAAAGCAATTGATGGTGGTGGTGTTCATCTTGGACAAATTCTAGTACTATGTGCTCGTATATGAGGTTTTTGTGCATACTGACCATAGTGCTATCCGGTTCCTGATGAAAAAACCAACGGTGAGCCCTTACATAATCCAGTGGCTATTGATTCTTCAGGAGTTTGATCTCACCATGGTAGATCGAAAGGGGACCGAGAATGTGGTTGCTGACCACTTGTCTCAGTTACAATGGGATGACACAGATGAGGAGGAGCCCTTATTCAACCAATTTCTAGATAAGCTCCTCTTCACAAGTGTAATTGACCTGCAAGTGCCCAAGGAATCCCTTTGGTTCAGCCACATCCTCACCTACCTCACCACTCAAGAGTTGCCAAAGGAGTGGAACCATCGGCAGAAACAACAATTTCTTCATAAGGCCAAGCATTTCATGGAACTCAATGGCCATCTTTCCAAGGTGTGTGTAGATGGCTTGGTTCGATGGTGTGTCCCTGATGGTGATACACTGTCCATCCTCCAAGATGCTCATGAGGGCCCTTGTGGGGGCCACTATGCTGGATGCCGCACCGCCATTAAGATCCTGCTTTCAGGGTATTATTGGCCCACCATCTTTAGGGATGCACAATGGTTCACTTTCTCCTGCGAACGATGCCAGAGGGACGATGGGATGATGGCATGGTTGGAGGAACCTCAACAGTGGATACAACCACTGGAGCCCTTCAACATTTGGGGTATCGACTTCATGGGGCCCATCACACCCTTGTCAAATGGAAAGGCGTATATCATCATAGCAGTGGACTATTGCACAAAGTGGGCAGAAGCAGCAGCCGTCATCAACTGTTCTTCCAACACTACCACATGATTTGTCCAACAACAAATCGATAACAGATTTGGAGTGCCACATGCACTCATCTCAGATAATGGCACTCATTTCACGGGTGTCACTTTTCGGAAACTCATGCAACGCTTAGGGGTAACACATAAATTTACAACACCCTATCACCCCCAGGCCAATGGGCAGGCTGAAGTTACCAATAGGAAGATCACAAAGATCCTTACCCACACCATCAACAAATATAGGAGGGACTGGAGCACCAAACTCAATGATTCCCTTTGGTCTTATCGCTCCACTTGGAAACTTCCTGTAGGGTACTCTCCCTATGAGTTAGTGTGTGGAAAGTTACCAACACTTCCAATTTAGGCTGAACTCGACACACTATCCATCGCCAGTGACTTAGGCCTTGACCTACCATTAGCACAACGTGAACGACTGATCAACTTAAGTGTGCTAGATGAGAACCGATTAGTGGCCCTGTCTTCAAATGAGATCCACAAGGCCTACAACAAAAAAGGACATGACCTTAGGATTTGGAAGGTCACATTTAGATGTGGAGACAAGGTATTGTATTGGAACCCCTCACATGTATCTCAATTGACCAAGTTTCAAACACTGTGGGAGGGACCTTACATTATCTCTGAAACCTTCCCATCCAGGGCCTTGCTTATCCACAAACCTAAGGACCCCACCAAAACGTAGTTGGTCAACCGCCAACAACTAAAACCTTTCCGTGAACTCCACTCAACCAGTGCAACCATCTCGTCATCACCAGAATAGCCACACTCCATTTTTTGTGTCTCCTCCTTTCCACTCAGTCATGGGGAAGACCGTCATCCCTACTGGTCCATTCCACTACACCCCTCACTATTTTGCAATTTTTTGTTTTACACCTTTTTGTTTTACACTTTTTGTTTTTCAACATTGTTCATACATTTGCAAATTCTTTGTACATTTTTTCCTTTCTTTAATTATTTTCCATTTCTTTGTGTGTGTTTCATTTTCACGTAATTACGAATATGTCGTCTTATTGTCTTCAGATGTCTCGCTCGGATAATTTTTCATTGCGATGGGTAATGTACACTAGTCCACCTAGCTGTCTGGTTCTTGCTCTTGCATGGTTGTCTTTGGACTTTACATCTATTTTCTGCTCATAAAATCGGTAGTGAGTCCACGTCATCCACCCATTCACCCACTCCATGGTTTTCCTTCTGTTGAGAACATGCAACCCCTTCACTTAAACACATTATAATTAATGTGTGACTTGTGTAGTTCCCAGGCTTGGGGATGATCCAATGGTTTAAATTGGGTGTGACTTAAAGGGGAATGCAATATTCGTTGCTCTATCATATCCCCTGGGTTGCTAGTATGTCCTTTTGTATTTCCTACCGCTCCACGTTCTTCTCTCCAAGGAAGCTTCTAGGCAGTTCGACCTTGCATGGTGTGGTCCGCACCAAAAAATTCAAAAAAAAAAAAAAAGACAAAAGAAACGAAATAAACATGAGGATTCAAAGCACACCCCTTGGTTGAATGCATGCGAACATGCATGGGCCTTTTCATGGTGTGGTTTCCCTGAAAAGAGAAAAAAAACAAATCACTATGTGGGAATTCAAAGCACACCCCTTAGACCGACCGCCTCTCACGGGCCACAAGCACTAGTTATGGGACTTCCTTGGTCCCCTCTAACTTTGTCCCATTTCACTTCCTTCCTCTCACATTTGTTGGAGTGGTGGTTCTCTGTGGGTGCATTTTTGCTTCTTTGGGGGATGGCCAGGACTTTGTCTATTACTGCGATGTCACTGAATGCAGATGGTTTTGGGTTTGAACTCAGGAACGGTTCTACCAGGTCACTTAACCACAACTGCACATGGGGTTTCATGTGACCGACGATCGAAATTCCATTTCCTCATCTCTCTCTCTTCACCCATCTCTTTGTCACTCACCTCACTGCCTATCTTATGTTGTGGAAGTTCATCGTGGTTTCCGTGGGCTTCTCATGCCTTGGCGGGATCTCTAGGATAAGAGTCTTAACTGGCACACATATTTTTGGCCCCAAGGTCCACGGACCACAGTGTTGGGGATATGCAAGGGCTACTAAGGCTATGGCTTGCTCTGGGGAGGACCCACTTGCATATCCTTGGTCTTGCTTGTTAAGCCTTCCATCCTTTGGATTTTGTGGTTGACTAGTTTCAGGGTCCCATCACTCAATTTATTCCCCGTGGAGTCCTTTATGAGTCCCATTCTCTTATTTTTGACTCTTTTTCGAGCCCTAATTTCCCTCCTCCTATCCTCAGCCATGTTCAAGCCTCTCATGCACTTCAACCATCCCAATTTGGCATTTCAAATTCATCATTTTGGGCTTTTTCCGGGTTGGTCAATGGGCCCGTATACGTAGGGCCCTGCGTATATGAGGCCCCGTATACATAGCCCCCTGCATATATGTGGCTGCGTATACATGGCCCCATTGATGTAGTGCCTAATCCCTATATATAGGGCCGTTGCGCTTCACATTTTCATCATTTGGGATCCAAATTGAGGGCAGATTTTTCCATTTTTTTGTCTAACCCTTCCCAATGCACCTGCATTCCATTGCGTGTCCACGTCAACCGATCCTTGCCCTTTTAAGCAACCAAAGGTATGCTCTCAGTCATGGTGGGGTGATGCCTATGTGTAATTAATTAATTAATTAATCAGTTAGTTAATTACAAAAATTTTGGCTCTAACCCATAAATTAACACTTCGAGAGACTTAAAGGGTGCCTGTGCCAACAACATAACTTGGTCAAACTGACAAGGTGTATAAGGACCATCTTAAGCTACTTATGCATTGTCTAATGGAAGGTTCATTGGATTGCATATGGCACCCAAACCGAGGCACCCAAGGGAAAAGGGACCATCACAACCAAGGGACAAACGTCCACACACAGGAAGGGGACGAGAAGTGCAACCGCCAAAGCATGCAGAGGGCTATCATGCAACTGGGCCCCTCCGCGAAGGACCTGATGTGGAATCTGTCCATCAAATTCTCAAAGAGGAGATTCCCAGTGAGAAATCGCAAGGGGATGAGACTCTTGGGATAGTACCACAGCTTGAGGTCACCCTAACCCAAGCCTTCCTTGATGCTATCAAACCGCGCGAGATGCAACGAATGGTCCTTCAAGAGCTAAACTTTGGGCCATTCCTCGAGAACGCGATAGAAGAAGTAAGGCTCCAACTGGAACACTCTTCGATGTGGCCAATCATCACAACCAGTGGTGAATGGTACTTAGGAAAGACCTATCTCTTCTGGATGAATTGGTAACCAGGGTCTAGAGTAAGAATCAAAGACATTTATGTCTCTTCCTCTTCGGAGGTGATAGCGTAGGCTTAGGGGTTGCCCGAGACCGGAGCAGATGTGGTGGAAATTTCAAAGAAGGCCAACCCAGAGGTAAAGGCAGAATGGACCAAACGATGCTATGGGGTAGAACACAAGGAATTCAGCTCTTTGACCACGTCGGAAAGGATATACTCAAAGATCATGTCTTACCACTTGAATCCGACGATAAGACCTAGCAAAATCATAGCCTTCTCCACTCGTGTGTGTGCTTCCTTGAGTGGGAAATTCACATTGAGTCTTCCATAGCTGTTGTTCTTGGAGATTAAAAAGAGGTTCGCTGAGAATGAACGTGGAAGACAAGCTCTCCCCTTTCCCTACCTAAACCGAAAGTTATGCAAATGAGTAGGGATAGCACGGTACTCCAATGATGTAATTCGGCATGCCCTGATTGCCTCTTGGTGGGAAATGATGAAGGATAAAACTCTTGCCACCACATAGACAAAGGAGGAGGAGCAACCACCTCTACCACCTACAACAACAACACAGCCAGGTTCATAAACCATAGTAGAACACATCTGTGAAATCCAAGAAATGCTCTTGAGCCAACAAGAGTAATCTGGTAGGATTGGTGGAGGAGAAGATCATTTGGTCTATCACCCTACCATGAGCCACCTGGAGGAAGTGGCTTAATCAGTTAGCTTGCTTGAAAGGGCAGGGCCAATGTTCTTCGTAGCTTGGATGCAAGTGCCAGCAAGGACAGATCCTAGTGTTCAAGAGGTAATAGTGTCAACCCGACAGCTATTTCCTAAAATCTCTGGGAATGCTACTAACTTTTTGGTACGCTTGGAGGATGATCAAGGAGCAACAGTCTTGGTGATGTAGCACCAAGGATAGGAGACTATGGTCGAAGTGGTTGCTGACATAATTGCTACGGTCCTCAATGCATTGGCAACACCTGTACCAGACGTTAATGGACTACAAGATGTACAGGCATCTGTCGGAACTTTGCTTAGCAAGATTGATGCAGCCCAACATGATGAGTTGTTGGACCAACTGGTGGGAACTGGGCAACCACTTTTAGATGTCTTCAACCTTCTGGAAAACATTACTGCAACCCTTTCAGAGGTACTCTCAGCAAAGGGGTAAGAGCCTCATTTTGGAAGGGTAACTTGACGCTACTCAAGTCGCTTGTCAATGCTTGGCAATGGAAGTAGCCCAATTAAGAGCCCAGCTTGCCAATACAACCATCCTCAACTGCATAATCACTAGAGATGAAGCTTTTCAACAGCTTCAACTCACACTTTAGGTCATCGAGGATGTGCGAGAGATAGCGATCTTTGACAAGTCCTTGGCAGACGTCCAAGCATATCACTTAGACAAGGACTTGGTAGAGGTTCTCCATGAGAACATGCGACTAACCAAGGAGGTTCATCACCTACACAATGTTGGTGCAGAAAATGAACATATGAAAAATTTTATCCACCAACAGCAGGAAGAACTAGCCAGGGTGAACGCTAACGTAAGAAGGTTGGCTGCTGAAAATTAAAATCTATCAATGAAGGAGGTTCAGGCATTGCGATAGAAATCTGCAATTGAAATTGACGCTTGGAAAAATGAGGCCCTAAAATTTGAAAACATCAAAAATCATTACATGGACCAAGTGGGATTATAGAAGGAAGTAAATGAAAAGAATATCCAAGTCACAAAGGCCAAAAGGAACCAAGCGCTCCAGCAGCTCCAAGAAGGAGGCGAGGTATGGCAACCTATCTTTGATAGGTTGAATGAGTACAATCAAGCTAAAATCTACCTTAAAGAGCTACAGATTGAAGAGATGACAGAATATATGAAGCTTTCCAACCTTCGATATGCAAACCTAGTTATGCTCACAGCCGAAAGATCATGGTCAAAATTGGAAAAGCAAGTGGCCACCTCATATTCCCTATATGAGGTGAGTTCTAGGCACATAAGGCAACAAAGCAAAAGCTGGAAATAGTGAACGTAGAACTTGAGGTTCTTCACACATGATTTGAAGAACAACGTATAGTCACGGAGAACCTGGGCCATCGAATGAATGACTACCAGCAGCTATAGGTATCAATTAGAACGTTTGACATCGAACGAAAGCAATTCACAACCTGGTTTTTCAACCTCAAAGAACTCTTCCTGACGCTGCCATGCCCTTGTGAAGTTCTAGTTCCAGCAAACATTGGAGAAGCTACCTGGACTGTGAATGACCCTAGAAGCAAAGAAGAAAAGATGGGGCTCTCTTGGAGGCTTTCCAGCTGTCTCCAGAAGTTGTAGCTACTGCAGGGAAACTATCATCTGTGCTGCCACCAACGCATGGGCCAGAGGCTGGAGAAGGTCCATTGGAACCACTACCCCAGGGACAGTGTGACCTTCTTCAACAATTTTGTGCATCATTCTACATGGCAGAGACTCTAGGACTAGCAAGGTGTTCAATTTTGTCTCTGAACACAGCCATTTTTATAATTTTTCCTTCTCTGTAACTCGAGCACTTGGTCAAATTAATGTTGTGTCATGTGTGTGTCATATGTGTGTCAAGCCATGTGCATTGTAAATAAAAATCCATACCTTCCAAATTGTAGAGTAACTCAAGGATGAGTTTTTACTCAGTCGTGGGAGTATGATGAAGTGTCATTAGTTGCTGTGTCGACTAGGCCGCGTATACGCGGCTGTGTCGACACGGCCCCGTCAACATAGCCTTCCATGTGTCGACATTGCCTTGTTTACACGGAGCCTATTTCAGCCTATATATAAGAGGGCCTTTCATCTCATTTAGGTATCTTTCAGTTAGTTGTAGTGAAGCTCTTGCAGTTTGTTCCCACAGGAGATAGAATATTTTCCAAGTACCCACAGTAGGTGTAAGGAAAGTGATTGGCTCTTTATTCAAGCGTTGATGTATCTGAGCCCATTGGCATGATGGCAATAAAGACAAACTATTTAAGCATTCCTTGCAGCATTTGGACTTAACTATTTTATGCATTCAGTAGTTTAATATGTTTATGCTTAGTTAATTACTTAAGTTTCTATTATTGTTATCTCAGTCGCTATCACTCATTCGTAGTTCGTAAAGGCCATAAGTACGACCATCTCAAATGTAAATCAAACACCTGGTAAACCTAGTGACACTTAACGTCTGGTAACCTAGAAGTGTTAGGAGATTCTTAGAACGTGCTCGGAATATGGGATCAGATACTTATGCTAGGAATAGTTAGAGTACAAGCTAGGATAATTATAGACTAGATAATAGCTTATTCCTTACTTTTCATACCTTGATTAGCCTCCAAAAGATAAGTAAAAAGCTATAAAAATCATTAGCCTTAATCTCACTTAACCATCACAAATAGAACATCATAAGTGAGATTAGGAAGGCAACAACCTTCTAACCCAAGGTTTCCCTGGTTAGAGTCTGGTGTATGTTAAGTGCTTACATTCTACGGATTTCGACTGAGTTGCGTGTGAACACTTGTGATTTGTATGCTTGGGCGTAGGGGTACCTAGCCACTCATCATTGATGTTGATTCATCTATGTATGCATAACATTACAAACCATAGCCTTCTCATTATTGTATTAGTGGTGTTTAGATATATATCTAGGACTTGCTATTTCATATATATTATTGTCCTAGTATGAGCATAACTTGTGTAGATCTAATTTGTTGAATCATTCTCTTTATAATCTTCATCATGTTGTAATTCTTAATTACTTTGTGAAGCATAGATTCTCACTATAGGGAGATCTACATTGTAACTTCAGTGGTTCACTTGGATGTCTAAGTATTTGACATTTTGTTCCTACCCTGAGGGGTTTATGAATGTATCTTGTGGGATCATCATAATTTGTTCTTATCCTTGTGAGATTCTTGGTTATCTTGCAAGATACCAAGGTTGTTGTTCATTCTACAGGGAGTATGCAACATCCAAGGAGTTATCACAGTGGTATCCTTAGCCATAGCTTTAATTTCAAGTGGAATTTAAGAGGGTGAGCTTTATCACATACATTGGTAAGTTTGTTTAGCTTCTCATTTATGGTAACTTTATTAAGTTTAATAATTATAATTTACTTTATATGATAATTTAAGAATAAATCATTCAACCTTCCTTTTTAGTTAACCGATTCATAAGTAACCAAAGAAAAACATTAGCTAAATAATCTCTATGATAAGTCACATTACATTAAAATTTCCAAACAACATAAAGAATAATGGGATAAAGGAAACTTCAAGTTAAAGAAAAAATCCTTGAAGTTGAGGATTATTGCAAAATAAAACTTCCTTCAACCTTGTTTTAAGACTATGTAAGTATGAGTTGCACCAAGATTAAAATATTTCAACAAGCAAGCATGATCCATTGACTACTTAGTTAGCTTACACAAATTTTCACTTAAAGGTACTAAGTTGAAGACCTAGTACTACTACCCTTTATATCCCTTGCACTTGCTATGACACTAGCCTAGGGGCATGTCCTTAGCATATATAATCTTATCATTGAATAAACAAAGTTCAAGAAAGCAATGAAGTAATAAAGCAATGATTGAATGAGTCTTCCATTTGGACATTAAAATGAAAGCAAAAAATACTACTAAGTAAACCTTAATAAATTAAACACCATAAAAATATTTAATTTTTGAAGGATCAAAGGCATTTCATACCTTCTAAATTAGATATTTTTATAATTGCACATTATGATTAACATTGCAAAGCTAAGTAAATCTTGGCCAAATACTAGTGTTAGAAATAATGATACTATAGGCAAGCTTAGATTGTAATGGAAAAACTAAATGCTTAGTAATCCACAAAAATTTAATAAGATTATTATTAGAATCCTAAATAGCCAAAGTTATTTCCAACCTATTCAGAAGATCAAAAACATTGGACAATTTAGAGGCATTAATACCTTAGAGATACATTGATTATACATGAAAGTAGATGAAAGAGAGGCAATTCCAAGCTTATACCATGTATTACAAAGATTTGGATGCTTAATAGCCCATATTTTTTATTAATGAGTAGGCTCCCAGGAGATAACTTATCTAGCATTTAAGCGAGAACCTTGAATTTGTCAAAGTTCCAAAAATAACTTATAAAACACTAAGCCTTCCAAATATGTTTTATGGTAATACAGAATGAGATATTTGTCTCTTTTAGAAAAATAACCCAATTAAAAAAGAGAGTATTTTTTTTAGTAATCACTACCTCTAGGCTTACTCATTTGTTGTGCTTATTAAAATATGCTTCCAAGGCTACATACTAGTTAAGCACTTTACCCCTCACTCAACACAAAAGGAAATATCTTACTTATAAAAATTCACCAAGTCTAAGCCATCGTTCTCTTTGTGAGAAGTGCATATATCCCAAGAAACATAACAAAATCCCTTTCTAGAGTGGCTACTACTCTAAAAGAAATTTTGCACAAGTTGTTCAATATAATGATATGTAATAATATACATGAATTTCTTAGATGATATTCTTACAAATAATAACTTTACAATCATTGAAAGCATCTTGTCCTTCCACTTATAAATCTTTTTCTCATTTTTCTTGACCATAACATCCCATAAAGTTTTTGAAAATATAACAAAGGAAAAATAGATGTCTAGCAACTTGAAGACATCCAATTTTTCCAAAAAAAATGACAAAATTAAAGAAAAAAAATACTTTGGATCTTTCATTACAAAAGATAGAAGATTTTGAAAAATTAATCTAAGAGCTTAAAAGTCTACAATATTGATCAACATGAAAAAAAACATAATATGCAATAGAGTTTTCATTTTTTATAAAAAAATAAAGTTATTTGCAAAATGGACATTTAATAATGTAGAAAAATTATTATTAATAAAGATGTCTTAAAATAATCTGAATTATTGATCCTTGTAAATAATATAAAATAGAAAATTATGAGGAGTTCTCTTAGATTCCACAATCGAAGCTCTCTCAAGTGCAAAGATCCATCATAATTCATAATTGAATAAGAAAAGAAAAATAAGAATTTTAATCTTTCTTAAGGAAATAAATTTAATGCATAAATGAAATCAACTTATTTCCAAAAACAAATAATCAACCAATCAAATCCTCACACCACTCTTAAAAGTATAAGAAGAATCATCAAAAAGATGATCTCACACTATAATGCTTAAGAATAATATTCTTAGTTTCTCTTAAACTTAGACTGTGTTAGTTACCACACATAGTCTTTCTTAAGGTTGCCTTATCTTTTTATAGCTTTATAAATGATCCTTGGGGTTTTCCAAATATTAGTATTTCCTTTAAAATTCATGCATTTTTTAAAAAATTAATTTTAATTAGACTACAAGTGACTATGCCTTCTAGACTGCCAAACTATAACTAGATTATGATCCACATCTTGTCCCACTGGTAAAACCTAAATATTTTTAACCACTATTTCTCTGTTAATTATGATCTACTATGGCTCACATTCTTTAGACTATGACCTTCTATAACTTGAAAGTACTTACAATTTGCTACACAATTTTAAAAACATACAAAATTGATGAAAGAAAAACTTTAGAAAATTTTAATTCATAGTTGCTTGTGGAGATAGACTACAGCTGATTGCAACCTAGAGTGAGGTTACAATTACCTATCCAACCACAAAAAATACAAAAACAAAAAACTACAGAAAGACTCAAAATTATATATACAGACATCTTACTACTTCTAGAATATGTTAAGGATGCTAATTACCTCAAAGAGTGGGTTATTCCCCCATCAGAAAATCTATAGAAAGAATAAAGAGATAGGATGTAAAAAAAAATCTTGCTTGACCAAGCTCATAAGTTTAAAACTATTAATAATATCAACATTTATAGTCATTAGTGAAACACCACCAAGAAAATTCATGTTGTAACTTGTAACCTTCACTACCCAACTTGAGGTAAGATTTTATTGTAAATGTAAGGTTTGAGAACCATGAGCTGCATACTTTAACTTTTTGGGGCTGAAAAACACCTCATAAGTTGCTACCGCCTCACTTTCCAAGTGGAAAAAGAGATGTTATGTCTATATTTAAGCTCGGGAAGGCTAAAAATGCCTTGGGGACTGCCAAATTTGGCATTTTCATGGGTTTTATGGTGGTTATGGCCTTGACTACGTTGGAGCTGCACATACCCAGTGTTGGAGTTGTTAGGCTTTTTTTATTTTCCTAGCAATAACCAACATAGTCATCACAATTTTCAGTAGCTACAACATGGCTAGCATAGTCATCACAGATTCTTAGCAATCCTCACATGGCCAGCATAGTCACCATATTTCCTGGAACATTTCAACAATGCCAGTGTAGCTCTCCAAGTTTGGCATAGTTGAGGTGAAGCAAGCATAGTCACAAAAGTCTGTTTACTATTTTTAGTATCTGATGTGATTTTGATGATCCTTGGATGTTAAAACTTGCCACAAATGGACAACTACAATGGGAATAATGATCTATTACATTTGTAAACAACACCAATCTATCAGCAATCATGGCGGAAATTGGTAGCCTAAAATCAGCAACCTTGAAGCCTATAAAAGCCAAACTTGAACACATTATTCAGGTTCAAAACATTTTTGCAACCTAACAACCTTTTACAACCTTAAGAATCTTGAACCCATTTGGCATTTGCAAGAATTTTGGAGCATATTGGTATCTAGCTGAGCACTAGAGACTTTCAGCATACTATTATTGTAATAAGAGTCAAACATCACCGTTTATATCACTAATAACCAAAGTTGCAAATTCAAACAAAAACCAACAAGGAGCTCTTAGTCATTAGAGTTGGGAAGTACCAGGATCATGGAGTTCGACTATAGAACACATCCTGTTAACTCTAATAGGCTTTAAGCTCTATCCAAGAAAGCTTCTTTTTGCATCTAAGCACACAATCTATACTTCTTTGAACTTCATACTTTAAGAATTTTCCTATTTCAATAAATTTTATCAATTTATTTGTAGTTCATAATTCATTTCAAGTTTAATTCTGTGTTTATTTTTACTAGAATTTGCAATTTCATTTGTTTATCTCCATTTACATTCTTCAAATCCCTAGGTGATTGGTTAGATTGTCCAGGGTACCTTGAATCCTCTTTCTTGGAAGCCCTTGGGATTCAAGGTCAAAACTGATTTCACACCTGTGATTTTTGATTTTTCAGCAATTGAAATTTTTAGGTGCAATGGTTTTTTGGTGCTAGAAGAAGAACCTCTAACGAAATTCTCAGCCCAAACCTTTTCCAAACACTTTAAAAAACCAAGAATTCCACATTTTGAACTCAAAAACCTACAAACATTTAACACTAAATCCAATGTTGGTGCTCAACTTCCTAAAATTAACACCTAGCATAGTTGTTGTAGGTGATTTGGGTTTTTTGAAAAATTTACATAGCAGCTACTGTGCTTTGTAAGACCAATGCAGTTGACAGTGAAAGCTACCTTTGTGTATTCCAAAGACCAACATTGATCTACTTCAACCACTCAAATCCCCCTACAGTGAAAGTTTTCAATAAATCAAACGTTGGTGTTTGCAATATTTTCACAGTAGTTGCTAGATTCTTTGAAATCAACATAGTATACATTGAAACCTGTAATTTTTTCCCATTAAAAAATGCATATATGGTGTTCTAAGGGCCACCATAGTTCTATTCAGATACCCAAAATTCTCTTTCTTTGAAATCTTATGAAAATCTAGCTTAGTTGTTGGTGAACATCAAAATTTACATTCAGTTTTTCAAAACCAATGTACGTCCTCTAGGGTGGAAATACCTCTAACTAGGTTTTACCAGACAAATCCATAGCCCACCACCTACCCCAATGTAGTTGGCTGGGTAGTATAATGATCTACTACCCACCCTCAAGCATAGATCCTGCTAGTAAAGCTAGTGTAGTTGGTTCTTCCAACACCTAAAACTTTCACACTTTCCTAAGTACAGTATACATCACTGCCACTACAATCTGAACCATGACTTTAGTTGCATTTTTACACTATTTTTCAGCGTTAATTCATTTACATCTTGGATAATTTAACTTGCTTGAATTTTTTATAAATAATTAATTAATTATAAAATTTATCAAACTAGGTTTAAACCAACAACCATGTCTTTCAGCCAATCAACCGTCTTGCCACTCAACCTAATCGATATGACATCTAACCAATATGCTATGAGGATCTATGACCTAAAAGACCCTGCCATAGTTGAGCGTAGGCAATCACTCAGATTAAGGGGGCAAAGCCCAAAATTTTTTGGTCATAAATGAAGATCACTATAATTTTAGTTGTGCCAAAATCCAAGTTGGCTTACTCATTTCATGAATGGAGATTGAGGCCAAGTGCGAGTATGAGTTAATTCATTGAAATGAGAAGGAGTACACATACTCCCTTTATGAAAAAATACCACTCAATGATACTTATGCACATATATTGATTATTTGATTAAGATGAACAAATATAGTGAAAATCTTAGTTTAGAAAGCCAACATGAGGAGTAGGATGAGTTGAGATAGAGCTTGAATCAAACAACTTCATAGGAAGCCTCATTCAACAATCAGCACCTCAAACCATCACACCTACTTTGGCCTCCTTTGTCGCTTTTGTAGGACAAGTCCCTCAACCTTTGTCCACCATCCACTCAATCATGTTTGGACTAACACTTATCATAATGGCCTATTAGGCACAATCTATGTCCCAAACAATCCCATTTAGCTCCTGTATGTCTTTTGTCATGCAACCGAGGTTTGCACGGTCATCGCCAGTCCTCTTCATCACTACTCACCCCTTCTTAATACCAACAGGCCTCAGAGTGGAATCCCAAGTGATCCAAGGATCACATAAATACTTTGTACCCTTTGTTCCCTAAATACATTTTCCAACTTCCTTCTTGTTATTTGGTCCCCCTACAACCATGATTCCCTAGCCTCTCCCTTCTGTGCCACAACTCATTGTGAGGCCATAGGCCTCTTAACTCATATCATAACCTTATGTATAGACCCTCCATATTATTGGGATGCCTCAAGGCCTGGATCAAGCATTTCAAATGATCCAAGACCTTATAGAAGAGCTGCAAAAGCTCAAAGCTTTGACAACCCAAACAATGAAAGTAATGGACTTCTATCAAGATGATTCAATCAGTCTTGTTGTCCCATAGATAAATCTTCCATTAGGCATTCCCAAAAATCAATTCACTAAGTATAACAGTGAGGACAATCCTAATTCCCATCTCATAACCTTCTATTTTGAGTGTCTATTATTATTGCAGGCTTGGCCGCATATCATAATGCAAATTTTCCCTATGTCCCTTACTAGGAAGGCCTTGGACTGGTATTGCACATTACTAAGAGGATCTATTTCTTCACTAGAATAATTAATATCATAATTTTTTAACTATTTCAAGTATAACTTGAAACCTACCATGATTCTTGACCAACTAATGATGGTTAAGAAGTGACCCCTTGAGGCCATACAAAAGTTTACACAACAATGGAATGCTCTTCTAAATGAGATTCTAGAGCCAATAGCCAAGACTCATCTTCTTGCCATATTCAAGGTGATAGTTAATGACTTTATTAAGTTAAAAATTTACTATTTAGAACCATGGTTACTCAGCCAACCATTTTCTTAAACCAAGAGCATAGAGAATGCCACTAAGGCTAGTCATGACCCTGCCTACATGGCGTATAAAAATCAACATACACTGAAGGATAAGAAGAGTGAGAGGAAAAATAATGTAGTCATGGTCACTGTGGCTAAAGAAAAAAAATTACATAGGGGCCCAGAGTGAATCAACCCAAGGCCCTTGCCACCAATAACTAACCATCAATATTTGAGGCCTCTACATCAACCAACATGAGGCCCAATTTCAAATGAAAAGATCGATCTAAGTACACTAGGTTACCATTGAAACCGTATGAATTCCTTGATCAGTTATTAAAGAGTGGGAGAATACAATATAAACAAATGATTAAGAATGCATGTAAGAGGCATGATAGACTATGTGAAATCACCAACAATCCTACTCTTGCAATCAAGGATGACCTGCTGGTACCTAAGTACTTCAAGCTTGACCATTTTTGCCACTACAATCAACTACTAGGTCATGATACCAACATTTGTCTAGTGCTAAAGGATAACCTATAGAAGATGATACAGAAGGGTTAGAAGATACTTGATACCTCTAACTTGGTTAGGCCTTAGAACCAATCCATGCAAGTTTACAAGGACCCATTGAATGCTAACAATAGCCCATATACTATAGCGGCATTCAGTGTAAATAGCAACCCTAGACCTGCAAGGGAACCCTTTGTGATTCGGGTAACTCCTCGTAATGATAGGGGTCCTTCAACTTCAACTAGTTTAAGATCCCATTTTTTTTGTAAGGATAACATCACCTACACCTCCCAAAGAGCCTTTTGTGATCAAAGTACTCCCTCCCACTAAAACCAAAACTACCCTTATAACTGAACAACTTCCTCCCATAGTGTCCAACATAACAACTTCTTTTCAACCAAACAACAACAATAGGAAATACCTAAGAAAACAGCATAAGAAGCTTGTGTCAAAGCCTAAGAATAAGGACAATAAGTAGGCCAAGGCATGGATGGAGGTGGATCCACCGAAGCCCACTCCCATATCATCCATTTCAATGAGCATTAACACTTAGGCTACTTCAAATAGTCAACCACTAGAGGATCCCAAGCCACAACAAAAGGGGAAAGAGGCTAAAACATAATCACTAAAGCATGAAGTTTGCATCCTAGGATGCATGGAGGAAGTCAAGAACAAAAAAAAAATGAGAAGCCAACAACCAATGACAAGAACTTCCTCAATGCTATGGAACAAGTGAGGTAGTTGCTAAAACAAAAAAACACCTTCCTTAGCTTGTATGATCTTGTAATAACTTCCATTGCACACCACAAAGCATTAGTGAAGATGTTGATCTCTATTCTTGTTAGTGAGGACATGCCCACTTGTAAAGATTCCATTCTTATAGTGATGGTACCACCTTTACCAAAGGAAGAAATGAAGTCAATAGTACTAGTGTTTTGCGATAGCAAAGTTAAGACCAACCCCTAGGATGACAAGATAACCAAAGCTCCTCTCTTCATAACCATAAGGGTGGGATAATAAGAGGTACATAGGGTGCATGTTGATGATGGAATAGCAACCAACATAATACTTTATACAATCATAGAATGTTTAGGCCTAATAGAGCATATGCAATATACTTAAACTTCTACTCTTAAATCCTTCAATGGATCTCGGGTTATTGTAAAAGACTCCATTTCTTTAGACTTTATGGTAGGGGAACAATTCCCCACAACAATCAATTTTTTGGAAGAGACACCATGATTTACTCTCATCCTGGGGAGACCTTGCCTAGCTCAATTATGAACTATTTCCTCACCCATCCACCAAGAAATTCACCTACCTTACGAGGGAGGTGTGATAATTATCCACGGTGATAGTGTGGTTCCTTTGGTAGTCAACAATGTTGATATAGAACAAAGATCTAAAGTGGAGTTTTAGGAAGAAACTTCTATTGTTAACCATGAAGTCAAGAAGCCTAATAGAGCATAAGATGCCAAAACTGACAATGATGGATCCATGGATGCACCATGGGAGGAGCTCCCTTCAACATAGCTAGCAAAGAAAACCAAGAGTACAAAATCATGTACAGTAGACCATATACCTTTCCTAATCTTTGATGTATACCGTCAATTCACTTGCCCTTACATCTATAACCATGTAGCCTTCTTTTCCTATAGCCTTCTTAGCCTAGTTAAGATGTTATTTACATAAGTCATTTTTACTTTACTTTGTTTTACATTATTTTAACTTCACTTTATTTGTAGCCTAAGTTTTATGCTTATTTATCATTTACCTTTATGCCTTGTCCATTTTAGAACATAAAACATCAAAATACCCTAAAAAATTTAAAACCGAAAAACTCATAAAAAATTTTAAAGTATAAAAAATTGATAAAAGGTTTTCTTTATAAATGCATGGTCCACCATGACCTAAAAATGGAAATGCATAGGGCTTGCCATGGCCTAAAACTGGTAAATTGTAGGGCCCGCCATCACCTAAAATTAGCAAAATGCATGGCTTGCTAATGCCTAAAACTAGCAAAATTTTTTTTATATCCCATTTACAACCTAGTTCACATCCTAGTTGCCTAGCCAATTTACATATTTAACCAATGTAGCCTTATAACATGAACAAAAACGTAAAACATATGCCATGAATGAAATATTACGCATCAAAACATATAAATGAATTAAAATTTAAAAATAATAAGAGTTAAATATTTGTCACACAGTGTCACAAAATTTTAAATAATACATAAAATTATAAAACGTCTCTCAAACATCCACAACTATCTCTAGCCACAACATCATAACAACATCACATCAACAAAAAATGAAATGACCAAAGACATAGCCAACTGAAGGTGCTAAGGTGCAACTGGAAGAAGCTCAAGAGCATCTCCAACCTCATCACTACTAGGGCCACTAGTATCACTTGGTACCTATACCACAATAACATATGTCTAATCAATAATTGACACATGTAATCAAATTAAATTAAATTAAACTAAAATAAAACATTCCAAAATAAAATAAAATAACATAAGCAAAATTGGACGAGCTCTGGTGCAACATCCTCTAGCATGAGGCTCCAAAGGCCAACCTCCAAACAGTCGAGGATTTGGTCCTTAGTCATGTAGGCCTAGTCCACCTCCCTAAGATTAATACCTATCAAGATGTTGCTCTCATCGATCTCAGTCCATGTAGGTGGCTCCCGTGAAAACATAGTCGTAGTCACCTCCCTAAAAGCGGTAGAGACTTGAGGGAATGGGGAATTAGCCATTGTTATAGAGCCTCCAAATAGTTTGAAGATGCTCTTTGGTTGAATCCCCTTCACGAACAACTCTAACTTGCGTCGTTTGATGGACTCCTCTTTTAACCACTTGAGATTGGCTTCACATTCAGCTTTATACTTCCTTTTGTGATCTTTTTATGCATGACCCTACTTTATGACCCAAGCACAATAGTCTCTCCACTCGTTGGCCTTAAGCACCAATAAGTCCATATGTAGTTTCTGCTCAGCAACCTCTCTAGTAAGGGAAACCTTATCATGGATGGCATTCCAGTATCATGTACATTTGGTCTCCTTAGTTTGCAAGGAACTCTAGTTGGTCACTTGGGTCTCCATAAATTCCTTGAGATCTTTGAGATCTCTATATGTCTCAACCAACTTCTTATTTTTCCTTTCCAATGCTACAACTCATTTCCATAGGAACTCATTGGAACATTGGATTTTCAACTAGGTTTTAGCGCATGAGAGTGTACATTCAATGACACTTTCATATAACTTTTGTGGAACATTCTCCACATTTGAGGAAAAGCTGGGTAGTGCATCAATCTCAACGGGTTAGTTAGGATCCCATCTAAAAATAATACAAAAAAGCATATGCAAAAATAATAAATGACCAAATAACCATGAAACAATGAAAAATAAGATAACTAAAATAATACAACTACAAAAATTGTAAAAAAAAACTAAAGTGCAAGATAAGCTAAGTCTTTCCAACATCGTGGGCAATCTATTACAATTGATCAATCATGTCTTCAGCCATCCCACACATGAATTCCCTTTTATCAAGAGTGTCCACCCATGGCTTTATGTGAAATGTGGAGGTTGAAGCATTGAACTAAGGCTCAGTAACTACGACAAGCATAACAATCGACTAATGATTGAGACCAAGCTTAAATATAAAACAACAAAACTCAAACATATTAAACAAAATGCATATATACCTAGAGTATCATTTGAAATAATAGCAAGGGGTTCACTTAGTTGTGAGGGGTTAAATATAGCATCAAAATCATCCAATGCGACATTGGATAATCCTCATCCTCATGACATTATAGAAGCTCCTCTCTAGGTGTTTTTGCTTTGCCTCTACTATTGTTGCTTAGACTACCAATTCATGTTGTTTTCCTATAAGAACAAAATATAAAATAACTTAGCACATTTTACATAAAACAAAATAACAACATAATCACAAAACATTAAAAAATGTAAAACACAAAACAAATAAAAAATAAAATAACATAAAACATACTTGCAACCATGTTACATGCTTGGTCGAGTCTAACAACAAACCTCCTCTTCATAGGTTACTCAATTATTAGTGTTGATTCCTCAATCATAAGCCTCTTTAGTTTTGCTCTAGTAGCACCTTTAGCTTTAGCATGCAATTTCCTGGCCTTTTTAACATTCCTGCGCTCAACCTAGGGCTCCATCCCCATGTTGTTAGGGGAAGCACAACTCCTACCTCTAGTCCCTTAGTGATAATAGATAACAACTCCCCAATGTCCTTTGGTGGATTCTGACCCTGCATGGTTGGAAAAACATGTTTAACCCAAAGCCCAGAGAGTTGGGATGGATCTTGACTTACCCATTGTCCATCATTTCACACCACCAGGAACTCCAAGAACCTCCTTAGATATGCTGTAAAAAAATGCATAATGCATGTGACATTTCATTGTAAGGCTATTTTGGAGTTTAAGGATCTCCCCATGTAGCCCGAAAGCCAAACAAGCCACCCAGTTAAATTGAGCACCCTTCGAAAGAACCTTATTCATAATCCATGATTTTTTAGTGTCCATAATCTTTCTCTATGAAAAAAACTTAAGGAACACCTGGGAGCAAAAAAAGGGACATGTCTCTTTAGCCTCTACAACCTGAAACTAGTTTAGAGACAACCCCTTGTGACCACAACAAGTGTCTAACCACTCTTCCACTTCCTTCCAATGGTCCACCTCTATTCCTACTTTGGTAACAATCTTCAAGCCCTAGCGAGGAATGCCAAAGAGATCACTAAATGTGGATTCATTAATGGCTAGGGTGATAGGAACCCATGAACCCAGGTGGTAAACTTATTCTTCCCTGTGTCAAAAAAGTTGATGATGTTCACCATCTCAAGGTTAAGGATGGTTGGGCTACGGGCCATGAAAAGATCGAGAAAACCTACATCAATGATGTTTTATTGGATGTTTCTAGTTACCCTACTAGCCAACCACTACTACACTAGATCCACCTCACCACACTTGAGGATAAGAGTCTTCTCAAAGCATTTTGAAATGACCAACGTGATGGTGGGGGAGGAGGTAGCCCCTACAATACAACAAGAGGACAATTAGCTTAGGCATAGGCACATCACATAAAATAAAAATATAACAAGTATAACCAATTAAAGCCAAATCTATCACCATACTAATAAAAACACTAATTGTGTAACCATGAAAACATTGACATAACATCAAAATAAAATTTAATAAAATAACAAAAATAAAACAAATTCTTACTTGTCTTTCTAGATAAAGGTAGTGTGGGGACACTAACGGGGATACAAATATCTATACTGAAATCAAGGATTCCCCACCAACTATGGGTTGTCCCATTTACCAAGCACCTATGGTAGGCTTTGGGATGGAGCATGGTATATCTACCAAGTCATCTTTCAGTTGCTGCATCATAATGAGCCTCAACACTTAGCCTTTGATAAATACATCTAATGCTATTTGAGCTAAAGGCAAGAGCTGGTCATTCTTGATCAACCCATGGTCATCAATCTTGTACCTACAAGCGTAAAAAAATTAAAACAAAAAATTAAATATCAAAATAACCTAATGATGAGTGGCGAGGTACCCCTACACTCAAGCATACGAAACAGGCATAGCATGTGCGATCCGGTCGAACTCCACAGATTAAGTGCCTACACGCCCCATGGAACACTTGGGGTTAATCATTCGTTGTCTTCCTAGACTTACTTGTAGTTGTCACGGTGTATGGTTAAGTAAGTCCGTGGTATGTGATTTTTATATCTTTTTATGTTCTATGTCTCCTATGCTAACAAGGTGAATGGTTGAGAAACTAAGTACTAATTATAACTAATGACTAAGTTTAAATTAACCTAGCGTCAGCATCCATTCTCACTTACTGTACACACCCTGAACCGATGCAACTATGGCTACCAAACGCTAATCATGGCTGGGATCACCACGCATAACGCACGTGCTCGAAGTGGTCGTACTGAGGCACTTAACTAGGAGGAAAGGGTTGAGAGAATCTATCTAGCCTAAGTGCGATGAGTAGCCGATTCCTTGACTAACCATACACATCTGGGACTACCACTAGGATTACCAAGCATAGATCTTAGATACGCCACTAGGTTACCAAGTAGTCACACTAGATGCTCGTAATCAAGTCGTACTCATACCGCATGCAATGAGCAGCCGATTCCTTGACTATCCGTACACATTCTTAGATGCTCGTAATCAAGTTGTACTCATACCGCATTCAAGGATTTTAAGGGTGAGAGAGAAAATAATAAATAAAATCCTATTCCATGCACTACAAGGTTTATCCAAGAAGATCATCTTTATTTTCGTACACAACTTGTGTTTAGGTACAATGTTGCTCGAATAAAGATCCGTTCACTTTTAGGACTCCTACTGCGGGCACATGGAAAATATTCTATCTTTGGAGTGATCAAACTGTCAGAGTTTTCCTACTTCTAACTCAGGATGGAGAAACAAGGGAGAGTCACCTCTTATTTATAGATATGGTGACGGACCGCGATATCGCATACACAACATCGCAAGGGAAGACGTGATATCATGTACGTGATATCTCATGGGATGCGATATCGCAGCTCATGCGAATCGCGTCTCATCACCTAAGAAAATTAAAATTAAACAAAAAAAAAACTTAATTTTTCACTTACCCCTCCAAACAATAGATGGTGCTAGGAGGATTCTAAAACAATGTTTTAACACAGTGACCAACAAGCAATGTGTTATTAGCATTATATTGGAGGAACTCAAGCATGTCTGAAATCTTTGATAATTTACAAGTTCCCCTAGTATACTTGTTATCATGTTGTTCATCCTCAACACTGGTATTAGGATTTCCAATCATGAACTTGACAATCATACATGTGGAGTGGAATATTAGGGTCTCCATGATTACTGATGTTGTCTTTGAAGCTAAGTGTGACCACACCATCACACTAAAGTTTTGGAGTAGGTAGGCTAAGAATTCCTTTATCCTTGGCTAAAACCATAAGGAGCCATGCTCCAAGACCATGTTTGCAAGTGGGATGTTGGGCCCTAGTGTGTGGATGCAGTAGAAAAGCCCCACTAGCTCAATGACCACTAGGATTGGTTTCAGAAAGGCCCTACATACAACAACAACAACCATTAAAACCATAAATGACCATAACCAAAAAATGAATAACTATTAAACAACCAAAATTATTAAAACCTTAGTGTTAATGTTCTCACTTAAGCCAAATAACAAAATTCATAATTTGCAACACTTACAACCAAAACAAGATTATAACCAAAATTATGATGAGTTTGCACATAAAAAACCAAAAGAATCAAGTAGTTGACCAATAATTGATGGTAGTTCCATGGTGAAATATGCATGAGAAATTTAAAATTTTTATGTAGAAACATTGAAGCCATGAGAACTAGTTTGTACCTACAACAATTCCAAGCTTAGGAAAAATTTAAACCTCAACCCAAGACCTTGGCAAAATTTTGTAAAATTTTCCTAAAAACCAAAAACTATAGAAAACAGCTATAATAATTCATTAGTAGAAAATATGAAAAAAATTTCAAAACCTCTAGAATTAACTCTAAATCCTTCCTAACATCTTAGAGAATCCCCAAGAACCTAGGATATTGGTTGAAAAAGTTATTCCAAGTGTCAACATTGCCCATCTTCACAGGGGTAAAGCCATAAAAACCAAAAATCTCATTGTGCACTAGTCTATGAAAAAATTCTCAGAAGATAAATTGTAGATTGGCATTTAGTGATTCCATGTTTTTTGAACCAAAAAATAATAAATTAAATATCCAAAACCTAAAAAACAAAAAATCCTTAGTTTTTTTTGTAGAAAAAATTGGGAAATTGACACAAAAAATAGCAAAAACTGCAAAAAAAACCCCATGTGTACTAGCTTAGGAAAACATTCATAGAGAATTTACCATAAGTCAGAATCCAATGGTTCAACCACTATTTTGACCATTGAACACCATATTACAACCCTATGGCCACAAAAACTAAAAAATCCTAACCATTTTTTTTACAAAAATATAAAACGTGGCGTTGCTTTTTCGTGGGAAAAGCACAAAAAATGCATAGAAAAGGCTAGAATAAAATTTATAACTTGGCATAGATCAATTCCAAAACTAGAGAAACACAAAAACCCCATTAAAATGGCCTAGATCTAATGTAGGAATTTTACAAAATTCAATTATACTCAATGTAAAAGCTTACACAAGCAAAAATGCCTAGGATTTTAGTGAAGTTTCACATGAAATGGCCAAGAGTGGTGTACCTAGGAGTCGTGGAGGATGGTCCTTTATCAATCAAAGGCCATGGTAGATTGGAAAGCCCTTTTGTAGCTACATCAGCCTCTTCCAAGGCTGGATTCTTGCTTGTTCAAGCCCTCCTTTTTGACATTCTAAATGAACAAGGCAAGAAACACCAAAATCTTTAAGATTCAGGAGGTTCTCTAGCAATTACGCTCACTCCTTGGTGTAAAATGGCTAGACTACACTGAGGATAGGTGTAGTTGAAGTCAAAAATAGGATCAGAGCTCTAATACTATGTGCTGTAGGTTAGAGGTGATGTGAGAAATTTGATTTATGAAAAATTGTAATGTGGAAATCAATCCCAAGCTTATGCATTAACCATCAAAACCCTAGTTTTCCAAAACACTCATATAAATCCCACATAACTACATGATCATAATTAGAATGTAGGACTACACTAGGCTAGTGGAAAAGTAATTCATTTAACAATTCAAGCTTGAGGTGGGTTCCACTAGGTGCCTCTCTAACAAGCCAATAAAGAATCCTAATACAGTGGGATTTTGGCTTCTCCATGTTAACTACGTTAGGGCTTAAGCCTCTGGAAGCCTTGTAATGGATTCTAAACTCCAACCACAAACAAAACCCGCCTCCTATGGATCCATCCACATCATGTTTGAACCTAAAGCTCTTATGCCCAAAATGAGAGATCAAGTGTTGATATTGGGAGTCACCGTACACCAAGGAAAGCTAAAAATCACATCAAAACTAGTTATTTTAGGTAACTACACTGGCTAGCAGCTTGACTACACAAGCCAACATATTCCCTAGAGGGATGATGCCTTCCACCACTAACCAGACTCCCAATCAACTCTAAAATGATTACACCCTGCACCAAACCCTAGCCAAAGCCTTTCTTAACTTTGAAACTTCACAAGACTAGTCAAAAGACATTAAAAAATCATCAATCTTGCATGGACTATGCTGGGAACACCTCAAATATGCTGGTTAATGTAGTCTCAATCTAGTTGAGAGAAACTTGATCATTTAGTACCTCAAGTGATCTTCAAACTAACATTTCTTGATCATTGCATCATCTTGGAGTCTCTAGTGACTTTCAAATGACAAGAAATTGATCAAAGATAAGTTTAGTCCTACTCGAACCTTGGTACTACACTAAGAATAAGTCCAACTACATTTTCTAGCATGGTACCAATGTAGTTGGATAGGAGATGAAGACCAAAAGTCAAAAATAACCTCTAGAATGATACAATCTGAACCCCAAAGTCTTTAGTAGGCCTAGGATGTAGAATAAATCAAGAAAAAATGAAGTAAATCCTACTTTTATCTTTATACTATGTTAGGGTTTTCCAAGACTATGCTAGCCAACATAGTTGGAAGAGGGTGGACCATTAAAAACAATAAACAACCTTCTGATCAACATATCTTGGCCTTCACATTCCCTCAAAGCCTTTGGTGACCCTATCATAGCAAAATGTGATACAAAAATAGGCCAAAAAATTGGTCAAAACCCATGACTATGCTAGAGAGAGGTTGTGACTACGTTGGCCCAACCTAGTAATAGGGTTTATAGTTGGGATTGATCATGAGAGTATTAATAGACCTTCAAAACCCCATTCCATAACTTCCATAGCTCCCCAAGATTCCTGGTAACCCTAAACTATTGATTGATCAATCAAAAACCCTTCAAAATCCATTTTCCAAGCCTAATTATGCAAACTACATGACTATGCTAAGCTAGCGTAGTCACTAGTGGTACCCAACGTAGTCCACATGAAAGCCATAAAACATGCCATTTCCAAGTCAACTTGACTTCCCAAAAAGTTTGAAACCCTGCCAAACTAGGAATTGCATCATTTTTCAACCCAAAAGATATTTTCCAATCCTAACTATGCTAGGAATTACATGACTATGTTGAGCTAGCATAGTCATCACCAAATCTTAGCATAGTCCACATGGGAAATACCAAAATTGACCATAAACAAATCAAATCAAATTGTGGAAAATCCAAAAACCTTACTAAAGCCTATTTAACTGTAAAACTCATCATTCTTCACCATTTAAGATAGTTCCCAATCCTAGCTATGCTAAGAATTGTATGCCTACACTAGTCCAACGTACTCACTAGTGTAGCCCAGCATAGTTCACATGGAAAACATCAAAATGGGCCAAAATAGCTCAAATTGACTTCCAAAAATATGTAAAACCCTATTAGGATATGTTGAGACTTTAAAACCCTAGGAACCAAGGCAAAATTCATCATTTTTCATCACAAACCTCTCAACTACACTAGGAATTACATGCCTTTTTGGGCTAGCGTAGATAAGAGGTATTTGGCCTTCCCATGACCCAAATAATCATCAAAATTGATAAATTTGATGTTAAAACCCTAGCCAGAAGCACTAGTGACCCTAAAAGTCCATTAGCTGGTCACTTGGGTATAGGAACTGACCTAAAATCATATTTTATACATGACTATGCTAGGGAAGCATATGACTAGGCTGGCTTAGTGTAGTCACAATGGAAACATATTCTGTCACAATGTTTACGAGAACTATACCACTTTGAAATGGCCCAAAACTTAGGAAACCCATAACCCTATTCCACTTCACCCAATTGTAATTTCGATCTGCATCAACCATGAAAATATCAAATCCCCCATGACTATGCTGGCACCATGCATGACTACATTGGCCCAACATAGTCAAATGGGAAATGCCATAAAAACCAGTTTCATTGTCCAATTCTGACCTCTGAGCAGTTAATTCAGTCCTTCCATGACCCTACACCATCTTGGGAAGCTAGCAAAGCCTTGATCATAATTCTGAAGCTTCATGAATTTACTTCATGTGACTATTCTAGGGCCTGCCTTGACTATGCTGACCCAGCATAATCACTAATGGAAACATCATTTTCAGCCTCTAAAAGGTAGAAAATAGAGCCGAAACTTACCATGTAACTATGTCCTACCAAGGCCTTAAGTTGGCAACATGGCCTACCAAGGCCTAAAACTAGCAAAAATGTAACCTTAGTTAGCCATGTTTGACCTTGTTTTTCACATTTTCCTCGTGATGCAACTTGTATTAACCTTTATTTGAAACCATGTGGCCTTTTCTCAGTCTTATTTGTCTTCATCTACCTCTTATAGCCTTGGTTGATCTTGTTTGCATATTGCTTAGCATAGAGATAGCATGTGTTTGCATATTTACTAAGATGTTTTATATCATTTTAGCATTATTTACTTATTTTTACCTAGGTGTCACTTAATGTGCTTATGGTTGATATGCAAGATTAGAGTATGGATGCTTGGAAGCAAATCACCTTGCCATTGAACCTAAGTGGTCCCCACAATGATGTTGAATGATGCATCAACCTTAGTTGCCTAGATTTTAAGCTTGAAAATCTTGTCAACCACATAGCCTCAATAGATAAACCCCTAGAATGGTCTAAAAACCTAGTCAAAACCCTTTACCTTGAAGTTGGTGACATTACCAAAGACTCTGTAGTTAAGGTTCCTATCACAACACACAATGGTAAGGTGAAAACCTTGAAACTAAGTTCCTCATTAGAACCTCAATAGGCTCAAGACAACACCAAGGTCCTACAAGATAATATTAAGGTCTTCACCTGATCATATGAAGATATGCTAGGACTAGACCCACATTTAGTTCAACGTAACATCATACTTGATCCTAGCATTAGACTGATTAAGCAAAAAGTGCATAAGATTAGACCTAATTTGGGCTTTGTAATTCATGATGAAATCACAAAACTATACCAAGTTGGTTTCATTAGAGCTATTGATTACATAGAATGGGTGTCCAACATAGTGGTAGTCCCTAAGAAAAATGGAAGTATACAGATTTGCATCAAGTTCTGGGATCTAAATAAGGCAACTATCAAAGATAATTTTCCTTTGCCTAGTATTGATTAACTTATCAATACTATAATTGGACATACCTTATTATTCTTTATACATGAGTTCTTAGGATATAACTAGATTAGGATTAACCTAAAGCATCAACTTAGCATGACCTTCATGACCCCTTATGGTACCTTTTATTATACCATGAGCCCTTTGGCCTAAAGAACATAGGAGCAACATACCAAAGAGCTATGATGTATATCTTTAGTGACTATATGCTAGGTTTGCTCAATGATTACATAGATGATATAGTTGTTAAGTCCAAAGTGGCCAATGTTCATGCATGTAACCTTGATCTTGTGCTTAAATGATGCCTCAAGTATGAGCTTAGGCTCAATCCTAAGAAGTATTTCTTTGGTATCAAAACTAATACAATACTTGACTTTGTAGGGTTTGAAGTAAGGGTATGTGTCAAATCTGACAAGGTTAAAACCATATCCAACTTGGCATCACTAACTAACCTTAAGGATCTTCGGGGACTACAAGGAAGATTACAATTTATCTATAGGTTCATCACTAGGCTCATGGTAGGTTCATCACTAGGCTCATGGATAAGTCACAACCAATGCAACACTTGCTTAAGAAAGGAGTTCACTATGAGTGAATAGCTTAATGCTAAGAAGTGTTTGAAAACCTTATGCAAGAGTTGGCACAACTACTAATGATCTATCCACCACAAAAGGATAAACCCTTTTACATAGACATTACTATCTCTGATGCATCCATAGCCTCTCTACTCTAGCAAAAGTAAGATTATGAAGCTGAGTTGCCAATATACTACCTAAGCCATGAATTAGCTTCCCATGAGAATTGATACATTAAAGTAGAGAAGTATTATCTAGCACTAGTCTTCTCATTAAAGAAGTGGAGACACTACCTCTTTAAGAGCTAGGTTAATGTCATTTTCAAAGATAACATGCTTAGGGCCATAACAACCAACATCTGTAAAAGCAGCCATATAGCTCAATGGAAAGGCATAACAGTAGAGTTTAACCTTCATTACATTTCTCAAGCCTTAAAGAAAGCTCAAGCTATAGCAACACAACTTACTATTTCACCAGTTTATAACCACGCAACCATTGACCCCAAATTCCCTGATGAACACATCAACATCATTCACCAAGTGCACGAGGTTTACAATGTAGTCATGCACTTTGATGGAGTTTCAACTACCCATGGAACCAATGTTGCTACCATCATAACATTTCCATCTAGTGAAATCAAGTCCTTTGCTTACCATTTTAAATTCCAATGTACCAACAACATAGCGGAGTATGAGAGTTTGGTCAGGGGAATTATGGTAGCTTATGACCTAAAAATAAAATACTTAATGATCAAAAGTGACTTACAACTTGTGGTAAACCAAGTGACTAAGGTTTATGCATGTAAATCCAAACATTTTCAACCTTACCATGACCTAGGAAAGAAATTGCTACAATAATTTACAAACATTGATATTCAACATGTACCCTGAACTAAGAACATCATAGTCGATCACATTGCTACACTAGCCCTCAGTATAATGCTAAATGTGTTTAGCAAGTTACCCTCCTTAACCATGGACTACTCTATTCCCATCATGTACAACACTAAGAATACCTTTGTAGTCATAGTGCATAACACTCCTACAAGGAAGTGGTATAATGATATCAAGTTTTACCTTATGCATGATGAACCTTTGCAAGGCCTAACTACCACTCAAAAGGACATTGTACATAAACAATCAAAATAGTATGTCATTGTAAGTGATAACACATTATGTTGATGGTCGTACAATGGCATATTATTAGTGTGCTTAGGTAAAATCGAAGCATGCATAATCCTAGAGTAGGTTCATGAGAGAGTATGTGAGGAACATATAAGACCTAAAGCCATGACTGCTAAGATTAGATGATTAAGATATTATTGGCCCTATGTCGAGAATGACTACTTGAAAAAGTTTAAAACTTATGACACTTTCCAAAGGCATAGCAACCTTATACATGTATCACCAATTTAGTTACACGCCACTTAGATAACTTGGACGTTTCAATGGTGGAGGTTGGATATCATTAGACCCATAACACCTAAGTCATCTATAGAGCATAGCTTTATCATCACTACAACTAAATGCTTCATGAAGTGGGTTGAATCTATTCCCCTAAATAAGACAACATCTCAACAAGTCTATCAATGCATACTTGATAACATAGTAGCCCATTTTGGCATACTATGACCATAGTCATAGATAATGGACCACATTTTAGTAGATAAGAAATGAAAATATTTTTCCATGACCTAGCCATTAAGCATTCTTTTTTGTCATCATATTACCCTCAAGCTAATGGACAAGTTGAAGAAAGAAATAAGGCCATCATAAAGTTGCTCAAGAAAATGTTGAACAATAGCAAATGCCAGTGGCATGAGTGGCTTGTCCATGCACTTTGGGCCTATCCAAGGACATTCTGAATCACAACTAGTGTAACCCCATATAACTTGGTTTATTTTTGGGAAATTGTTTTACCACTTGAATTGTAGGTGCCATCACTCTAAGTAGCCTTATTTGACTTCATCAACAATGAGCAAAATAAGGAGCCACATACCATGAACCTGGACTCGATGGAGGAGCAACAGGTCTGAATGTTGGCTCACATTGAGCGATACCAAGGAAGGGAACTTGCTCCTCAAAGCTATCCATGAGCATGTAGACAAATTCTCAGCTAACTAGGAAGGGCCTTTCTTAGTCACTAAGGCCTATGGCAAAAAAGTCTACAAGATAGCAGATATGGATGGGAATGAGTTGGCTAATTTGCTCAATCATTCCTACCTAAAGCCTTACTACATGTAGCCAATAGTGAACACCAATGACCTATGACAACTAATGACAAGCGAGCCTACATGATCCTTTTTTGCACAATAGATAAATTGTGGAACTTTGTAATATGGATGACCTTTTGTGGCCTAGTTTGCTAATCATTCTACATGGCCTTATGCACTACATTGTAACAAGATGTTTTCTTTGTTTGGTTTTCTTGTCCTCTTAGAGTTGTGCTTGCAAGATAAAGCCTGGAAGTCATTATAAGAGTGCAACTCATTATGGCAACAAGTCACCATGTGACCTTGATGCACAAGATTTAGTGAGTTTTTCTTGCAATACCAAGAATACTTGTCTCACTTCATTGCCATTACCACTCCTTAATCTTAGCCCTGTAGCCTAATTATAACCTTCCTCATCCTAGACAACAATGTTGACCAATGTTTAACACTCATGCATTGTGGCCATATGACATCCCTTCGTCATACTCCACCTACAAGTCCGTTGAATGCACATCTCATTGAACTAGAAAAACAAATCAAAACCAACCTTGGTAATGAAACCCAATGAATGTTTCAACCTAAAAAAAAGAGGGAAGCAAATCACCAAGAAGCCAATAGCGAATGAAGCCCAAAAAGATAAATCAATTCCTCCAAACATACAAAAGGAGGAGCCTAATGGCCAAAGAAACCTTGGAATGAGGTGTTGGTTCCTCAAACACATTGCTAATTGACCAACACTTCAAAACACAAGGTACAAAGACCTATTGATCGATTAACATGTCAATGCCATATCATAGCTATGATGTCAACATTTGGAACTCATTGCTAACCCTCATAACCATTTCCTTGTATCCAAATACTACCTTTACCCTCTATTACCTCATCATAACTGTATCCCATCATCACAAGCACTCTTTGGCATGCTTCAACACTACTGAATCAAGCGTGGAAAAAGAACATTAGTGATGGACCTACAATGGTGTTTTATCTTTTTTGTCAATTTCTCTCAAGTCAATCCCCTAAACATTGACAAAGAGGGGCCAATGAAACACCACCAAAGAAATGCATGTTGCAAATTGAAACTTTCATTTTCCAACTTGAGGCAAGATTTTATTGTAAATGTAAGATTTTTGGTACATGAGCTACAATCTTGCATACTTTCACTTTTGGGGCTGAAAATACCTTAGAGATTGTTATTGACTTACTTCCCAAGTGGAAAAATTTATCTCATGTCTATATTTAGGCTTTAGGAAGGCTAAAAATGCCTTGGGAATGGCCAAATTAGCATTTTCATGGGTTTTGTAGGGGTATAGCCTCAAGTACACTGGAACCATCTACCCCCAACGTAAATGGTGTTAGGTTTTCACTTCCATTTCCAACCCAATGTAGTCACCACAAAAGCCCAGCATAGATGCAATGTTAGAATTGTTGGGATTTTCCATTTCCATTTTTTCCAATAGTGGTCAGTGTAGTCACCCCAAGACTTTAGTAGTTGTAGAGTGGCCAGTGTAGTCGCCCCAAGACTTTAGTAGTTGTAGAGTGGCCAATGTAGACTTTAGTTTTTAGCAATTTTCAATAGTTTCCAACAACTTCAGCATAGTCTACTAAGGTCAACATAGTTGGGATGATTTCAATGTAGTCACAAAATTTCATTTACTAGTTATAGTAAATGAATGGGCTCTTGTGATTACAGTGTATTCCAAACTTACTATAAATGGCAACTACATTAAAAATTTTAAACGTTGACACCTACAAATTGACATTAATTTATCAGTAATCATGGTAGTGGTTTACAAAGCCAAAAATAATAATTCAACACCTATAAAACCCAAATGTAAAAATATTTTTCTAATTATACAACTTTGAAAATGAATTCCATAACTAAAAGCACATTTGTAGCCATGAGAGCCTTTGTAACCTTGCAACCCCTTTGGTAGCAAAAGTAATATCTACACTAGGCATAGACACTCCCAACGTGACACCACTATACCAAATGTGGAATACCATTTGTGACCATAGTTGCAGATCCTAGTGGAAACTAGTAGGGAGTTGTTGAAACTAGGGTTGGGAAGCATCCAGATTGTGGAGTTTCAAGTGCAGACTACAAACTCCAACAAACTTCAAGCTTGAAGAGTGGCAAGGTACCCCTACACTCAACCATACAAAACGAGCATAGCACGCATGATCTGGTCGTACTCCGTAGACTAAATGCCTAAACGCCCCATGGAACACTTGGGGTTAATCATTCGTTGTCTTCCTAGACTTACTTGTTGTTTTCACAATGTATGGTTAAGTAAGTCCGAGGTATATGATTTTTTTGATCTTTTCTAGTTTTATGTCTTCTACGCTAAAGGGTGAAGGGTTGAGAGACTAACTAACTCTAACTAAGGACCTGAGTCTAAATTAACTAGTGTCAGCATCCATTCCCACTTACCGTACACACCTTGAACTGTGCAACTGTGGCTACCAAATGCTAATCGTACTGGGATCACCACACGTAACGTACATGCTCGAAGTGGTCATACTGAGGCACCTAACTAGCCTAAGTGTGATGAGCAGTCAATTCCTTGACTAGCCGTACACATCCGTAGATGCTCGTAATCAAGTCGTACTCGTCCCACATTCTAGCAGATAAGGGTGGGAGAATCTAATCGCGATGAGTAGCCAATTCCTTGGTTAGCCGTACACATTCGTCAATGCTCGTAACCAAGTTGTACTCATGCCGCACTAACAACAGGTAAGAAATAACATGTAATAAAACCTATCCATGTACTGCAAGGTTTATCCACAAAGCTCATCTTTATTACCATACACAACTTGCGTTCAGATACAAAGCTACTCGAATAAAGAACCATTCACTTGGGGGACTCCTACTACGGGCACATGGAAAATATTCTATCTCTGGGGTGATCAATCCACTAAAGCTTTGCTACTTCTAGCCTATGATTGGAAATGAGGGGAGTGCCGCCTCTTATTTATAGATTTGGCGGCGGACCGCGATATCGAGTACACGATATCGTAGGGACGACGCGATATCGCGACGGCCGTGATATCACGTACACGATATCGTAGGGACGACGCGATATCGCGACGGCCACAATATCGCGTACGCAATATCGCGACTCATGCGGTATCACATCTCATCATACCCCCATGACTGAATGAAAACTCGTCCTCGAGTTCCTTACAATAATATCAAGTAGGTATGGAATTATTGAGGGAGATGGAACTAATGGGATGACATGTGAACGGATCATTATTACAAGACTTGAAAAAAATGGTATTCATGACAACAAGGGTGAACACCTTATTACAATGACATCAGGCCTTTGTTAGCAGCTGAGAGAAAGAGAGAGAAAGAAGTGTTGCTACTGCCAACGCCAAGATTGCGCCTTCGTTTTCCATCCATAAGCACACCATTGATCTTGCTCCTTGCATAGCTTCTTCAATGCTGCTCCATTCCAAGTGTTTGCTCCAACTCCAGATCCAATCTGTTGTTTATTTCATCACCATTTGCACATACAACACAACCATATATTAGCAAGGGTAATTGAATCATCATGTACTTAATACCTTGCTTTGGTGTAGGTCCATTGGCTAGGTTGTGGTATGGTTGATATGGATCTAGGAATATGTTACTGATGACTACCGAAGGTGTAGGGGTTAGGAAGAAAATCAAAAATTTTGGGGCAGGGAGAAAATTGAAAAAATCAAGCCCAATACCCCCATGACTAATCGCGAACCTCCGGTAGCGTTAGAATGGAGAAAGAAGAGGAAGAAAGATAGGTAAAAAGAGACAACTATGGCATCGATGAAATGGATGTCAAAATGGTAATGAACAAAATAAAATTAATTGCAAAATGTTAAGGAAAAGAGTTTAACTAAGGCTCCAAAATGTTATGGGCATGGGTTTTCTCAGTTCGTTCCATGCACATTTTTCTGCTCCTTTGAGCTATCAACCATGGGATGTCTACTACTAGTTGTGTGGTTGCTACATACAGGCATCTTTATTGCAAAGTTTCTTGGGAATACCTGTTACATGGAACTTTCCTCTTCTCTATCTTTCCACATATGTTTATCTTCAAAATTTCCAAGGAAAGATCGTGGATCCTAAGGCATGTGTCTACTGTACTAAGCCATGCCCTTCCCATGATAATTGGGAAGTCCCCTTCGTTGTTGTTCACTTCAATCACCAGAAAATCAGCTGGGTAAGACCAACCACACACAGTGGTGATGATGTCCTCCACCAATCCCAAGGTAATGGTGATGGACTGGTCTACCAGCTCTAGTTGAATGTTGCTCTTCTTGAGTTGGGACAGGTTCCAGCCGTGATACATCTCTCGTGAAATTAAGTTGACTCCGGAACCTGAGTCAAGAAGAGCCCTGTGTGGTTCATTTCCAGTGATCTAAAAATAGATTAAGGGACTCCCGGGATCAGTTAGTTTCTTGGGAAGGTGACCTACCTTGATACAGTCAGTTACAGTATGCGTTAACGTAACCGTATGCGTTACACTCTGTTGGACTGAAGGGTGCTCCGAGGTGGTAGATGGTGGAGGAGTGTACATGGCCTCAACCGCTTGTTGTTGTGAGAGTTTATCTGGGCTTTTGGTTCTAAAGTAACGTCTTCTCTTTTTACAGTTGTCAGAACCAGCAACAGGTTGGATATTTACAGCTCTCGCAACGTGACGTTGCTGCGGTTAAGGAGGAAGTTCCCCTTGCATTGTTGGAGCAGGAGGTGTTATGGGAACTACTTGTGGTGGAAGAGGTGCGGATCGATTAGGAGGATGGAACGAGTGTGAGATGTCTCTCGGAGGAGAAGGAGTCCTTCTGAAGTACTCCCAAACTTGGTAGTAACGGTTGGAGGTTGCGTGATCCATAGAGTCACTTGGAGAAATTGGCAACTGCACATAATAACCATAAGGATCGGGCTGCCGGTAAGGGTACTGTTGTGTTGGCGATGGCATCCCCCATGATTGTGGGTATTGCCACTGCTGGTGCTGTTTGATGGGCTATGGTGGAGTTCCACTTGGATAATACGTTAAGGGTTGGTGGAACTACCTTGGGTTACATTGTGGATAAGGTAACCTTCAGGGTGTTTTCCATTGGTTAAGTCTTGGATTAAGCACATACACCCCAAACTCCTGTAGATGTGAGATGATGGGGCAACATCCCTTAGGATGGTCATAATGGCAGATCTCACATCCACCATCATTGTCTGAATCAGAATCCTCAGCCACATCGAAGTTAGTGATTTTTCCCTTACCCTTGTTATGTTCAGGGCCTAATTCTCTCCACTTCTTCTTACCTTTTTCACTACTTTGTTCTACGTTAGACTCTTCTACAATTTTCAAGACTATTTCAATTCTTGAGTCTAAGGAATCCCACATTTGGTCTACTTTGGCCAATACCTCGGTTGTTAACTTTTGGATCGACAAGGTTTTCCAATTCACCAACTCTTCGATTGGTGACTCATCCTCTTCATCACAAAATTTCACTCCCTTCTTTCAAAGGGAGGGATCACAGTTGTACTCTTCCGCACTTTCCCTTTTGCGTAGCTCACCTTCTTCATTTGCTACTTACTCCAACAAGCTATGTACCTCATGGACTCTAAGTTGTGAGAGTCTCCCTTGGGCATAAGTCCAAAGGGTTCTTCGACTTTCATTCCTTAGCCCATCCACAATGTGGCGAAGTTGATCCTGCTGACTGTACCCATGGCCCGAACAATGATGTAACAATGTGTAGTAGTGGGCCATGGCAGCATCCAAGGGTTCATATGTACCTTTCTTCTAGCCTTGGATCTACTTATGCAAATTGGACACTCTGGAGTACGTTTGATACTTCTCGTTGAACAGTTCTAACATCATACTCCACCTCCTGATGGTTTCCAGTTCTAAGGATCGGTACCAGCTCTCTACTTCTTTAGTGAATGTCCTTGGAAACAACTTAAGTTTCTGCCACTCACAATCTAAATTCTGCAAGGCACAAGCATCGTGGAATGCCTATAAATGATTTTGCAGATCAACATTATATCCCCCTTCAAACCATGGGATGTTTTTCATGTCTAATCATTTGATCTGGCTATCTCTTAAATGCCTTTTGGGAATCCTAACTACCTCCGTTATGTCAAGCATACTTCGGGTTGCGAGTAGGGGCTTGTCATGATCATCTCTTTCATGATGCCTATGATGTCTGCGTTGTTCTCTACTCTCCCTACGTTCTTGCCCTTGTCCTATCTCTCGACCTTCCTGTCGAGGTCTTTCATCCTTTTTACCTTTATCCTCACCTTTATGTTCATGGTGGCTGCACCCAGATGTGGAAGGAGAGGGTGAGTGATGTGAAGAAGGGGAAGAAGAAGGGGAACCATCACCATGACAATGTTTCTTGCCTTCTCTTCGGCTGCTACAGCTCCGATTGTTGTGACGATCAAAGTGTCCATCCTTAGCATGAGTGGTTGTTCCCTCTGTGAACAGCTAGTGTTCACGGGCATCAAAACCAGGGATATGTATTGTTGATTGTAGGTTCTGATACCTGACCTCCTCATCATCGTTAGGAGGGGGAACATCATTTTCTAAAGAACCTGTGATAAAGGGTTCATCATCTCCTATTTAGCTAAGGACGTGCGGGACTTTGCCCTTCAAAAAAGCATGTTGACTCTCCTGCCTTAAATCTCTCATACGTTGGGCATCTGTGGGATAATAATCCCTCATGTCAAAATCTTTCGCAACGTATTCTGCGAAATGCTCATTTATGCCAATTTGTGCCAAGGCACGGAAAAGCATGCGAGAGATTGATCGATCTGGGGATAACACGATGTTACCTTGCAAATCTCTCCACCGTAGTTGTTCGTCCTGATGGAGAACAAAAGTAAAATTAGGAATATACTCATCGGGATGAGTATATGTCATCCTATATTTTTTAGGACTTGGCTTATTTTGGTTATGCGTTTTATCTTTCCAACTGTCTCGTGTGTGGTCCTTAGGTGGTGAGTTGCTCTTATGAGAAGAAGGAATTTTTATCGGTGTGCTAAATTCACCATTATATAATTTTTATTTGATTAACCCGAAGGTTCGTTAAGGCTCACAACGATGTGAGTGATATCCCTTATGTTCTATTCAGCGCACAAACACTTAGTCCCTGACAACGGTGCCAATGATCAGTGGCGAGGTACCCCTACACTCAACCATACGAAATGAGCGTAGCACGTGTGATCCAGTCGAACTCCACAGACTAAATGCCTAAATGCCCCATGGAACACTTGGGGCTAATCATTCGTTGTCTTCCTAGACTTACTTGTTGTTGTCACGGTGTATGGTTAAGTAAGTCCGAGGTATATGATTTTTTTGGTCTTTTCTGGTTTTATGTCTTCTACGCTAAAGGGTGAAGGGTTGAGAGACTAACTAAATCTAACTAGGGACCTAAGTCTAAATTAACTAGCGTCAGCATCCATTCCCACTTACCGTACACACCCTGAACTCTGCAACTGTGGCTACCAAATGCTAATCGTTACTGGGATCACGACATGTAACGCACGTGCTCGAAGTGGTAGTACTAAGGCACCTAATTAGCCTAAGTGTGATGAGTAGCTGATTCCTTGACTAGCCGTACACATCCGTAGATGCTTGTAATCAAGTCGTACTCATCCCACATTCTAGCAGATAAGGGTGAGAGAATCTAATCGCGATGAGTAGCCGATTCCTTGGTTAGCCGTACACATTCTTCAATGCTCATACTCATGCCGCACTAACAACAAGTAAGAAATAACATGTAATAAAACCTATCCATGTACTACAAGGTTTATCCACAAAGCTCATCTTTATTGTCGTACACAACTTGCGTTCAGGTACAAAGCTGCTCGAATAAAGAACCGTTCACTTGGGGGACTCCTACTGCGGGCACATGGAAAATATTCTATCTCTGGGGTGATCAATCCACCAGAGCTTCTCTAATTCTAGCCTATGATTGGAAATGAGGGGAGTGCCACCTCTTATTTATAGATTTGGCGACGGACCGCGATATCGCGTACGTGATATCGCAGGGACGACGCGATATCACATACGTGATATCATATGGGATGCAATATCGTGACGGCCGCGATATTGTGTACGCGATATCGTGGCTCATGCGATATCTTGTCTCATCAAAGCTCCTTCAACTAACTTCTTGTGCACCTAGCACACAAATCTATACTTCGTGAACTTTATACTTTATTTTCCATTTCAATTATGTTACAATTCTTATTGTGTAGATTTTAGTTCATGTTTTCATTTCAGATCTACAATTCTGTTTCTATTTTCACCATCACTTATGTTTTCTTTTATATTTCTGTTTACATTTTGTAAATCCTTGAGTGATCAGCCAAATTGTCCAAGGTGCCTTGAATCACATTTTTTGAAGGCCCTTGGGATTTGAGGCTAACATGGTTCCAATGCCTAGAATATTCTAATTTTTGTTCCAAAAATTGAATTTTTGATTGATAGTAGGAAAGTAATAATTCTATTTCATCAAATTTACTTAAGTCATTAAATTTAACATTATTTTCCAAGAAAGTTATTGGAATAGAACTTGTAGATGAAATGATAATTGATGAATGGCAAGGTACCCCTACACTCAACCATACAAATATGAGCGTGCATACACAATCCGGTCAAACTCTATAAATGGACTAGTTGCGACACCTAGACAGTTATACGTCGATCATGGTTCACTATCTTCCCACCTAGACTAGTAGTAGCTTTGTCATGTATGGTTTAGTCTAGAGTGAGGCATATGATGTTGTCCTAATTCTACATTACTTTTGATAACAGAAAAGATAAATTTATTAAACTAATAATGGAAGCAAAACCTAAATTGGCCTATGGTGATGGTATCCATCCTTAACCATATGTACATGTCTTGGACTTTGTGGGATTACTATTGGGCATGTCAAGTATTTGCACTTAAATTCTCGTGATTAAGATAAACACATTCCACTTAATGACAAGAAAAGTAAATAACAATAAATCAAACTATTAACTAAAGAAGCCATTAAATAATTAAAACAACAAAAATTAACCTAAGTAAATGCTACAATGATGAAAGTAATCTTGACCTTTATTGCCATGTGAGAATCACCTATAGTTTCTCTTCTTCTATTTGAGGATCATGCACAATCCATGATGATGTCCCAATGTTCAATGGAGCTAGCACCTCCCATGAACACAGTACCTAGGGAAACATCTGGTTCTCTTTGACATATCTCGTAACAAACTACCATTGTTCCTCCTCATAGGCTCTAGCTTTATCTCATAATTCATGGTAATTTGTTATTTTTCAAGCCAAATTTGTTGCTACATCTCTTTGATTGTGGTAGCTTACTTTGACCACTTCTAATTCAAAGTTTGCAGCTTCTAATTTTTGCAATGTTTTCTTATGTTTGGCAAACTCTATCTCATACTTAGCGTAAGTGGAAGCTACCTGTTTCTCAAGCTCATTTCTCAAGAGTCCTATTATTAACATGGCTAAGTTAGCATATCACAGATTTTCCAGCTCCATGTACTCGGTTAAGTCTTGAATCTACACATCCTAGCTTTACAGTTCTACTTGGTGGATAAAGGCATATGTATCTAATATGGCTTGCCAGTCAATGTGTTCAGCACTAAAAGAGTTAATGTGAGTCTTAGCCATACAGATCTGCTTTTTAATTATTTCTTTGTACATCCCCACCTGTTCATGAAAGTGCTCTTTCAACTTATCATGCTTCTTGGCCTCATTCTACCACACACTGATCTCTATTTCCATCTTTTGATGGATGGCATGGACCTCCTCCATAGAAAGGGTTCTATTTTTCCTAGCGAAGCGATTCATATCTTCGTTGACCCATACTAATTATTCTCACATCTATTGAAAACTTTCTTTGAGAACATTCTTCTATTTCTCAATTGTCGTTAACTGAATATTTTTAGCAGCAAGCTATTTATTCTCCTCTTGTAGGGCCTTGAGAGCCTTAGCATATGCGTGAATTTGAGCTTATGCCTTGGAAGCATCCCAATTAGCATGTTCTTTCTCCCTTTCCATCTTTTTGTTCTCTTCCAATAATTTATTTAGTTGCTTATTTTTGAAAACATCCAATTGGTCAGCTGCAATGAATTAGGAAGGATCCGTTCATTTAGCTTATAGGATGACAAGCTTTTCTTGCAGTCTTTGTAGCTCCACTTCCGCATGCTTGGCCCTAACTTCAGTCATGACCAGTTTTTCTTTAGTTGAAATGAGGTCTGATTGTACTATTGTGACATCTTGAGGGATGTTAAACAAGGAAGTCATGACTTGTCCTACTTGTAGCTAGCGATCCAAAACATCCTCATGTTCTGCAAGTGTCCTTGAGAAATCGACCAAAACTTGAGCATCACGTGCTCTCATGAAATCTACTGTTGGCACAACTGGAACATTAAAAGATTCTTTGATGTGATCTATGACCACCTCCACTACACCTACAACATCTTAGTGCTACATGACCACAACTGTGGCACCTTCACTAGTTTCTAATCTGACTTGGAAGGATGCGGAATTCCCAGAGATCTGTTGAGACCACAGGGACTCTCCTCCTAAAATCAATGAAATGTGTCCACTCACGGGATAAGCTAAAATAGTGGGCTACATGACATCATCAATGACCCTGAATAAATTCTTGGCATCATGACTCTCCCAACTAACCATCTCAGCAATGGTTCTGAGGTGACTAATGGACGGTCAATAGTCTTGTTGCAACAATGGCGATTGTTGGACTTGCTAGCTTGTGGGTTGTGTGCTAGGCCTTACTTCTTGTTGCTAGCTAGGCCCTACAGTTTGAGACCCAATGAGCCCAACCATTCACTCTTCTTCTTGCTTTGATTGCTCACCAACATCTTTCCTTGGCACTGGCAGTTTGAGTAGTTCAGCATACAAAGAATTTTCGACTTTTCTAAGAACATCATTCATATAGCCCAAAATTCTAGCACATCTACACAACTTCCTGATGAGACAAGGGAAAGGTAAGGCAAGCTTCCCTATCTTTCTTTCTTTGAATTGCCTTAGTATTTTCATCAAATTTAAATGGGGCAAATTTTCATTAAATTTTCTCATCAAAATTGCACTACCACATGCCACATAAGTAGATAGTTTGTTTAAGCCTTTGGTGGGGAAAATGATAAGTGCCAATCTTGAAGTAAATCCTCTCTTCCAAGGTCAATTCTCCATAAGCTTTATTTTCTTTATCATAAGCCCATTTCAACCATAACTTTCTTGCATTCATGTCTGAGCAAGTGGACAGATGAGCAACCTTTGGTCCTTCATTTGGAAGATTCAAGACCTCTACAATTACCCTTATAGAGAAATCAATGATAATTCCACCTACATTGGCAATGGTGCCTTCTTCCTTGCCATGCCAAAATTGGTATGTCTCACCTAAATACCAATCATCACTTTCCAAGAGAATGGGCCACAATGGAGATGCCTTAAGTTGAGGCTTCATTGGTTTGGGGGCAAACTTGGTGAAAGGCCCAAAATTAAGCTCCATGATCATGGCTAAGAAGGTGGGCTTCTCCTAAATGGCTTGGAGATATTCTAGGAACAACATGAGACGTTTCCCTAGTTCTGGGGCTCTAACTTCTCCACCTTCTACATGGCCAGATTACACTATTGCAGGGGTTTTCTCATGAATCCTGAATGAGTGTGCTTCCTCCTCTACATGTTCTAAGTGAGGTCCTTGGCCTCTACCTCCTCTTGAGTGTTTAGCTACTCCTTCCAAAAGTCCTGGTCGATCTCCTCTTTTTGGGGCCATCTATAATCACACAAAGATCAACTATTACTAAGGTTTTGTAGAGAAATTTTTATCAAGTCATACCTTACTCATTGCCTTAGCTAACAGTTCATAATTACATAGTGTGATTTTAGAGTTAGAAATATTTCCAAGAAGTGGCTCCAAAAGGTGTTATTGTTGACCTTACATCATTGGGTTTCATCAATTTCTTTACACATACAATCATTTAGGTGGCTTGGGTGATTGATGAAAATTAACTTGGCATTTAAACATAAAATGTTTCTTTAGTAAGTATGGAATTTCTTACCCCTATGATATCCTTTGGATGATAGCAAATTTCTAAAAAAGTATGCACACTTCCTATTGCAGTACACCCCACCACTACTAGCCACCCCCCCACCCCACGACTAAGTGGAAAACTCTGGGTCCAAATAGGATTGAAATTGAAATGTTAGGGAGCTAGATATTTTTCTTGAAAGATGGAGAGGTAAAGCTCTAAGTTGCAAAGGAAAATTTCAACAACTCGCCTAGTGGAAAATGAAGGAAATGAATGTTGAAGTAGGAAAATGACAAATGAAAATTGAAAGGAAATGTCGAGATTACAACAAAAAATTGAAAAAAACAATTAAAAAAAGTAAAAGAAATAGACAAATGACAAAAAATCATAAAACAAAAAGATAAAATAACACTTAAGAATCCTAGAAATTAGAATGGGGGTGACCCCCATTACTAAATATTTGGTCATGGCTAGGATTAATAAGGGGATGAATAGGATCCATGCATGTATGAAACATTAGGACCCCTTCATCCCCCAGCCACTAGATACCTATTGGTGGAATCGTGGCTGGGTAGAGAAATTGTTGGTCACACACCTAATTATAGAAAGCATAGTGGGTTACATTAGATGGTGTGTGTACATTATGAGGGAAATCCAGCCCACTATGGCACCCTTGACTATATGGCAGTATGCATGGATCTATGTGTCCCTTCACATTGGTGAATTCACTGGATCGTGTGAATGTTGGAGTGTGAGGTGGAGGCCTAGGTATAGTGATAAGGGCTATTGATGGAGCTAAGGAAGGTCTGGCACCAGGTTGACCTTGGCTAGTTTAGAGGGTGGAGTAGGTTTGAAAGCGTGATTCTTCTTCCTACGGCCATGCCTAAAGAAGGGACACTTCCAATGTTGTGTAGGAAACCTACTTTCGTTAATAGCAGTAGCACAAGTTACATCCGTTGGTTAGCACAATGGTGCAGAATTATATGATACATCTGATGGTGATGTAGAAGGAGGTGAAGGATGAGAATACTGAAGGTGAGGAGAAGTGTGAGAAGTATGAGGTGGTGATCCCTCAGGATAAGACATGGGTCAATGGTACTTGGGAGAGTGATAATGGTGATTAGAGGTAGAGGATTTAGAACTAGTTGGAGAAATAGGATGTTGAACATAGTAGTTGCTGGTTTTGGCGAACAAGGAGGATGTGGCTAGCTAGATGGTGGTCTCCTCCATGCCTATGAGTTTTACCACTATGGAAAAGCAAAGGGTTGAGGTTGGTAATAGCTCCCCTCAAGATAGTACAATGAGTTATGGGGTTGTCCATAATTACCTTGTGGAATAGGGATGCACCTAAACCAATACCTTTGTACAAAATTTTAGTTCAGCTTCCCTACCTAATGCTCATATAGATGTGACAAGACTGGGCCATGGCCATTTGGATGGTCATATAAACAAACATCACATCCATCCTCATTATCAGTAGTTGAGCCTTTGGCCTCGTTACCCTTAGCCATTCTCCTTAACAGTGTTCTTAACTACTTTTTATTTTTTTGCCCTTTGTTTATTTTGATTACCAAGTTTATTCTGGATTACCCTCTCCTTGACAGTGCCTTCTAAATTCACACTTTGTTCATTTGCCCATACGGTCATCTTGTTATGCTTTGCCTCAATTTCATCTATCAATTTTTGTATTAGCAAAGGTCAGGACTATATCACCCTTTTAGAATAGGTTGCTTTCTCTTCCTTATAGTTCCAAACCTTTGTTATTTCTAGAGTTGGGTCCTGCTCAAATGCTTAGGCATTATCCCATTTAGATAATTCTCTCTCTTCGTTCGCTAGACACTCTATTAGTGCTTTGACTTGATGGGCTTGGAGCTTATATAGTTTTCCTTGGGCATACTTTCCAAGGTTCACCCTTGTTTCATTCCTAAGCCCATCTATAATGTGGAGTATTTGCTCTTTCTTGAAGAACCTATGACCTGGACATTTATTTAGTAAGGCATAGTATCTGTCTAAGATCATGTCCAAGGGTTCCTATTGTTCTTGTTTCCATATTTGGATTTGTCTCCTTAAGGCAGAAATTTGCACATAGGTCTAGTATCTTTTATTGAAAATTTCTAACATGGTTGACCATCATTTGATTGAATTTGGTTCCAATGATCTATACCACACTTAGCCTTTATCAATTAGTATCCTAGGAAAGAGCTTAAGCTTTTGCCATTTACTATCCACATTGTTGAACACACAAGCATCATGAAAGGCTTGTAAATGATGTTACGAATCTGAATCATAGCCTCCTGCAAATTTTGGAATATTATTCAGGTTGAGCTTAGGTTGTCAACTCTTCTTGCAATGCTTGTGAGATATCTTAATGGCCTCTATGATGTGCATTAGGCTTTTAGGGACTAACAGGGACTTATCATCATCAAACAAGTTGTAATTAAAATCTCTATTCGATTGATGGTGATGATGGGGCTTGTGTTCATGTTGATGACCTAGAGTGTGTCTGTGTGTTCAATTTTTTCTTTTATTCTAACCCTTTTATGGAGCTCTATCTCTATACCTACATTCATCTTTTTCAGAACTAAACGTTGAAGTTGAGGGGAAAGATGAAAAGGAGGAACTAGTAGGATAGTCATAGCTTCTATAATGTTCCTCAAGGTTCCCTAGTTTATCATCTCTAAGTACCAAGGAGGTCTTAGGCTTTAAGGTCTTCCCTAGTTTAGGACTAATGCCATCTTCTTCAAGATTCTCTGCCTTAGGTCAATGTAGTCTTTGAGTGTTGTTAGGGTGGCCATGGTCATGAAAAATCCCTTCATAAGTTGGATCACTCCAATCTTCTTCATTATATATTTTGTTAGTTCTCTAATGAATAGGTGCACTATATGGTTCATAATCATTTTTTCATGAGTGAGACAGTGTTGTTGATTTGTGGTGTGTGTTTGAATACTTCTTGAAAGATATATCGTTAATACCCTTTTACAGCAATCTTGTGTAATATAACTAATCTAGATAACTAGCACCATCCCTAGCAATAGTGCCAATGATGAGTTGTGAGGTACCCCTACGCTCAACCATATGAATATGAGCATGTATGCATGATCTGGTTGAACTCTATAGATGGACCAGTTGTGGCACCTAAATAGTTATACATTGATTGCAGTTCACTATCTTCCCACCTAGACTAGTAGTAGCTTTGGCACGTATGGTTTAGTCCAAAGTGAGGCATATAATGTTGTCCTAATTCTACATTACTCCTGATAATAGCAAAGATAAATTGATTAAACTAATAATGGAAGTAAAACCTAAATTAGCATATGGTGATGGGATCCATCCTTAACCATCTGTACACGTCTTGGACTTTGTGGATTACTGCAAGGCATGTCAAGCATTTGCACTTAAACACTCGCGATTAAGACGTACACGTTCTACTTAATGATAGGAAAAGTAAATAAAAATAAATTGAACTGTTAACTAAAGAAGGCATTAAATAATTAAAACAACAAAAATTAATCTAAGTAAATGCTACAATGATGAAAGTAATCTTGATCTTTATTGTCAGTCATGCACATGTCCAAATATGTCACACTTGAACAAAGGTGTCATGCAATTACAAACGTCACACTATAGGCATCCACTAGGAATAACTAGCTTGAAAGAAAGAAACTAAAAATTGAAAATTAAACAGCCAAAAGAACTAGAAAGAAAAGAACTTCACTAAAATTTATCAACTTTGTGCCTAAGTGCTGTATTTATAGGCTAACATAGGAATCACGATATCGTGTATACGATATCATATCCAAGCTACGATATCACGTACTCAATATCGGGGCTTGGCAAACCATGATTCATCAACAATAAGTAAGCATACCAAGTATAGAGAAATTACTTTTATCTTGCAAGATAGTTCTTTAGTTGATGAATTATTTGAATTTGAATTAGGATACGTTGATAAAATCTTAGAAATGTCTTTTCTACAAAAATTTAATATTACTTCCCATTTTGGAGCCCATGTTTTAAATTAACAACCACTAATAGAGTCAATGTTCTAAGGAAGGTAGGATCAGTAAAGCAAATTCACATGATAACTATTAAGTAAGGGAAAAGATTAGTTAAGAAGGGTGCTACTATTTTAGTAGTAAATGTAACTCAATACTAGAAATACTCTAATATTAAGATTCCAAAAGAACTTGAAGAACATAAGGATTCAATATTTGATGAAATTAGGGAATTACCACAAAAAAATGATTGAACATGCCATTGACATTTTCCTAGTAGACAATGAGTTTCAAAAGCTTATAGGTTTTCCATCTCAAAATTAATGGAATTAAAAGTATAATTAGATCAATTATTGAAAGAAAGGAAGATTTGACCATGTGTGTTACCTTACGATGCATTAATTTGATTTCTTAAGAAGAAAGATGGTATACTATGGGTATGTATTGATTATAAGCGACCAAGTACTATTGAGAGTAAAACCCACTAGGAGCTTCCTTAAGTTAGGAAAATATACTAAGTCAGCCTCAAGATATTATGCACCTTTTAAAGTTTCAAAAAGAATTGGTAAAGTAGCCTATCAATTAAGTCTCCCAATGAATTTAGGGATTCATTTTGTTTTCCATGTAAGTTTACTAAAGTAGTTTCATTAGAATGATGTGCCTTATATGCTAGATTGGAATATCTTACCCCTGATATCCAATGCTAGCTTCGAGATCAAACCAATCACAATTAAGAAACACAAAATGAAGAAACTTCATAACAAAAACCATCAATGAAGTGCTCATCCAGTGATCAAACTGTGATCAACAAACTTTGGAAAACATGGAGTTTATTCTTAACACTTACCCTCAAGTTTTTAATCACCATGATATTGAGTAATAAATTATACTTATTATTAGGTGATAAACTATATTTATTAATTTATAGTTTTTGTATGTACAAAAGATAATGTAGATAATAATAGAGCTAAAAATAGGGATCATAGTGAGAAAGTAATTACTAACTAGCTAGACATAGAGGAAGAACTCAAGGATGAGCTAAATTCTTAACATGGGTAAATTGTAACATTCTATCACTTGTTAAGGACATAATTGTATTATTAATCATGTAATTAGCCTCCAAAATAATGGATGCCTCATTATGAGGAGTTGCAACTATTCATGGTACCCCTTGGAAAAGGGTTTGCCCTGTGATATTTAAGGTTAGGCTTAGAGGTCATTTGAGCATGAAGTTGCAAAGTCAGATTGGCAGGTGATAAGAGCCAAGTAAAGTGAGACAAGAAGGGACTAATTACCCCTTGGGCTAGATGGCCTAACAATGGTTCCAATGCTAGATTATCTCTAAGGTCCTAAGTATCATAGGAAGAAAACCCAAGGCTATTAATAGTGTACAAACCATTTTATGAATAAATTTCCTCTACTATTTTTTTTATTCAATTCCATGTTCATTCATCATTATTTTCTAAGTGAAACAAACAATCAAGTTATTTTCACACAATGCAACAATCTTATGCAATGAACAATCATATTTCATTGACATCTGAGAACAAGGTATCACAGAAGAGCTTTAATTCAATTCAAAAAATGCATCATTAGCGATCCACTTTCTCTTCTCACAAATTGGGATGCAACTACTCCAAATGCATGCACTTGGACTAGCATTAGTTGCTCCACTAATCATTTAGGCTAAGTTGTAGAGATCAATCTAGAAAATGCAACATTACATAGCTCCTTATCTCCCCACCTCTTTAACTTATCATTCTTGCACAACCTTGACATTTATAACTCCTCTTCCTCTTATGTAGGCTTAAAACATTAAATTTATGCATGAATGAATTTGAAGGTGAGATTCATTTTCAATTGAAAAACCTTTCTTAGTTACCAACAAATTCATTGGTAACATCCCAGAGTCATGGAGGAATCTCACCCAACTCCAAGACCTTTAATTAATAGGTAATAGATTGTTGGGAACACCACTATTCTTGCTAGGAATACTCTACACTCAACTCACACATTTAAATATAGGATTTAATGACTTTACCAGTGGAATGAGCCATTCAACTTTGGAAGCTTCTTGCCAAATGTTCAAAATTTGAATTTGTCTTACAACTTCATTACTAGTAGAGTCCCTCCGAGTGTAGGAATTTTATCATCTCTTGCAATGATTTCTCTTTCTAATAATGTATTTAGCAATAACATTCCTCCTCAAATTATAAATCTCAAGTCAATGAAAGTCATGGCACTACATAAAAACAAATTACAAGGTAACATTCCAACTGAGATGTCTCTCATAAATAAGTCTCTTAGCTATCTCTATCTAATGAAGCCTCAGGTGGCTTCTTCAACAAGATCACATCGATGTAGCTACATAGATGTATTTGCCTTGACACAACTACCTCAATATAGCTACATGTATGCAACTACATCAACATAGCTGCCTTGATGTAGCCATGTCAATGCAACTGCATCGACATAGTCAGGGCGATGTGCCCTATCAACAGGATCCCATTGATGCATGCGTTGATGCGTGCATGCATATACATCAACATAGTGTCTGTTTTTGCCTATAAACACACATGCTTCTATCGTGTATTTGGCATTCTTTTTTTAATAAAGTAGCTGAACTCTTGTATTTTTATTCCATGGTCTTAGAGAATAGTTTGTGAATGCCCGCAATATGGATCTAAGTTAGTTGTATAGCATCTTATTTGAGTGGCAATGTACCTAAACATATTCTATGAATGGTGATAAGATTGAGATTGATTCTTATTCATTACAGCACTTTTACTTAGATTAAATTTACATTTAATGTAATTTATATTATATGTACTGAGTTAATATTTATGTTTGCATGCATATAATCAATTGCTAATATGAGCATGACTAGTTTCGAACATAAACATGTATTCACTTGGTAATCCCAACAACATTATTGCTTGGTTCATCCAATAGTGTAGTGCTTGGTAATCCCAGTAGTGAATACGTGGGTTCAAGATGTGTATGTCAAGTTGGGAATAGACACTTATTGCTTGTAGGCTAGTTTAGACTTTACTTTCCATTATTAATTAACTTAAATAATTAATCTCTCTATTATCATTAGGAGTAGCATAAGGTGAAAACAACATCAAGAATCATATGCCTCACTCTAGACTAAATCATACGTGACAAAGCTACTAGTAGTCCAAGTGGGAAGACATCAAACTTCGATCAAGGCATAACAATCTAAATGCCACAACTAGTCCCATCCATGGAATTCGACCAAATCATGCATGAATGTTTGTGATTCGTATGGTTGGGCATAGGGGCTACCCACCATCACATCGACGTAGATGCTTGAATGCAACAACATCAACGTAGCCACGTCAATAGGATCTCGTTGATGCATGTGTTGATGCATTGACAGATACATGTCGGTGCAATGTTTATTTTCCCCTATAAATACGTGTGCTTCTGCGATGTATTTGACATTCTTTTATTAATAGAGTAGTTGAACTCTTGTAGTTTTATTCCATAGTATGTGAGAACAATCAGTGAGTGCCCGCAATGTGGATCTACGGTAGTTGTACAGCATCTTATTTGAGTGGCAATGTACTTAGACACATTCCATGAATGGCAATAAGATCAAGATTGATTCTTATTTATTGTAATACTTTGAATTAGATTAAATTTACTTTTAATGCAATTTATATTCCATGTACTTAGTTAATATTTACATTTCCATGCATATTAATCAATTGGCAGAATGAGTGTAATTAATTTCAAGCGTAAACACATATTCGCTTGGTAATCCCAATAGCATTATTACTTGGTTCACCAAGTAGTGTAGTGCTTGGTAATCCTAGTAGTGGATACATGGGTTCAACATGTGTACAGCAAGCTAGGAGTAGAAACTCATTACCTATAGGCTATTTTAGACTTTACTTTTCATTGTTAATTAGATTAAATAATTAATCTCTCTATTATTGGTAGGAGTAGCATAAGGCCGAAACAACATCAAGAATCATATGCCTCACTCTAGACTAAAACATACATAACAAAGCTACCACTAGTACAAGGGGGAAAACAACAAACTACGATCAAGACATAACGATCTAGATGCCACAACTAGTCTCATCCATAGAATTTGACTAGGTCATCCATGAATGCTTGTGATTTGTATGGTTAGGCATAGGGGGTACCTGCCACCATGTTGATGCAACTGCATCAACTCAGCCACATCGACGTAGCTGCCTTGATGCAGCCACATTGACACGTACCCATTGATGGAATCCCATCAACACATGCGTTGATGCATACATGTCAATGTAATATTTATTTTCGTCTATAAATATGCGTGCTTTCACCATGTATTTGGCGTTATTTTGTCAATAGAGTAGTCGAAATCTTGCAGTTTTATTTTGTAGTCTTGTCACAATGTACCTAGACACATTCCATGCATGCAATAAGATCAAGATTGATTCTTATTCATTGCAACACTTTAACTTAGATTAAATTTACTTTTAATGTAATTTAAATTCTATGTACTTAGTTAATATTTATGTTTCCATGCATATTAATAAATTGGTGGAATGAATGTGACCAGTTTTGAGCGTAAACACGTATTCACTTAGTAATCCCAGTAGCATTATTACTTGGTTGGCCCAATAGCATAGCACTTGCTAATCCCAGTAGTGGATACATGGGTTCAAGATGTGTACGAAAAGTTGGGAATGGACACTCATCACCTGTAGGCTAGTTAGACTTTACTTTCTATTGTTAATTAGATTAAATAATTAATCTCTCTATTATTGTTAGGAGTAGCAGAAGGCTGAAACAACATCAAGAATCATATGCCTCACTCTGGACTAAACCATACGTGAAAAAGCTATTTCTAGTCCAAGTGAAAAGACAATGAACTACAATCAAGGCATAACGATCTAGATGCCACAACTAGTCCCATCCACGGAATTTGACCAAATCATGCATGAATGCTTGTGATTCGTATGGTTGGGCATAGGGGGTACCTACCACTCATCACTATCTCACTTAAAATAAATTCAAGTTCCATCCATGCTAATTTTGGAAAGCTTTGTTAAATGATACAAGGACTCTTGAAATCACATAACACATCAAAAATTTATAATGATGCAAGATGTCAAAACTTTTAAGATGCAATGAAGAAGTAGCAACAAGTTGAAGTCCCAATAAGAAGACTCAATGTAATGAAATTGGAAAAGAATATAAAAGAGTGGTTTATGCCTTAAGACAAGATTAAAGACAAGAAAAATTCAGCCCTACTCAATGCATCCTATAAGAGGGATTATTGGAAAAGTAAGATATGTAAGGATAGAAAATAAAAATCAATCAATATAATCATCATGGAACTTATAATATATTTATGTTTCATATGTTGGATCATTTTTATTAAAAAAATTACAATTGCACTCATAAGTTAGTGTAGTGATCAACACGCTCATCTCTTGGTTGGAAGGTTGTAGGTTCAATCTCTACCTTTACTCATGAGTATGGTAATAGAGAAGTAGCCCCATGGCTAGACACTTTTGTTTAGTAGGTTACATCTACCTTGCTATGAAGAGAGGGTTGTGCTCTTCTAAAAAATAAAAATAAAAAGTATATGATGGTTGATGAAACACGTTTTTCTCATACTTCGACATCGGGGTTTGGATGCAATGTCGAGTATCCGACGTTGGGGGGTATACACTAGCCTATAAATATAACACTTTGGCTCCTGATTTGGAATCAATTTTTTTCAATTTTAAGTCAAAGTAGTGAAGCTCTTGCAATTTATTTTCTCCAAAGTTAGAATATTTTTTGAGTGCCTGCAGAAGGAGTCTAAGTGTGTACGGTTCTTTGTTCGAACATTGATGCACCTGAGCACAGCAATGTGATGGGAATAAAATGAACTCTTTTGACAATCCTTGTAGCACTGACAATAGATTGATATTTTTTTTCATGCACCTTACTTTCATTCTTTTTACTTTAATCTATTTAAACTGAGTAATTTATTTTCAATAGTTAATGAACACAAGCACAACCACTTCGAGCATACATATAGTACTTGGTAACCTAGCAACACTTGACGTTTGGTAGCCCAATAGTGCTATATGTGTTCAAGATGTGTCCAAGAAAGTAGAATGATTACTTGTGTTAGGATAGCTAGGCAGTAGATGAATTAGATCTTAAATTACTTTACTTGTCATTCTTGTTGTAGGCAATCAAAATTGTAAAACATAAAGTAAGAAAAATCATGTACCTCAATTACACTTAAACCATATCCTTGAGCTTCACAAGTATAGTTGAGAAGACAACGAATGTTCTCAACGCCCATTTCACTTCCTAGAAAAGCTAGTGCACTTGAAACTCTAGGTCCATGGAATTTGACCGAATTGTGCATAAACGCCTTAGTGATTCATATGGTTGGGCATAGGGTTACCTCACCACTCATCAATGGTTACATGTAATGAATAATGGCCCTAAATGCTTATTAAAAATACTATCTTTTAAATTTTCTATGCCAAATTAATGTAGCTCCATATTGTACAACTTGAGCCCTATGAAATTGAAGTTCATGTACTTATTGAGCAAGAGAGATTTTTAAAGACTTGACCACTCACATTTTTCTCAATTACTCATAATTGTAACCACATTTTACATTTATTCATATTTACTAGTCACTACAATTTATGTAAATACTTATTTAAATCACTGTAAATCTATCTAGTTCAAATTGCAATAACTTAGTACATGTTGATGGTATTCATTAACCTAAAAGACAAGCACCTTACAATCAAGAAATAATGCTCCTACTCTATTTCATATATATATATATATATAGAGGCATTGAAACCTAAAACTATTTGACTATAAGTATCCAAAAGCATATAGCCAACATAAGACATACATAGTACTTAAGCATAACATAGCAAGTTTTAATTTTAGATCAATGCACATTTAATTTTAATTGAAGTGGTTGTATTTCATGCATATTTTGTATGAAAAATGAGAAATTACTAGATGTTGTAAACTCTTTACTTAGTTGCAACATAGAACTAGTGTAGTTATATATTTATGATATATATCTATTATTTGGCTAAGAGAACCATTTATACTTTTCAAATTAATAAAATCTCAAATTGTTTCACTTTGAATTGATTTTCACATTAAAAAAAATCAAAACAAATGTATGTAATCTCAACTAGAATAATATTTCTATAAAAAAATTATCGTTTAGGCAAGCATCATGACCATTACTATTTAATTATGTTGATAAAGCCCAATTGACTCGTAATTGATCCTCATTGTTATGATGATAAAATTAGTAAATTATTTTACCATGACCCTAAACGACTATCTCTCTCAACTAGTAGTTGGCCTCTTAGTCAAATCACCCTTAACATACCTCCAGTAATAAGTTCTTCAAAAAATTGTATTTTGTTCTCAATCTTAAAGTGGGAATATTTACCATCAGAAGGTTGTAACCAACAAAACCCCAAACATGCACATGGGTTTATAAAAATTTTAATAAAGATCATCATTGAATATTATAATAATTATTTTTCAACTTGTTATATTTATAGGCCAGTGTATACCCCCCAACGTCGAATACTTGACGTCGCATCTAGACCCCGACATCGGATACCCAACATCAAAGCATGAGAAAAATGTGTTTCATCAACCATCATATACTTCTAATTTTTTTTTTTTTTTTTTTTTTTTTTTTGGAAGAGGACAACCCTCTCTTCATAGCAAGGTAGATGTAACCTACTAAACAAAAGTGTCTAACCATAAGGCTACTTCCCTATTACCATACTCATGAATAAAGGTAGAAATTGAACCTACAACCTTCCAACAAAGAGATGAGTGTCTTGATCACTACACTACACCTATGAGTGCAACTGTACTTTTTTAATAAAAATGATCCAACATATGAAACATAAATATATTATAAGTTCCATGATGATTGTATTGATTAATTTTTATTTTCTATCCGTACATATCTTACTTTTCCAACAATCCCTCTTATAGGATGCATTGAGTAGGGCTAAATTTTTTTCTTATCTTTAATCTTGTCTTAAGGCATAAACCACTCTTTTATCTTCTTTTCTAGTTTCATTACATTGAGTCTTTTTAGGTTTGTAGTTTTAACAATCAAAATTGCAATTGTACAAGGCAATTTACACAAGAACAAAAATGATAATTCAAAACTAAAAACTTTTTTCTAAGTATAAAGACTAAGTATACATAAAAAATAAAAAAAATCAACATCTATGCTATAGTTACAAGCTTAGGAAAAATTTAAACCACAACCCAAGACCTTGGCAAAATTTTGTAAAATTTTCATAAAACCCAAAACTATAGAAAATGGCTACAGTAATTCATTGGTGGAAAATATGAAAAAAAAAATTCAAAACTTCTAGAATTAACTCTAAACCCTCCCTAACATCCTAGACAATCTTTAGGAACCTATGAAGTTGGTTGAAAAAATTATTCCAAGTCTCAACGTTGTCCATCTTCACAGGGGTAAAGCCATAGAAACCAAAAATCTCACTGTTCACTAGTCTACGAAAAAATTCTTAGAACATAAAATGTAGATTGGAATTCAATGATTACATAGCTATTTGAACCAAAAACTAATAAACTAAATACCCAAAACCTAAAAGACCAAAAATCCTTAGTCATTTTTTAAGAAAAATTGGGAAATTGACACGAAAAAATAGCAAAAACTGCAAAAAAAAAAAAAAAAACCCCCCATGTGTACTAGCTTAGGGAAAATTTCATAGAGAATTCATCATAAGTTAGAATCCAATGGTTCAACCACTCTTTTGACCATTGAACACCATATTACAACCCTATGACCACAAAAACTGAAAAATCATAACCATTTTCATATAAAAAAATACAAAATGTGGCATTGCTTTTTGGTGGGAAAAGAATAAGAAATGCATAGAAAAAGCTAGAATAAAATTTATAACTTAGCATAGACCAATCCCACAACTAGAGAAACACAAAAACCCCATAAACATGGCCTAGATATAATGAAGGAATTTTACAAAATTCAATTATACTCAATGCACAAGCCTATACAAGCAAAAATTCCTAGGATTTTAGTGAAATTTCACATGAAATGACCAAGAGTGATGTACCTGGGAGTCATTGCGGATGGTCCTTTATCAATCAGAGGCCATTGTAAATTGGAGAGCTCTCTTGTAGCTACATCAGCCTCCTCCAAAGCTATATTCTTGCTTGTTGAAGCTTTCCTCTTTGACATTTTGAATGAATAAGGTAGGAAACACCAAAATCTTCAAGATTCAAGAGGTTCTCTAGCAACTATGCTCACTCCTTAGTGTAAGATGGCTAGGCTACATTGAGGATATGTGTAGTTGAAGTTAAAAATAGGATAAGAGCTTTGATACTATGTGTTGTAGGTTAGAGGTGATGTGAGAAATTTGATTTATGAAAAATTGTAATGTGGAAATCAATCTCAAACTTATGCATTAACCATCAAAACCCTAGTTTCCCAGAAAACTCATAGAAATCCCACATAACTCCATGATCATAATTAGAATGTAGGACTATGCTAGGTTGGTGGGAAAGCAATTTGTTTAACAATTCAAGCTTGAGGTGGGTTCCATTAAGCACCTCTCTAACAAGCCAATAAAAAATCCTAATATACTTGGATTTTGGCTTCTCCTTGGCAACTACATTTGTGTTTAAGCCTCTAGAAGCCTTGTAATGAATTATAAATTCCAACCATAGATAAAACCCACCTCCTAGGCATCCATCCACATCATGTTTGAACCCAAAGATCTTATGCCCAAAATGTGAAACCAGGTGTTGACATTGGGAGTCATTGTACACCAAGGAAAGCTTAAAATCACATCAAAACTAGATATTTTGGGTAACTACACTGGTCAATAACTTGACTACACTAGCCAGTGTAGTCCCAAGAGGGATGATGCCTTCCACCACTAACTAGACTCTTGATCAACCCTAGAATGGTCACACCATTCACCAAACCCTAGCTAGAGCCTCTAGTAGCTATGAAACTTCACAAGAATAGTCAAAATCCATTAAAAAATCATCTATCTTGCATAGACTATGCTAGGAACACCTCAACTATGCAAGCCCGCATAGTCCCAGTGTAGTTGAGAGAAATTTGATCATTTAGTACCTCAAGTGACCTTCAAACTAACATTTCTTGACCATCACATCCTCTTGGAGTCTTCGGTGGTTTTCAAATGACAAGAAATTGATCAAAGACAAGTTCAATCTTACTCCAACCTTGGTACTACACTAAGAGTAGGTCCAACTACATTGGCCAGTGTAGTACTAGTGTAGTTGAATAGGAGATGAAGACCAAAAGCCAAAGAAAAACCTCTAGAATGACACACTTTGAACCTCAAAGTCTTTAATAAGCTTAAGATGTAGAATAATCAAGCAAAAATGAAGTAAATCCTACTTCCATCTTTATACTATGTTAGGGTTTGCCAAGGCTATGCTAGCCAACATAGTTGGATGAGGGTGGACCACTAAACACCATAAACAACATTTAGATTGACATATCTTGGCCTTCACATTCCCTTGGAGCCTTTGGTGACCCTATCATAGCAAAATTTGGAGCAAAAATAAGTCAAAAAATTGGATCTCAACAATGATGCCAAAAATTGGTCAAAACCCATGACTATGCTGGAGAGAGGCTGTGACTACATTGGTCCCAATGTAATAACAAGGTTTATAGTTGGGATTGATCATGAGAGTAATAATAAACCTCCAAAACCCCATTCCATAATCTCCACATCTCCCTAGAACTCTTGGTAACCCAAGACTATTGATTGATCAAGAAAAAACACTTCAAAATCTATTTTTCAAGCCTAACTATGTGACTTACATGACTATGTTGGGCTAGCATAGTCACTAGTGGTACCCAGTGTAGTCCATATGAAAGCCATAAAACCAACCATTTCCAACTGAACCTGACTTTGCAAAGACTTTGGAACCCTGCTAGACTAGAAATTGCATCATTTTTCACCCCAAAAGATATTTCCCAATCCTAACTATGCTGGGAATTACATGCCTATGCTGGGCTAGTGTAGTCATCATCAAAGCTTAGTGTAGTCCACATGGGAAATATCAAAATTATTCATAAACAAATCAAATTGACTTGTGGAAAATCCCAAAACCTTACTAAATCTTGTTTGACTATAAAACTCACCATTTTTCACCATTTAAGATAGTTCCCAATCCCAACTATGCTAAGAATTGTATGCCTACATTGGGCTAGCATAGTCACTAGTGTAGCCCACTGTAGTGCATATATGGAAAACACCAAAATGGACCAAAAATAGCTTAAATAGAATTTTGGAAAGATGTGAAGCTTTGTTGGAACATGTTGAGATCTTAAAACCCTAGGAACCAAGGAAAAATTCATCATTTTTCATCACAAACCTCTCAACTACACCAGGAATTGCATGCCTACACTAGGCTAGCATAGTCGGGATGTATTTGGCCTTCCCAATACCCAAACAACCATCAGAACTGATAAATTTGATGCTAAACCCTAGCCAACAACATTGGTAACCCTGAAAGTCCAATAGCATGGTCAATTGGGTATAGGAACTAACCTAAAATCATATTTTATCCATGACTATGCTAGGAAAGCCTAAGACTAGGCTAGCTCAGTGTAGTCACAATGGAAGCATATTTTTTGGCAAGGTTTACCACCACTATACCACTCTAGAATGGCCCAAAATTGACTTAGGAAGCCCAAGATCCTATTCCACTTTACCCCAACAATAATTTCACTCTGCATCAACCCTGAGAATACCAAATTCCCCATGACTATGTTAGCACCATGCATGACTACATTAGCCCAATGTAGTCAAATGGGAAACGCCATAAAAACCACTTTTGTTAGCCAATTTCAGCATCTAAGTAGTCAATTCAGTCCTTCCATGACCCTACGCCATCCTAGGAAGCTTGTAGAGCCCTAATCACAATTCTAAAGTCCCATACATTTACTTATTTCATGTGACTATTCTGGGGTCTACCTTGGCTATGCTAATCCAATGTAGTCACCAACGAAAACATCATTTTCAACCTCTAGAAGGTAGAAAATAAAGTCAAAACTTACCAACCCCCTAGGCTAGCTATCTAAACCATAAATAGCTACAAAGTAATCATATGCTAGGAAATTTCCCATCGGTGTTGACTATGCTAGGAAATGAATGACTATGCTAGGCCAATGAAGTCATCAGTAGAGCCCAACATAGTCCCAAGAAAAAGTGTTACTTTTGCCTCAAAATAGCCTTGAAACAACCTCCTCATGTGTCCAAACTCTCCTAGCAACCTTGTAGCCTTATACCATGGCCTACTAAGGCCTAAAACTAGAAAAATCTAACCCTATTTGATCAATATTTACCATGGTTTACCACATGTATTCCATCCTGCTTGATTTGACCTTTTTTCATGGTGATTTAACTTGTTTCAACCTTGTTATGCATTATTCACCTTTATTACCATCAATTGACCTCATGTAGCTTCTACGTAACTTTAGTTTCACCATATCTATAGTATTTTCTCTATTATTATCTCTTTTGATGTCTTCCTAGCCTTTGATTGGTGTTAGGTGATAGGGTTTAACCATTCTTGATCATCATTTGACACCATGTAATTATGGCCTACCAAGGCCTTAAGTTGGCAACATGGCCTACCAAGGCCTAAAACTAGCAAAAATGTAACCTCAATTAGTCATGTTTGACATTTTTTTTCATATTTTCCTCATGATGAAACTTGTATTGACCTTTATTTGACATCATGTGGCCTTTGTTCAATCTTATTTGTCTTCGTCTACCTCTTATAGCCTTGGTTGATCTTGTTTGCATATTGCTTGACATGGAGATATCATGTGTTTACATATTTACTAAGATGTTTTATATCATTTCAAAATTATTTACTCATTTTTACCCATATGCCACTTAATGTAATTATGGTTGATATGTAAGATTAGAGTATAGATGCCTAAAAACAAATCACCTTGCCATTGAACCTAAGTGGGTCCCATAATTATGTTGAATGATATATCAACCTTAATTACCTAGATTTTGAGCCTAAGAGTCTTGTTGACCACATAGCCTTAGTAGATACACCCCTAGAATGGCCTAAAAACCTATTCAAAACCCTTAACCTTAAGGTTGGCGACATTACCGAAGAATCTCTAGTTAAGGTTCCTTTCATGACACATAGTGGTGAGGAGAAAACCTTGAAACTAAGTTCCTCATTATAACTTCAATAGGCTCAAGACATCACCAAGGTCCTACAAGACAATATTAAGGCCGTCACCTGGTCACATGAAAATATGCCAAGACTAGACCCACATTTAGTTCAACATAACATCATACTTCATCCTAGCATTAGACCAGTTAAGCAAAAAGTGCATAAGATTAGACCTGATTTGGCCTTGGTAATTCATGATGAAATCAAAAAAATTATACCAAGTTGGTTTCATTAGAGTTGTTGATTACACAAAATGGGTGTCCAACATAGTGGTAGTCCCTAAGAAAAATGGAAGTATATACATTGGCTACACTAGTCCCTAACAGAAGGTATCTTCAGTGCTCTACATGATGGGAATAGCGTAGTCCATAGTTCTCTACATGAAAGCTCAAGCTATAGCAACACAACTTATTATTTTACCAATTGATGACCATGCAACCATTGACCCTAAATTCCCTAATGAACACATCAAAATCATTAGCCAAGTGCACGAGGGCTATGAGGTAGTCATGCACTTTGATGGAGCTTCAACTACCCATGGGGCCAATGTCATTGCCATCATAACATTTCCATCTATTGAAATCAAGTCATTCACTTACCATTTTGAATTCCCATGTACCAAAAACATAGTGGAGTATGAGGGTTTGATCAAGGAAATGATGGTAGCTTATGACCTAGGAATAAACCACTTAATGATCAAAAGTAACTCAAAACTTGTGGGAAACCAAGTGATTGAGGTTTATGCATGTAAAGCCAAACATTTGCAACCTTACTATGACCTAGGAAAGAAACTACTATAACAATTTACAAAAGTTGATATCCAACATGTACCTTAAATTGAGAACACCATAGCTGATGCCATCATTATGCTAGCCCTTAGTATAATGCAAAATGTGTTTCGTATGTTCTTAACTATGGACTACACTATTTCCATCATGCAGAGCACTGAGGATACCTTTGTAGTCGTAGTGCATACCACTCCTACAAGGAAGTGGTACGATGATACCAAATTTTACCTTATGCATGGCGAACCTTCACAAGCCCTAACTACCACTCAAAAGAATACTATACATAAACAATCAAAACAATATGTCATTGCAGGCAATAACACATTATGTCAATGGACCTACAATAGCATATTGTTAGTGTGCTTGGGTAAAATCAAACCATGCACAATCCTAGAGTAGGTTCATGAGGGTGTATGTGGGGGACATATAAGACCTAAAGCCATGACTACTAAGATTAGATGGTTAGGCTATTCTTGGCTTTATGTGAAAAATGATTGCCTGTAGAAGGCTAAAACTTATGATACTTGCCAAAGGCATAGAAACCTTATACATTTACTACCAACTGAGTTACATGCCACTCAGATAATTTGGTTGTTTCAATGGTCGAGGTTGGATATCATTAGATCCATAACACCTAAGTCATCCACAAGGCATAGCTTTATCATCATTGCAACCAAATACTTTACAAAGTGAGTTGAATCTATTCTCCTATGAAATACAACATCTCAACAAGTCTGTAAATTCATACTTGATAACATAGTAGCCTGTTTTGGCATACCTATGACCATAGTCATAGATAATGGACCACAGTTTAGTAGATAAGAAATGAAAAAAATTTTCCATGACCTAGGCATTAAGCATTCCACTTGTCATCATATTATCCTCAAGCCAATGGACAAGCTGAAGCAATTAATAAGGCCATCATAAACTTGCTTAAGAAAATGTTGAACAATAGTAAATGCAAGTCGCATGAGTGGCTTGTCCATGCACTTTGGGCTTATCGAACCACAACTAGTTTAACCCCATATAACTTAGTTTATTTTTTTGAAGTTTTTTTACATCTTGAATTGTAGGTGCCATTGCTCTAAGTAGCCTTATTAGACTTCATGAGTGATGACCAAAATAAGGAGCTACATGCCATGGACTTGGACTCCATGGAGGAGCAATAGGTGCGAATGCTAGCTCACATTGAGTTGTACCAAGGAAGGAAACCTAGTCCTCAAGGTCATCCATGAGCATGCAAACAAATTCTCATCCAACTAGAAAGGGCCTTTCTTAGTTACTAAGGCCTATGGTAACAAAGCCTTTAGGATAGCAGATATAGATGAGAATGAGTTGCTTGATCTAGTCAATCGTTCCTACCTAAAGCCTTACTACAGGTAGTCAATAATGAACACTGACGACCTATGACAACTAATGACAAGTGAGCCTGCATGATCCTTTTTTACACAATATATGAACTGTGGAACTTTGTAATATGGATGACCTTTGGTGGCCTAGTTTTCTTATCATTCTACATGGCCTTATGCATTGCATTGTAACAACATGTTTTCTTTGTTTGGTTTTCTTCTTCTCTTAGAGTTGTGCTTGTAAGATGAAGCCTGGAAGTCATTACAAGGATGCAACTCATTACAACAACAAGTCACCATGTGACCTTTATGTGCAAGATTTGGTGAGTTTGTCCTACAGTACCAAGAGTTTGTCTCACCTCATTACCATTAGTACTTGTTAAGCCCAACCTCGTAGCCTAATTATAACCTTCCTCACCTTGAACAACAATCTTGACCAAATTTTAACACCCATGCATTGTGGCCAAATGAAATCCCTTCATCATTCTCCACCTACAAGTTCGTCGAATGTACATCTCATTTGACAAGAAAAACAAATCAAAACTAGCCTTGGTAATGAAACCCAATGAATGTTTCACCCAAAAAAAAGGGAAGTAAATCACCAAGAAGTCGAATAGCTAATGAAGTCCAAAAAGATAAATCAATGTCTCCAAACATGCAAAGGGAGGATCCTAATGGCCAAAGAAACCTTGGAGTGACGTGTTGGTTCCTCAAATGCATTGTTGAGTGACCAACACTTCAAAACACAAAGTGCAAAGACCTATTGATTGACTAACATGTCAGTGTCATATTGTAACCATGATGTCAACATTTGGAACTCATTGCTAATCCTTTTAACCATTTCCTTGTATCCAAATACTTCCTTTACCCTCTATTACCTCATCATAACCTTATCCCATCATCACAAGTACTCTTTGGCATGGTTTGACACTACTAAATCAAGTGTGGAAAGGGAACATTAGTGATGGACCTGTAATGGTGTTTTGTATTCTTTGTCAATGTCTCTCAAGTCAATCCTCCAAAAATTGACAAAGATGGGCCAATGAAACACCACCAAAGAAATGCATGTTGCAATTTGTAACTTTCATTTTCCAACTTAAGGCAAGATATTGTAAATGCAAGATTTGTAGTACATGAGCTACAATCTTACATACTTTGGCTTTTCAAGCTGAAAAATACCTCAAAGATTGCTATTGCCTTACTTCCCAAGTGGAAAAATTTACCCATGTCTATATTTTGGCTTGGGAAGGCTGAAAATGCCTTGGGAATGACCAAATTTGGCATTTTCATTGGTTTTTGTAGGGGTATAGCCTCAACTACGCTAGAACCATCTACCCCCAACGTAGATGCTAGTGGGTTTTCATTTTCATTTCCAACCCAACGTAGTCATCACAAAACCTAGTGTAGATGCAACGCTAGAATTGTTGGGATTTTCTATTTCCATTTTTTTCAACAGTGGACAACGTAGTCACGCTAAGACTTCAACAATTACAAAATGGCCAGCGTAGATTTTAGTTTTTAGCAATTTCCCACAACTTCAACATGGTCCACCAAGGTTAGCATAGTTGGGATGATGTCAGCATAGTCACAAAAGTCCATTTACTACTTACAGTAAATATATGGGCTTTTTTGATTATGATGTATTCCACACTTACTATAAATGGAAACTACATTGAAATTTGTAACTGTTGACACTTGCAAATTAACATCGATTTGATAGTAATCATGGTAGTGATGTACAAAGCCAAAAACAATAATTCCACACCTATAAAACCCAAACATAAAAACCTTTTTCTGATTCCACAACTTTAAAAACAAATTCCATAACCTGAAAGCACATTTGTAGTCAAGAGAGCCTTTGTAACCTTGCAACCCCTTTAGCAACAAAACTAATATCTACGTTGGGCACAGAGACTCCCAATGTGACATCACTACATCAAAGATGGAATACCATTTGTGATCATAGTTGCAAATCCTAGTGGAAATTTGTAGGGAGTTGCTAAAAATAGGGTTGGGAGGTACCTAGATCATGGAGTTTCAAGTGCAGACTAAAAGCTCCAATAGACTTCAAGTGACTTCTTGTGCACCTAGCACACAAATCTATACTTTGTGAACTTTTTATTTTATTTTCAATTTTGATAAAGTTATAGTTCGTATTGTGTAGATTTTAGTTCATGTTTTCATTTTTGTATTCATTTTCATTTTAGATCTACAATTCCATTTCTATTTTCACCATCATTTACATTTTTGTTTATGTTTTGTAAGCCCTTGGGTGATTGGCTAGACTGTCCAAGGTGCCTTGAATTTCATTTTTTGAAGGCCCTTGGGGTTCAAGGCTAACATAGTTCCAACACCTAGAATATTCCAGTTTATGTTCCAGCAACCAAATTTTCCAGGTCCAACAAGTAGAAGAGACACCCATTAAGAGAACTCGATCTGAATGTTTCACTTGTGGTGAATATCATTTTAAGAGAAATTATCCAAAAGTATAATCAAGAATATAAAGAAATAATCAAAATAAGAATAAAAAAGCCAACACAAATGTGGCTTTTTAAGGTCACTATTCATTGTACCCCTTAGGGAAGGGTTTGCCCTGTGATATTTAAGGTCAAGCTTAGAGGTCATTTGAGCATGAAGTTGTGAGGTCAGATTGGCAAGTGACAAGAGCCAGGTAAAGTAAGACAAGAAGGGATTAATTACCCTTTTGGCTAGATGGCCTAACCATGGTGCCAATGCTAGATTATCTCTAATATCCTAAGTATCACAGGAAGATAACCCAAGGCCATTAACAGTGTACCAACCATTTTATAAATAAAGTTTCACTAGTAATTTTTTTTTGTTCAATTCCATGTTCATTCATAATTATTTTCTAAGTTAAATAAACAATCAAGTTATTTTCAAATGATGTGACAAATTTACACAATGAACAATCATATTTCATCAACATCTGAGAATGAGGTGTCACATAAGAGCTTTGATTGAATTCAAAAAATGCACCATCAGTGATCCACTTTCTCTTCTCACAAACTAGGATGTAGCTACTCCAAATGCATGCACTTGGACTAGCAATAGTTGCTCCCCTAAGCATTCAGGCTATGTTGCAAATATCAATCTAGAAAATGCAACATTACATAGCTCCTTGTCTCCCCACCTCTTTAACTTATCATTCCTACATAGCCTTGACATTTATAACTCCTCTTTCTCTAGTATAGTCCCATCATTGCTTGAACAACTATGTAGGCTCAAAACATTAAATTTATGCATGAATGAATTTAAAGGTAAATTCATTTTTAATTGGAATACCTTTTTTAGCTATTAACAAATTCACTACTAACATCCCAGAGTCATGGCAGAATCTCACCCAACTCCAAGACCTTTAATTAATTGGTACTAGATTGTCAAGAACACCACCATCGTGGCTGGGGATACTTTGCACTCAAATCACACATTTGAATATAGGCTTTAATGACTTTACTAGTGGAGTGAGCCATTCAACTTTGGAATCTCCTTGCCAAATGTTCAAAATTTGGATTTGTCTTACAACTTCATTTCTAGCAACATCCTTTCAAGTGTAGGAATTTTATCATCTCTTGTAATGATTTCTCTTTCTAATAATGTATTTAGTGGTAACATTCCTCCTCAAATTGCAAATCTCAAGTCAATTACAAGGTAACATTCCAACTGATATATCTCTCTTAAACAAGTCACTTAGTTATCTCTATCTGATGAAGCATCGGGTGGCTATGTCAATGAGATCACATCGATGCAGCCACCTTGATTATGTAGCCACCTCAACGCATCTACCTTGACATAATCACATCAGCATAGCTACCTTGACACAACCACGTCAATGAGTACCTGTTAATGAGATCCCATCAATGCATGTGTTGATGTGTTGACACATACACATCAATGTAATGTCTATTTTTGCCTATAAATATGCATGCTTCTACCATGTATTTGGTATTCTTTTATCAATAGAGTAGCCAAACTCTTGCAGTTTTATTCCATAGTCTTAGAGAATAGTTAGTGAGTGCCTACAATACGGATCTAAGTTAGTTGTATGATGTCTTATTCGAGTAGCAATGTACCTAGACACATTCCATGAAAGGCAATAAGATCGAGATTAATTCTTATTCATTGTAGCACTTTGACTTAGATTAAATTTACTTTTAATGCAATTTATATTCTATGTACTTAGTTAATATTTACATTTCCATGCATATTAATCAATTGGCAAAATGATCGCAACCAATTTCAAGCATAAACACGTATTCACTTGGTAATCTTAATAGCATTATTGCTTAGTTCACCCAGTAGCATAGCACTTGGTAATTTCAGTAGTGGATACATGGGTTCAGGACATGTACGATAAGCTAGGAAGGACACTTATCGCCCATAGGCTAGTTTAGACTTTACTTTCCATTGCTAATTAGATTAAATAATTAATCTCTCTATTATCATTAGGAGTAGCATAAAGCCAAAACAATATCAAGAATCATATGCCTCACTCTAGACTAAACCATATGTGACAAAGCTACCACTAGTCCAAGTGGGAACACAATGAATTGCAATCAAGGCATAATGATCTAGATGCCACAACTAGTCCCATCCATGAAATTTGACCGAACCATGCATGAATGCTTGTGATTTGTATGGTTGGGCATAGGGGGTACCCACTATCACAGCGATGCAGACGCCTCAGCATAGCCACCTTGACACAGCCACCTTGATGTAGCCGCCTTACCGTAGTCGCATCAACACGTACCCATCAATGGGATCCCATCAATGCATGCATTGATGTGTTGATGCGTACATGTCAACATAATGTCTATATTAGCCTATAAATATGTGTGCTTTCACCATGTATTTGGCATTCTTTTGTCAATAGAGTAGCTAAACTCTTGTAATTTTATTTTGTAGTCTTCAAAAATAGTTCGTGAGTGCCCGCAATGCAGATCTGAGTCAACTGTAGAGTGTCTTATTCAAGAATGTACCTAAACACATTCCTTGAACAACAATAAGATCGAGATTGATTCTTATTCATTGCAGCATTTTGACTTAGATTAAATTTACTTTTAATGCAATTTATATTTCATGTACTTCGTTAATAGTTACGTTTCCATGATATTAATTAATTGGTAGAATGAGCACAACCAGTTTTAAGCATAAACACATATTCTCTTGGTAATCCCAGCAGTGTTATTACTTGGTTCGCCCAATAGCATAGCGCTTGGTAATCCCAGTAGTGGATACATGGGTTCAAAACATGTACAACAAGCTAGGAGTAGACATTCATTGTCCATAGGCTAATCTAGACTTTACTTTTCATTATTAATTATATTAAATAATTAATCTCTCTATTATTGTTAAGAGTAGCATAAGGCTAAAACAACATCAAGAATCATATGCCTCACTTTGGACTAAACGATACGTGACAAAGCTATTACTAGTCCAAGTGAAAAGACAATGAACTACGATCAAGGCATAACAATCTAGATGCCACAACTAGTCCCATCCACGGAATTCAACCAAATCGTGCTTGAATGTTTGTGATTCGTATGGTTGGGCATAGGGGGTACTTGCCACTCATCACTATCTCACTTAAAATAAATTCAAGTTCCATCCATGTTAATGTTGAAAAGATTTGTTGAATGACACAAGGACTCTTGAAATGATGTAACACATCAAAACTTTAGAATGACGCAAGATGTAAAAACTTTTAATAATTTAAGGCATTAAAATTTTAAATAATGTAAAATGTAGAAACTTAAAACAACGTAAAATGTTTAAACTTAAAATAGAACTTAAAACAACATAAAATGTTGAAATTTAAAACCAAACTTGCAACCCTAAGTCCAAGTTTTGAATGTCTAAATGTTACAATGGAAGTGATGCATATGAAATCATGAAATTATATCCTGAGGAGAAAACTTATTAATTTATGGCCCTGTGCTAGCACGGGAATGTTGATATCAACAATAGCAAACTTTAAAAATTAAAATTATAGAAGGTCATATATAGATTAAAACAAAATGTATTATAGGGCCATCTCAAAAATTAGCATAAGTTCAAGTGCAAGAAGAAGAAGAAGAACTATTATAAGATGCAATGAAGAAGTAGCAACAAGTTGAAGTCCCAGTAAGAAGACTCAATGTAATGAAACTAACAAAGAAGATAAAAGAGTTGTTTATGCCTTAAGACAAGATTAAAGACAAGCAAAAATTCAGCCCTACTCAATGCATCCTATAAGAGGGATTGTTGGAAAAGTATGATATGTAAGGATAGAAGATGAAAATCAATCAATACAGTCATCATGGAATTTATAATATATTTATGTTTCATATGTTGGATCATTTTTATTAAAAAATTATAGCTGCACTCATGGGTGTAGTGTAGTGATCAAGACACTAATCTCTTGGTTGGAAGGTTGTGGGTCCAATTTCTACCTTTACTCATGAGTATGGTAATAAAGAAGTAGCCTCATGGTCAGACACTCTTATTTAGTAGGTTACATCTACCTTGCTATGAAGAGAGGGTTGTGCTCTTCCAAAAAATAAAATTGAAAGTATATGATGGTTACATGTAATGAATAATGGCCCTAAATGCTTATTAAAAATACTATTGTACAACTTGATCCATATTGTACAACTTGATCCTTATGAAATCAAAGTTCATGTACTTATTGTGCAAGAGAGATTTTTAAAGACTTGACCACTTGGATTTTTCTCAATTACACATAGTTGTAACCACATTTTACATTTATTCATATTTACTAGTCACTACCATTTATGTAAATACTTATTTTAATCACTCTAAATCTATCTGGTCCAAATTGAGATAACTTACTACATATTGATGGTATTCGTGAACATAAGAGACAAGCACCTTACAATTAGGAAATAATGGACCTACTTATAATATAGGAAAGTGGAGAGGCATTGAAACCTAAAACTATTTGACTATAAGTATCCAAAAGCATATATCCAACATAAGACATACATATAGTTTAAGCATAACATAACAAGTTTTAATTTTAGATCAACACACATTTGATTTTAATTGAAGTGGTTGTATTTCATGCATATTTAGTATGACAAATGAGAAAGTACCTGATATGGTAAACTCTTTACTTAGTTGCAACTTAGAACTAGTGTAGTTATATATTTATGATATATTTCTATTATTTGGCTAAGAGAATCATTTATACTTTTCAAATTAATAAAATCTCAAATTGTTTCACTTTGAATTGATTTTCACATTAAAAACAAAAGTCAAAACCAATGTATGTAATCTCAACTAGAATAATAATTCTATAAAAAAGTTATCTTTTGGGCAAGCATCATCACCATAACTATTTAATTACGTTGACAAAGTCCAATTGACTCGTAAATAAAATTAGTAAATTATTCTATCTTGACCCAAAAGGACTCTCTCTCTCTCAACTAGTAGTTGGCCTCTCGGTCAAAATCACCCTTAACATGCCTCCATTAATAAGTTCTCAAAAAATATTGCGTTTTGTTCTCGATCTTAAAATGGGAATATTTACCATCCGAAGGTACTAACCAACGGAACCCCAAACATGCACGCGGATTTATAAAAATTTTAATAAACACCATCGCCAACATCAAGGCTTTATTTTTTTATAAGAAATTTGAAAAGATCGGCGTATATAAAAACAATTAAAGTTGAAAGAAGTAAAATTGTCAAGGCGCACGGGCAGATGAAAAGAAAGAGTCGAAGAAGCGTTTGAAACTTATAAGTAAAGCAGGGTTTTACTTGTTCTGTGTCTGTGTGTGAGTTGCAGACAATATTCCGTAATGGCGGAGGAAGACAGTACAGTGAAGGAGCCTCTGGACCTTATCAGACTCAGCCTTGATGAGCGCATCTATGTCAAACTTCGTTCCGAAAGAGAACTTCGTGGCAAATTACATGTACTAATAATAAATCTTTTCATTATTATCTCTAATGCATTGTTGTTGTTTGTATTTCTTAAAGTTCTTTAGTTTTTTCTCCTTCGTTTTGTGTTGTTCTGGTGAAACCCTAAATCCTCTTGCGTTCCTGCTCTTCAGGCGTATGATCAGCACTTGAATATGGTTCTTGGCGAGGTGGAAGAAGTCATAACCACGGTCGAAATCGACGACGAAACGTATGAAGAGATTGTTAGGGTTAGTCACCAAAATCGTCTTAGGTTTTTTCATTGCGGAAACAAATGAGATTATTTATTATTTCTGTTTTCGATTTGAAGTTTAGTTTTGGAATGCAGAGATTAACCCTGAAATTTTATTTTCAAAGATGTATAGAATTTTTTGACCTTTCTCAGATAAAAGCGTATTTTGAGGGGATGTGTTTTTTAATCTCTGGTAACATACTTTTATTACATAATTAGCGTTTGTTTTGCATCGGGACTGCATTGATGCTCAACACTCTTGTGCTCTAGTTAAGCTTTCTGCTGGCTGTCGTGTGCACGGGTTGAAAATCTGTCTCTCATTGGTAAAGAGTGTATTGTTATGCGTGTTTCTTTCGAGTTTCTTGTATCCATCTTTGCAGGAATTCAGGGCTAATAGAACGAACATAAGCCGGATTTTTAATTGTTTCTGTATATTCTTTATTTATTCTACTGGCCTAGTTCCCCATCCTATCAACGTTACTTCTTTGCATGATGCAATGTTGATACTGTTATGGTCGTATGTTATACCTGAAACCATGCTGAACCTGTAGATATACCTTGCCTCTATTGTGGAATAGGCAGGGTTTCAATCCTTTTGTTACTGGTTTCAAAAGGATTTGCTTGTACATCAATGTCCTTGATAAAGAATGCTTGTGTGTGTGTTTCTGTAATTCATCTTTATTTTGTGCAAATCCAAGTGATTTCATCATGTTTTACATTCCCTTAGATGCACTTCCCCCATTTTCTAGTGTTTTAGAGGAATTCACTATTATCACCTGGTATTTTCTTATTGAATTGTTGGATACGTTGTGTTCTCTAGAATAGTTCTTCAGAATAATTTTTTGACTTTGACAAAATTTTGCAAGGACAATGATTTTCTGAATTGTTGTTTAAGCAGGGGTATTGCAATCCCTTTGGAGATTATGGAAGTAATTTACAGTAGTTTAAGAGCAATTATGAGTCCATGATTTGAATGTCTAAAAATGTTAGCTGACAAGAAATGACATGTACATCATCAAATTTTCAATTTTTGACCCATTCACAAATTTCATTTTGCATGAGATAGTGTTTTCAACTGACTTTCCCTTCAAGATGTTGAATCTTGAACTGTAGTCAAGATTTGTTTTTGGTGAATATTGTATTTTATGATTGGTTTTTAATTTTTAACTTATAAGGTACAGAGATTCTAGTTGTGTAGCTTGCTGTTCTATTCCTAAGCACTATTGGACTGACTGCCAGTTACAAATCATGCACGTTTTTAATTTTAGTTGTTTTGATGCATGTTTTATTTATTGTGTTTCGTTTGTGTATTCATGTAGCTATTCAACATGGATAGCGTTTTTTTTATATTTTGAAATTTTTTTATCTCAAAAAGGAAGTTTTTATTAGGAGTTGCATAAATTGTTGTCAGTATTTTCAACTATGTTATCATTTTATAAATGGCAAGCCTTACCAATTATTAGATCATTTTGAAAAGATTGAATGCTAAAAAAGAAAAAAAATTTATTGCGCAACAGCTTTAATTCCAAGCATTATAAGCATTGCAATTACATAGATCGCTACAATAATTTGATGTGAAGGCTGATAACCCCCACCTCACATAATGGGTGCAGACCCGTAAAATTACATATATAAAAGATCAAAAAAATAAGTAACAGAATTTATGATTTTGGTATAAAATTGAAATCTCAAATTCATCAATAGAACAGAAGTGTTTACATATTTTCAGACGTAATCATGTCAACACACTTTTCTTTGAACTATTTATTTTTTATTGAAGACATTTATCCATGACTCATGACCTGACATGAGTCATTCTGTGCAGTGATTTTACTTATAATATTGCTTGTCTATAACAAAGATTTCTAACAAATAGGATACTCATCTAGCTCGGATTTTTGCTATTCATAACTTTTCTTTTTAAGTTTCTGTGAGCACAGAACAATTCAAATATTAGATATGGACACCTTTGGATTTTTTATTAAATATACTTTATGAAGCACTGGGTTCAGTGGCTCTTGTTTTATTCTAATTTTCTATTTTGTTTTACAGGAATTGTTTGATTTGTTATGCCAATTATTTTAAACTTATACTTCCTTTTTGCTATTTGTTTTGACAGACTTCAAAGCGTCATATCCCATTTTTGTTTGTCCGAGGTGATGGAGTTATCCTAGTCTCCCCACCTTTAAGGACATCATAAATGGAAGTTGTGTATTCAAGAAATGTATGTTGAAGGATTCTTGCTCAATTTTGGATGTAGTTATGTATCAGGTCTCTAATTCCTCGTGAGTGAACTTAGTGGATAGAGTTTCTTGGCAGCAAGCTGTTCACAAATCATTATCCATTATTTTGAGGGATCTGCGTAACGTAACTGGTTATCTAAATTTCAAGCAAAATCTGAATTATTTTAAATTGTCCATTAAATTATGATTCGTGCTTGTTCTATTGGACTAGACAGACTTAAGCTTCAGCAGCCCTGTGAAGAGTTTCTTTAAAGAAACACTGTTCCAAATTTGTAAAGCGTTAGCGTTTTAATTTATTGCGACTGAAGACAGTTGAGAATTTGTATTGAAAGCTCATATATTTCAAATTACTCTAGATTTTGTTGTAATCAAATTTCGATGTTTTCTTCTAGTAAGATTCGTTGTTGAGCGTCTTAATTGCCTTTCTATCTAACGGTATTCAATGTTCCATTAATCTACTATTTTCGTCGGAACTGTTTTCGCTTTTTAATTGTTTAGAACTCTGAACATGCAAATTGTATTCTTGAAATTTCCTTCATGGCTTTATTAGGCTAATTGAGAGCATCTTTGGCATTAGGAGGTAACAGATTGTAAATTATGTGTTCGATCTTATTGGCAGTCTCTTCGGCATCTTTTAAGTTTCCCTGCGCTCAGATTTATTCCTAAGAAGTGCTGTCAACCATTTTGTTTTTAGATCAATTTTATTTTTGAACTTATCAGTATCATCAATCAGATGCTGTTAAGGAAGGGGGGGAGACTGGAGAAGAAAAATTAAATCCAAAACCTTAACAGAGCCCAATGTTGCAAGATGACCCCCAGTCAACCTGCAACAAGACAAAAGCTTATCGCACCCCCGGGACGACAGCTGAAGAAGGAGATCAATACACCTAAATCAAAGAGAATTCAGTTGAAAAAGGTAATATTATTGAGAAAGCCTAGTTCGCGACAGTGAAGTTGAACATTACTAGCAATAGAGCATTTCATATCGTAGTCAAATTCATTGTAGTTTGTGTTTTGATACCAAGCATCTAGACGACATTTCCAAATAAAGAAGATAATCTCAAATAGGAGGATTTTCCAGGCTTTTTGAAGGTGACGCTTAACACAATTATCTTGAAGGATACATTGAGGAAAACGAATAGAATGATTAGGAAGGAAGACTTGGAGAGATTGATGCCATTTCCAAATGTATTGAGAGAATGAACAATCCCAAAAGACATGTTCAAAAGAATCATCTGCTTTACAAATGAGGCATTTAGGATGATCAATTCTTAACAAATGAAGCCTATGTCCGATGGGAAGACCTTGATGAACCAAGGACCAAAACAAGAAACAATGCTTAGGTTGGGCCTTGGAAGTCCAAATCCGACGAAAAGTAGTTTTCCACTCGTGATCCTCAAGATGTAAACTCCAACGTCTATTTAGAGTGGAAAATTGAAAAGCTTGCGCATGAAACCAAGATTTGGCTTTAGAGATGCGTAAAGAGCAAAGAGGGGAACCGTCAGGCCAAAACCAATCTTCATACCAAGGAATATTATTATGCAACTTATGCACAACAAAGTTAGAAAGAACTTGCTCTATGTGTTGGTAAATGATAATATCTTGTCTTTGAAATCCCCATTTTACTTTTGCCTGTGTCCAAGAGAGGGTAGGAGATTGTGGTCGGCAAAACGATTGGCTCTATGAGAGAATTCATCATAGAGACAACCTCCATTCTTTTTGAAAATAGGAGACCACCAGATCGAGTGTGTCGACAAAGAGTGCAAGCTTATATGGGAAGGTTTTCATTGCAACAAGCCTCGAAGTTGGCTCCAACACCACCAAATTTGCTTAAACCAAAAAGAACCTTTGATCTTCTGAGAGCCTTCACTAAAAATCCAGTTACTCCAGTGAGTATTTTGCCATCTGTGATGAATACCAAGACAAGAGATGTGATGCCTAAAAAGGATCTTCCAAGCTTCATCTCCTTCAATACACCGAGTCACCCATTTGGAGGCCAAGAGAATACTCTGGTGCTCAATAGAGGCAAGGCCTAAACCTCCGTGTTCTTTACTTAAAGTGCAAGTATCCCAAGCTACTCGATGAAAAGCTTTGTGATCATCCTTATCCCCCCAAAGGAAATTTCTAAGTATGTTGTTGATGCATTGAAAAGAGGATTTGGAAGGAGCCATAAAGGAAGAGTAGTAGACATGCGTGGAGCTCAAAATATGGTTAACGACAATAAATCTACCTGCAAGAGATAAGGGTTTAGAAGCCCATTTCAAAGCTTTATGTTTCACCTTTTCCACCACATTGTTCCATATGGTAGTGGGAGTAGCAAATAGAGCAATAGGGATGCCTAGGAGGGTGAAATTATCAGTAGGAGATAGCCACTTGATATCAAAATGATAAGTCCAAGGAGGCCTAGGAGAGAAGCTAGATCGGATGGCTTGTGTTTTGTTCCAATTGATCTTAGCTCCTGAGGCTCTACAGTAAATATCTATGCAATGCAAGGCAGTGTTAAAATTATTATGGTCCTCAATCAAAGTAATAAAAGTATCATCTGCAAACTGGCTGTAAACAAGATCCTTTGCTTGTTGTGGGAGAGAGATACCTCTTAGCTGCATAGAATTGTTATGAGATCTAAGAACAGCTCCAAGAGCATCAGCAGCCAGAATGAAAAGATAAGGGGCTAAAGGGCACCCCCGTCGAACTAATTTTTGAAGCTCAATGACCTTAGAGAAGGATCCGTTAATGCAAATGACTGAAGAGGCCTCTGACAAAACAAGATCGATATGTCTTTCAAAAACATTACCTAAGTTGTGGTGTTTGACTCTACTTTTTAAAAAGGACCAATCAAGCATGTCGTAGACTTTAGCAAAATCCAACTTAAGAAGAATGGCATTTTGATTAGTGGAAGAAGCCCAATGCAAGCCCTCAATATCAGTAACAACATTATCTAAAATATACCTTCCTTGAACAAAACCGGTTTGCTCCTTGCTCATAAGATGAGGAAGAAAAGGTTTAAGTTTATTAGCGATAGCTTTGGCTACTATTTTATAGATAACATTCAAGAGAGTAATAGGGCGCCAATTACTTATACTCATGCGATCTCTTGACTTAGGGAGAAGCTTAATAATACCAGCATTAATCTGCTTACCAAAGAATCCTACCCTAAGAGCTTCCTTATACACACTATAGACAGTGTTTTGAAGAGTAGGCCAGAATTTCTTAAAAAATTCTGTGGGAAGGCCATCCATACTAGGGGCTTTACCATCGTGGAGTTGTTGGAGAGCATTACCAAGATCCTGTTTGGAAAGAAGAAAAGCATCACCAAAGATGGAGCGATTAAAAGGAGTAATAGCTCCTAAGCAAGTATTTACTGCTATGGGGTCAATCGCATCTTTTCGAAAAGTTTGAAAGTAGAACTCAAAGAAGGCCTGTAAAATGTCATCCTTGGAGGTGAAGATATTGTCTTCGACTTGAATAGCTGGAATTTTATAGGACGGGTTCCCCCCTTTGAGTAGACGAAAAAAGCCAGTAGTAGCCTGGTCACCCATGCGAAGCCAAGAGAGACGAGCACGGAGATGAGCACCTCTAGCCTCATAGTGATCCATGATACGTAGATTTTCTTTGGCATGTTTCAAACGACTAAAGTGAGCCTCAGTAGCCTCCTTGTTATTGATAGTATTTTGAAGAAGGGAGATTTCCTTATGAAGGTTGGATTTGTGAGAACTTAGTCGTGAAGCCACCAGTTTACCTGCATGTTTGGAAAACCGTTGGAGGCGGATACAAGCATTATTCCACCAATCAATCCAACCATCTTCACCAAGGGGTTTAGGATGGACATTCCAAATTTGCATCAATAGAGAGCAAAGGGAGGAACTATGAAGAAAGGCAGTGTTAAAGATATAAAGATCGTTAGAAGAGTAGGAGTTCCCAGAGTGGGAAAGAGACCAATGAATAGGATAATGATCAGACAAAAACCTGGGTATAATCTGCTTGGACAGGGGCACCGTTGGTAGAAGTAAAATGAATAAGGGGATTAGTAGATAGATAAACCCGATCCAACCGAGAAGAGATGTAGGAAGCACCATGTCTAGCATTACTCCAAGTGAACCAATTAGACGTACTAGACGAGGAATAGTTTTCATTAGCTTCGTGCAATTTTAATTGACGTTTCAATGAGAGCTACTCAGAAAGCTCCCTGTTATCTAAACCACCCCTTTGCCCTCCAACTTTATCCTTTGGGATGCTCAATCATGTTAAAGTCCCCTGCAATAATCCAGTTAGCTTTGGGTAAGTTGTGCCTAAGCCAATTTCACAAGAGCTTTCGATCAGTTAAGTGACAAGGAGCATAAATGGAGACAATCCCTAAGATCTCATTAGCGTACCGTAATCCAACCCAACTACAATACCCTAAAGTGTCACAACTGTGATCAAGAACAGACTCCCGCCACTTATTATAGAGAAAAATTATAGCTCCCCCTTTACTAGGTTCATGGTGAGTAAGAACATAAAAACTATTGTGAAAAATGCTCTGGCAACAAATTTGAAGATTGAATCCTTGGATTTTAACTTCTTGAAGACAAACAACGTCAAAGGAATGTCTTCGAATATAATCTCGAACTATATATCGTCGACGAGGGTTTGAAAGGCCCCTAACATTCCATGAACAACACTTCATTGGGTTTGTGTAGAAGGAGGATCCTCCTCAACCACCAAGGCCTTAAAAGAATTCCTAGATTCAAAGTTGTTAACTAGAGAACGTTGAGCACTTGTTCTTTTGTTAATGGACTGGCTAGCACTAATCGATGATCGATGCCCTTTAGGGAAGGCACTGAAGATAGGGTTATCACGTGTGACTGAGGCATAAGATTTCCGGGTAACACGCTCCCAACCACTAGTAGCATCTTTTGGGGCCCTTTCCTGATTAAGAGGAGTCTTAGTAACATTAGTATCATCGGTTCTCATATCATCCACGTCGGACACCTTAGAATCCGAAGAAGGAGGTTTAGTTGATTGATCCTCAACATTATCCTTGCCTATGTCCTGAGATATGGTTTGAGATTTTAGTTCTTCACTAACTTGTTCTGCTAAAAGTCGTTCAGCTTCAAGCTTGGCCAGTAACTTGGGGCATTGAGCTTTACGGTGGTTTGGATCGAGGCAGTAATAACAACTGTTGGGAAGTGTAAGATATGAGATTTTCTGAACGAAGGTCTTTCCTTTTACATTAACTTCTAATGAATCAGAACGTGGCTTTTGCATATCGATTTTGACGCACACTCGTCGAGTGGGTCGTGGACGGAAGCCTAAAAAGCTCTCCATTCCGATGACTTCCCCAACTTGTGCAGCAAGGATATCAATATGGGGAGAAAAATGAGGGAGTCCTGGAAATTCGATCCAAATCGGCAAAATACTTTTGCTAACTTTTGCACGATCGAAATCCTCCTTCCAGGATTGAAGGACTAAAAAAGAGCCATAAACATCCCAAATAGACTGTTGTTTCACGAACTCTGCTATAGCCTTAGTTTCAAAAGCAAAAAGAAAAAAGCCTTTTGTGAAATTGAAAGCTAAGGTTATTCTAATATTACGGGATTCCCAAAATTTTTTAACCTAATCTTGAAACACTGAGGCAGGAGGAATCCTACCAGTGAAGAAGCCAATTGTGTATAGGTGAGTAAATGTTTGAACGGTTTGGTCAAAGATGTCTTTTGGAAAATCAAAACGTAAAACAGAATCATTTGCATCCATATTAGTTGAGTTGTCAATAGGCTGTGAGTCAATGTTAATATTGGAAGATTTTATTATTTTACGTTTTTTTCCTCCAACATCAGAGCAAGAAGACAAAACGGATTGGGTCAAACCCGTTGAGCTTAAACCTAGCCAATTCAGAAAAGCAAAAAGAAAATATGAAAAAACCAAACAGAACACAATGGAACAAACTTACAGGGTTTATTAACGGATGATAATTTTAGGCAACCCACGCGTGATGATCGCAACCAAATTTGAAGTCCTTCAACATGCCCCACCCGAAACAATGCAGATCGTTTTCAAAAACTCTAATCCGGAACGATTGACTTCTCCCTGATTTGATAGGAATCCTCCAGGTCCGCCACAATTCTGCGCGTCTATGTCCACTGTGCCCGTCTGCAAGCACAATAGCCCAAAAGAGCCTCGTCTGCAATCACCGCAGAGGATCAATATGCTGGGAAGGGCTGTTTCTCAGAGACTCTTTTATTCGAAATGGGTAAGAAATGAAAGTCCAGGCCCGCTTTCGGTATCCTTCGCCAACGCGCCAGTTTTTTCTAAGCGCGCTTCCGATTCAATCCCAGATCCGCGTTTTCAGATGCTGTTAAGGATTTAACTCTGGCTTTTGCTGTTTATAAGAGCCAGACGATATCAGTTTTAGCTGAACCCCTTAGATTTGGCATCTCGATATCAACAGCACAGAAAGGAGCATAAAATTGAAAAGTAATTATGTTTAGGGTTTAGGGTTTAGGGTCTTGGAGCTCACCTTCAGATATTATGGGTAAATATAGTATTCAAATACTAATTAAGATTAATGATAATTCCTGCAATATCATGAATATAAATTTACGAAATTGAAACTGCAGTTATCCAACGGGTACATGCACACCCCGCAAATCTATAGAAGAGACTAACCTACAATTTCGTTATGTTCTTACAGTATTAACTTTTTGGGCACCCGCGTAAGCCGCATTGTGATAATCTCGCTCGACTTTGAATTCTAATTATTCACTGTCCTTTAAGAAACCTTTCTGATAATAATAAACCTTTCTGATCGTTGTGCTTGACTCGAAAATCCCAATTGTAGCTTAGATTGCTAATTTGCGCACTTTAGAACAGAATTTAAATATGACTGATTCTATCTCATAAGGTTAAAACCCATTACTTACGCCGTGAGACAATGTAGATAAATGCTCTTCCTGAAATCGGGTAACAACATTTAGGACGTAATGTATCAAACTTAACATTAATACATTCATCTTGCATCCAAAGCATTTCCTTTCCATGGAAATCAGTAAAAACAGAGGAATAGTTTTGACTGTCATAAGAACTTCTTTCTTAAGCTTTCATGGCATCAACCCGGGACCAAAAAGCATACCAGAAGAATAAACATTCTATGTTATCTATGCCGATTGTAATCCTTGTTTTACAGGCCTGCTTTCAACAAAATGCGTGGCAACCAATGAGCTTAAACTGGCATATAATGAAAGAGACCCCTCCTAGAACTACCCGCCCAGCCCATTCAAATTCCTGTAGATCCAAAACCACCATTGCCCCTCACAGTAGAATCCAGATCATCCAGTTGGATTGCTTCAGGAGTTAAAATGCTTTGGATTATAAGCTGTGCAATCCTATCTCCGATTTTGATGTGAAAGTCCTGATCAGAATGGTTAAAAAGTACAACTCCAAGAGGCCCTCTGTAGTCACAATCAACAACACCAGCTCCCACATCAATGGAGTGCTTCCAAGCCAAACCAGATCTTGGGGCTGCAATCACAAACAAAATAAACTCTGAAAACAGGAAGAAACAAAGAAATCATAGACAGAATCATGAACAAATGACAATGAAAAATGTAATGACAGAAAACCTATTCTGCCATAAGTGCCCTCAGGGATAGCAACAGAAATGCCTGTCTGCACCAGAGCCTTGCCACGGGCAGGAACCACGCATTTACAGTCACTGCAAGCAAATATCAAAATCCATGAATTTTTAAACAAACAAATGAATCCCTAAAAGGCCACCAATCATCATTATATTTCTCCCATTGCATCAACGTTTTTAGGCAAGGATTTCAATCCTATATTTCTGGTCCATGATAGCGCACACAAACACATTAATATCTCAAAAAGATCCATGAATTTCCATGCATCCATCCAAACAAATAAACCCATAAAATACTAATCATCATCATTATAATGCTCCTGCTGCATTAACGTTTTAAGGCAGGGATTTTAATCCTAAATTTCTGACCCACAATGGCACAAACACATTACTATCTCAGAAAGATGGAGAAAGTGCAGAAAAGCGCATGCGTGGTACCTGGAAAGATCGTATCCAGCTGCAAAAGCAGAAGCTCTGGAAGGCACCACAGCTGTAGCCGAGTTTTTCTTGATCTTCAGCACTGCTACTGCCGCAGTTGTTGTAGCAGTCAGGGATGATAATGATCCATTATGATTATTATTATTATTGCAGCAGTGTTCAAGCTTCTGCCTCTTGTGCACCGGCTCTTCAATTTCCTCTTTTTCATCGGCTTCAGCTGCAACTGCATTTGTTGTCTCTGCAACTCCATTTGTTTTCTCTGCAACTCCATTTGTTGTCTTTGCCTCCATTTCTTCTGCACAACAATGTAAAAATTCACGCAGAAATTTTGGAGAAACGCTATGAATTACGTGATAATATTCATCGAGACGGTTATTTATACAAGTTTTTTCTGCAATGGCGCGGGCGGGAAATGAAAATTGAATGAAATTTTTGGGCGCTCAAGGTGGGTTTTCTGTGCTACATTGATGGCATTTACAGAACACCTTACGCCTAGAAAAGTTAAAACAAGGTCGTGCTTATTAATCAGATATCAAAGCTTCTTAACTTTTGAAACTAGTTGATCTACTGAGTTTTAAAAAACACATTTAATAAATTTTTTTTATTAATTTATAGGTAAGCAGTTTCGACCTGTTATGGATGGAACCTGATAAGACCCAGCTGCATCACAAAAATAATAATAATAATAAATGGCACACTATTTGATGGTAAACAATTAGGTTTTAATAATTAGAATTTGCTATTGACCCGCTATTTGCAGCTGGGTCTGACTGTTGATCAGTTGCAGAATTTGCTATGTGCTTGCTGTGTGATTATTAGTCAGTCACACTTTATTGTGAAGAATTACTTAAGCCATCGCTAGTTTAACTCTCGTTACCGGTTAGCGCTTTGAAAGGACTTTCCTTGAAACTTCAAAATTGTTGAGGTGGGAAATTATTTCCCGCCCGCATAAATTTGGGAATGATCACGGCCAAAAGTGGTGTCAACTCATTTATTCTTTGAATTATTTTATTGGTTATCGCGTGTGCTTTGTGATTTCGATTCCATCAGGCGTGATCTGGCACACCAATATTTATTTCTTTGTATCAGCTATATGCCTGGTCACGTATAATTCTAATTCTCATACCCCTCCTGCCGAGAATCCCCTCCCCTATCCTTACTAGTTTTAAATTGAGGTATTACAAATCAATTTTTTCCCATTTTTTTGGGGAAATATGATAATTAGGAATATAACTAGAATAATGCCCTTGAGCTAGTGTAGGACATTGTTGTTGGGCATTTAATCTATTATGTTTTGTGAAATGTAGTGCAAGCTAACTAACTAGCTATGACATATTGCAAATTAAGTATAAGAGAAAATGAAATTAAAATTTTATTATATAGTAATAAAATACATCCATCACAAGTTCGATGATGGTTTTGATCAAAAGCCAAATTATTTGCAAGCCCAAAAATTACACAAGTTCAAAGAAATGGAGGGGTGGAGGTAATAGAAATTCAAAGTAAAAACTAACTTAGTTGTTTTCATTTTTTTTCTTATAAAATTTATATAAGTATTGATGTTCTTTTTTTTTTTCTGTTAGACCCCAAAAAATGAATAATAATATTAAAAAATTTGAGTATATCAAATCAAAAAGAAAGTGATGAGTGACGAGTATACCCTATGCCTAACCATACGGATTACTAGCATTCACTCCACGATTCGGTTAAATTCCAAAGACTTTAGGTTTCTAAGTACACTGGTTCTAGGAGGTGAATTGTTGTCTTCCCAATTCCACTTGTGAAGTGCAAGTGTATGGTTAAGTGTAATTGACACATGATTTTTATCATTTTATCTTTTATGGTTTAGTCATTGAAGTGCTAAAAATAAGGTAATAAATGTTTAACTAAGCGAATTAATCTAATGACTAACTAATCCTAACATAAGCATTTGTTCCCACTTTCTGTACACATCCTGAACATGTAATAGTGCTACTAGGATTACCAAGTGTTAAATGTATGCTTGAAGTGGTTGTACTTATGTTTGCTATTTAATCAACATTAATTACTTAATTACAATTCATTAAAATAGATTACATGAATATTAAATGCATAAGGAAACAATTAATCTATTCCAAGTCCTGCAAGGTTTGATCAAAAAACACGTCTTTATTACCTTTCACACTAAGGTGCTTAGGTATATCAATGCTTGAATAAAGATCTATACACTCTTTAACTCCTACTACGAGCACTTAGAAAATATTATAACTCTAAAGAAAACATATTACAAGAGCTTTGTTACAACTAAGGAATGAAATTAATGGATGAATCATGTGCCTAAGTATTGTATTTATGGGCAGGCAAGCATCCCATAATATCGAATATTTGATAACATAGCATGTGATCCAATATCAGGGCTTTGATATCAAGGACCTAGCAGAATATGATTCATCATACCCCCACAACTGAATGAAAACTCATCCTCGAGTGAACAAAAAGAGGAACGAGTTCTTTACAAAATATTGGGAAGGTATGTGATTATTGACTAACTAACTAACACACCAATTGACTCCAAGTGCTGCATTACAAAATTTTATTCAAGTGAATGAAGATAAAATGACAAAGTGACAAAAAGACTGGATAGACATTGAAGATTACAAAATTTGTAGAGGTCTTTAAAAATCCACTGAAGATCAATCTTCTTGTTATCACTAATGATGGCAGACTTCCAACCTTGATTGTTACATTAATGCTTCCCTAGTTATGCAAAATATTCTTGAAGGATGGGCTAAAATTTATTCTCATCATCCCATGGATCTAGCAAACATGTGATGTTTGAGCTATAATCTTGTATGTGCTATGATTTGTCCATGGGCACACCCTTTGTTGTTCCTTTCTTGGCTTCGTTTTTGTGCCTAGTAAAAGACCTTTCTCCTTAAGCATTCTTTTTATCATCACCTGTAATCACCAAAGGATCAATGTTAGTTTTGGTAAATTTTTTTTAATAATTAACCCTTTTTGAATCCCTTAGTTTGCGTTTAAGCACAAGGTGATGATAGCGTACTATGCCCAAGGCTATCAGGTAACTAAAATCATCAAGCTATTCACATTATTTGATCAATTACTATTAGTTACCACAAGGTTGGAAAATAGGATGTTAGAAAAATTTCAAGGCAAACATCCTTAGCTCCCATGACTAATAAGCATAGCTCCAAAAGCACACAAGTTTTTCAACAATTGAAACCAAAGGTCTAATTCAAAAGATGGCCATGAAATGTTAATGGATATGGAAATAGAAAAGTAGAAAAATTTAATGAAATGGATGAGAAGTAGCCCCAAAATTATGCATAAATTCAGAGAAATTATTACTAGTGTTCTAGAAGATGTGAAGGTTCATTCAAAGTCATGATCAACAAAAGTTATGCAAGTGGGTCCTTCCCAAAGCGGGCTCCTACCATAATGCCCTTGCATAACCACTTCTATAGATGTCTATGTGCGCCATAGAAGTTAAATGTAGATCATGTCTTTGTTTCAAACAACACACAACTGTTGTAGTTGGGATGTTGCACTATATTATACAAAACCATTGGGCTCATAATTGCATACAATAGTGAGGTGAATAATGGAATGAGAAGGGATTGCAGAGATCAAGATGTAAGGTGCTTTACCATGTCCACAATAGATTCTTATGAAAAATGTGATTAAAATGATCATCATACCTATTTTTCCAAGTTTAGACCAAGTCCATACCATGAACATTGGCCTTGCATTGTTGTGTTCCTTCTTGCTAACCATCATGAGTCCACAACCACCACAAAGAACAATCATCACTCTAGAAGAGAAGAAAAGAGAAGAAGGAAGAAAGGGCCTTAGTTAGAGAGGAGCCTTCAAGCATGGGTAACATGTTTTTCCAGCCCCATAACCAGTGCTTGTAGTCCATTATTGTATCTAAGGGGTTTGCTTTGAATTCCAATTCTTGTTTTTTTATTTTTTGTTTTTGGATTTTATATTTTTATGATTTTGGATGGGAACCACACCATGCGAAGAATTTCAGCTTTCCTCTTATTGGTTGACAATAGAGTGATGATACGTTCCATAAGGAGTCATAAACACACAAAGGAAGTCAAGAAAAGAACCCAAAAAATCCCCTTGAGGTCACACCCTTTGCCATTTCCACTTGGTCATTTCCTCTTTCTTCAAGGCACAATGATCATTGATTGATTTTAGTTTCACGAAAAAAGAACCAAATTGCTTTCATGACAAAGACCTTTTATTCAAAGAACTAGAGGGATGGATGAGGTGGTCTCACTACTCTACATAATTACTTACCTAATCATCTTGATAGCATAGCACATAGCATTAACTTTTACATTATTACTTGGAAATATTATTAACAAAAACATAAAAGATATTCATAAAACATAAAGAAGATGACTCAAGAAAAGAGAAAAATATAAAGAAAAGAAAAATATTAAGAAATGGAAAACATATGAAGAATCAGAAATTTTGGAAGAAATAGGAAAATGATAAAAAATTGTAAAACAAAAAAGGTGAAAAACACTTATGAGTTCTTGATTTAGGATGGGACATCTTCCCCATGACTAAGCATAAAGGCAGGACAAGATGTAATAAGTGGATTGGTTGGTTCCATGCATCTTTTAAATGGTTTTGCACTTGCATTTCTAGGCCACTAGGTATCTTCTGGTTTAGTGGCTACTACGTAAACTGGTTTTTGATCACACACTTGTTTCTGAACTTTATGTTGGGTCAATATAGGGATTGTGTTAATATTTTGAACCTTTGGCCGACAACTACATCCATTACTATTAGTAGTGATGCATGGATTCTTTTGTCTCTCCATAGTGATAGGTTCATCATTTTTGTCTTGTGTTGGAGTGGTGATGGTTGTTGGCTTTTGCGTATGATTAAGAGACATCATTTTTGTGAGGAACTGTGTTGCACCAGATTGGCCTTGTTTTGGTTTTGATGTGCCAGTAGGTCTATGAGTTTTATGCCCATGTGAGGAAATCATCCTAAAGAAAGGACACTTCCAAGGTTGTGGTTGATATCTACTAGCATTATCATTTCCATGTACGTTCACAACACAAGTGGCATTTTTCTATTGATGTTGTGGTGCCAAACCTTCCTATGTTATTGGCGGTGACATATGGTGAAGGGAAGTATGAGAATATTGAGGATATGATAGAGGATGAGAGGCATGAGATGGTGATCCTTTAGAAGATGTTATAGGTTGATAATATTCGAGAGAGTGATAGTAGTTATTTCAAGTAGAGAAAGTAGAACTAGTCAGGCAAATAAGTTGTTAAACATAATATTCATACGGATCCGGCTTGCAATAAGGGTAGTTCCAATTTAATGATGGCCTCCCCAATGATTGTGGATTTTGTTACTACGTTTGATAGTAGTTTTGAGGTTGGTAAGAATTCCCACTAGGATAGTATGATTAGTTGTAGAATTATCTATAATTACCTTGTGAAAAAGGTAATTTGATAGGCATTTGCTTTTGTACAAACTTGGGATTCAAAACAAAAGCCCAATACTCATGTAGATGTAACATGACTGGGCAATAACCCATTGGATGGTCATATCGGTAGATGTCACATCCATCATCTTCTTCTGTGGCTGAGTCTATAGCCTCTTCTTCTACAGCTCTTTTTCCTTTTTGTCGATAAGTGTTCCTACCTATTTCTTGATTTTTTTTCCTCTTCTTGTTTTGATCACTTGATTTGTTTTTATGTTACTCTCTCCTCTCCAATTTTTACATAATGTGTAACTTTTTCATTCATCAACTTCCACATCTTATCTAGCCTTGCTTCAAGTTCATCGATAGACTTTTGTATTGGCAAGGTTTTTTGTGAAATCATCTCATTGAGAGTTGCCTCTTTTTTCTCATCATAGATATGGATCCTCTTCTTTTAAAGATTTAGTTCCCAGTTATGCTCCTCTACATTTGCTCATTTACATAGCTCCCCTTCTTCTTTTGCCAGCCACTCGATTAGCCTTTGTATTTGATGGGCTTTCAATTCGTATAACCGACCTTGGGCATCAATCCCAAGGGTCCCCCTCATTTGATTATGAAGCCCATCTATGATGTGGAAAAGTTGCTCTTTTTGAGAGAAATCATGGCCTAGACATTTATGTAGTAGCAAATAGTATCTATCCAAGGCCATATTCATGATTTTCTTGCTTTTACCCTTGGATTTATTTTCTCATGTTGGACACTCTTGCATAGGTTTAGCATTTTTCATTGAAGATTTCTAGCATTGTGGACCACTGGTGGATTGAATCTAGTTCCAATGATCTATACCAACTTTAGCTTTGTCTATTAGTGTCATAGGAAAGAGCTTAAGCTTTTGCCACTTACATTCAATATTTTGCATGGCGCAAGCTTCATGGAAGACTTGTAAGTGATGTTGTGGATCTGAATGATAGCCTCCCCTAAATTTAGGAATGTTGTCCATATCAAGCCATTTGATGCAACTATCCCTTTGATGCATTTGGGTTATTTGAACTACCTCCATTATCTACGTCATGATCCTAGTTGCCAACAAGGGTTCATTTTCATCAGACATGTCATTGTGATAATCACCATTTCTATTTGTCTGATAGTGATGGTCTTGCCTATGCTCATTTTGATGTTTTTTATCTTGCTTTTTATTTCTACTACTAACTTCATCTAGACCCTGCAGTGTATCCTTATTTCTATACCTATGTTCATCTTCATTAGAACTAGAAATTGAAGAGGAAAAGGAAGATGAGGAACTGGGAGAATCACCATGGCTCCTATATTTCCTCGCATGGTCCCTTCATCTATCTTTTCTAGTTTTGGAGGAGGTCCTAGGCCTTGAGGCCCTCCTTGTTCAAGGACTTTTTCCATCTCCTCTAGGATTATCTGTACTAGTTGAACGTAGTCCTTGCATGTAGTAAGGGTCGAAATGAGCATATTAAACCCTTGCTTGAGATTGTTCACTTCAGTTCTCTTTAGTATAAATCCTATCATTTCTCCTACGATGGTTTTCATCATATGATGCNAATGAGTAGTGAGTATACCCTATGCCCAACCATATGGATCACTAGCATTTACTTAGTGATTTGTTCAAATTCTAAAGACTTTAGGTTTCTAAGTACATTGGTTCTAGGAGGTGAATCTAACCATTGCAATTGTTGTCTTCCCAATTCCACTTGTGAAGTGCAAGTGTACGGTTAAGTGTAATTGAGGCATATGATTTTTATCATTTTATCTTTTATGGTTTAGTCGTCTAAGTGCTAAAAATAAGGTAATAAATGTTTAACTAAACTAATTAATTTAATGACTAACTAATACTTAACTAATCCTAACATAAGCATTCATTCCCACTTTATGTACACATCCTAAACACGTAATAGTGCTACTAGGATTACTAAGCATTAAGCGCTACTGGGATTATCGAGCGTTAAACGTCTGCTCAAAGTGGTCATACTTATGTTCACTATTTAATCAACATTAATTACTTAATTACAATTCATTAAAATAGATTGCATGAATATTAAATCCATAAGGAAACAATTAATCTATTCCAAATCTTACAAGGTTTGATAAGAAAGCTTGTCTTTATTACTGTTCACACTGAGGTGCTTAGGTACATCAGTGCTTGAATAAAGACCAGTAAACTCTTTGACTCCTATTGTGGGCACTCAAAAAATATTCCAACTTTGAAGAAAACAAACTATAAGAGCTTCACTACAACTAAGGAATGGAATTAATGGATGAATTGTGCACCCAAGTGTTGTATCTATAGGTAGGCATACATCCCACGATATTAGATATTTGATAATGTAGCATGTGATCCGATATTAGAGCTCCAATATCGGGGCCCAAGCAGAATATGATTCATCAAAAAGTATAAAGAAGAAACCAAATTGTTTTGATGATGCGTTCTCAAGTTTTCATCCATATAACTAGCTATGAAGAACCTTCCCTCTAGGCTTGGAAAAGAATTAGGCTTTGCACTAGTTCAAAAGTGCCCTCACGGGTTTTCATTTCTTACAAAAGGGATTTTTTTATAAAGAGAAAGAAAAAACTCTTTCTAGACATAAAAGAAAGCATCAATTAGAAACAATGAATAAATAACAACAACTATGCCTATTTTAGACATTACTACTTGTACTATTTTAGATCCACATCTCTTAATTTATGGATCATAACTTAATTGCAACCTATTAATAAATATATGCATTTGGGCATTAATTCCTATGCATAACTTATTCAGCATATAAAAAATACAGTAGCATGTGGGCATTTCCATGATACATTTATTTGCAAAAGAAATTTCTAGCAATCTTCCCTTTTTAATAAGTCTTTCAAACTTAACCATCATAAGAGACATACTAAACTTAGTTAGGATAAGTACTTAACATAGATTTATTTAATTAATGTAAGGAGAAATAAATTTTATAAAAAATGTCTTGTACCACTTCAAACAAAATTGCTTTTTTATGTGAAAAACAAACAAACAAACAAACAAAATCAAACCAAACCAAATATCTCTTCTCCATAAAAACTTTCTTCACACATGTATTTCATCACCAACCATTCTCTTCATCAACGTAGAATTTAGCTTGGCTTCCATAACCAAAAATTAATGATATGCCCTTCCTTAAATCTAAATCTTCTTAAATAATATCCTTCAATAGATTTAAATAAGACCATCAGATCTAAGAAAATTTATGAACATATTGAATTAGCTAAAAAAATGTTAGGGAGCAAGAACACCCAGTATAGCAACTCACAACTAAGCCAAAAGCTCATACAAACAATTGGATCTTCACCCCTCTATTAATCAAAAGCACAACACATCTTTATTTATAGTTTTTTTAAGGTTTCATGCCCAACCATACACAACTTGAAAATAATGAGAGACCAATAATACAAGGGCAATGATAGGAAACAAGGTTGTTAAGGATTGTTTGTAGGTTATCCATGTGTGTCAATCATAGTTGTAGGTTGTCTTTACATAAGGAGGGACCACTCAACAATCTCCCATTCCTAACTTATGTGGAATTTCAAATAGGCCTAATGTCATTTTACAAGCATCAAATTTAACTCAAGGTAGTAATTTATCCATCATATTCGATCCATTCTTGTAGGTATTGACTTTCTCAATACACAACAATTTTAATTATAGGATATCCCTAATCCAATGATATTTTAATGTGTTTAAATCTTGAATGAAAACTAGAGTTTTTACTGAGATGGATGATACTTTGACTATCATAATAAAGAACAAATTTCTTTTACTCATGACCTAACTCTAATAGAAACTTTTTTATCTATAACAACTCATTGCTAACCTCAATGATGGTAATATATTTAGCCTTTGTGGTGGAAAAAGAAATACATTTTTGCAACTTTGATTATCATTATACAACTTCCCCTACAAATGTTATCAAATATCTTGATGTGGATTCTCTGGAATTAACATCACTAGCCACATCTTCATTTGTGTAACCAACAAGTATAGGTTTATCATAGCCAAAACACAAACATAACTTGGAAGTACCTTTGACATATCTAAGAATCCTTTTCATTAATTCCTAATGTTCTTTATCAGGATTAGTAAGAAATCTATTAATGACTCCAATAATTTGAGTGATGTTTGGCCTTGTGCACACCATGACCTATATCAAGTAACCTACTGTTGATGCATAGGACACAGTCTTCATTTCTTTCTCACTTGTATGATATTGGTTAGAACTAAGTTTGAAGTAACTTGTAAGTGGAGAGCACACTAGTTTGGCCTTGCTAATGTTGAACCTTTCCAATATCTTTTCAATATATCTTTTTAAAGATAACTATACCTTTCCTTTTTTACTATCTCTTAAGATCTTCATGCCAAGTATTTTATTGTCTAGTTTAAGATTCTTCATAGCAAAGGGTTTTCTCAACTCCTTTGCCAGCTTGCCTATTTTTTGAACATCATGGCCAGCTATCAACATATCATTCATAGAGTAAGAAAAAATAAAATCACCATTATAAAATTTATTAACATAAACATAATGATCAAAAAGAGTTTGTTTTGTACCCATGCTTTCTTATGAAGGAGTTAAATTTCTTGTACCATTGTCATGATGCTTGCTTAAGCTCATATAAATTCTTCTTCAATTTGCATATAAGATCGTTCTTTTCTTGGACTTCAATTCTATCAAGCTATGTCATATAAATCTCTTCTTCCAAATCATCATGAAGGAAGGTTGTTTTCACTTCTAGCTATTAAATTTCAAAATTTAAATTGATAGCTAACCCCAAAAAAACTCTAATAGAAGACATCTTTAGCACAAGTGTAAAAATTTCCTCAAAATCAATACCTTTCTTTTGACCAAAGCCCTTCACAACTAATCATTCCTTTTACCTTGGCTAGGAGCTATTTTTCTCAAATTTTAATCTAACTTCTATTTTTTGTTGAGAGCTTTTTTACCCTTTGGCAATTTTACTAACTCATAGGTATGGTTCTCATGTAAGGATTACATCTTCTATTGCATGACTTTTAACCACTTTTCTTTGTGCTCATGTGATATTGCTTTATCATAGCTTTCTAATTTTTCTGCATCAATGAGTAATAAATATTCATTTGATGAATATCATCTAGAAGCTTGATGTTGCCTAGTAGATCTTCTCGATAGAGGTTCTTTGAAAAGAATTGGATCTTGATATCATTTTGGTGTAGCATATTTAGTTGTGGAATCATTTGGTGTGGACTCTTCTTGAGCTACATCATCCTCATTATTTTGAACATCTTCCTTATGATTCTCATGTACTACAGGTGGATTTGTAACATCATTTAAATGGATCATTCTTTTATTGATTGAATTTGGTCTTTTTTCTTCCTCAAAATTTGCAATAGTTTGATCTTTAAAGAGCACAACATATCTACTTCGAATAATTTTCTTATCATTTGGATCCTACAATTTGTAGCCAAACTCATCGTATCCATAGCCAAGGAAGATACATTACTTTATCTTCTCATCAAGCTTGAATTTTTCATCTATAGTTATGTGAACAAATGTCCTACAACCAAAAATCCTCAAATAATCATAAGAGACATTTTTCCTATTTAAAATTTGTTAAGAACATGATTATTTAAGTCAAAAAATGTTCTCATTGCCTCACCCCAAATGATTTTGTCAATTTTGCATGAGAGAACATCCATACAATTCTATCACAAATGGTTTTGTTCATTTTTTTGCAACATCATTGTGTTGTGGAATCTTTGGCTCTGTTTTTATAAGCCTAATCCCATGAGAGTTATAGTACTCCTCAAATGGTTCTCTATATTCACCACTACCATTATCAGCCTTAATATATTTTATTTTTCTACCAATTTACATTCATATCTTATCATGAAATTGCTTACATACATCCAGCACTTAGTTTTTAGTTAAAAGCCCACACCTTTTTAGAGTGAGCATTAATAAAAGTAATAAAATATAATGCACCAACAAAAATTTTTTCTTTCATGAAACAAACATGAATTAGGATTGACTTTAGAGCATTGTTCTTCCTAGAGGAAGGAAATGCATGAAAGGAAAACCTATGTTACGTTCTAGCTAGATAATGAGTGCAAGGCTTTAATGTTGTGCTTAGCATTTTAGGTAAGCTCTTTCTTTGTAGGGACTTAAAGTCCTTTTTCACTTAGGTGGCCAAGCCTTCTATGTCACAATTCAATAGAAGATTCGTACTTAGTAGCATTTATAACTCCATTGCTAGCTTTACTTGAGTAATATAAATAGAGTTTTTTTTTCACCTTTAGCCAATACTAGAAAATCTTTCTTAAGCTTTCATCCCCCATTACCAAAGTGATTATAGTATCTTTCCTTATTAAACTAACTGATGAGTGGTTGGGTATTCCAACACTCAATCATACAAGCCACGAGTGTTCACATGCAACCTGATCATAATTCATGGATGGACAATGTAAATTTACTAGTAGTTGATGCTTTGTTCATGATCATTGTCTTCTCACATAGAGTTAGTGAAGTGTAAGTTATATGGTTTAACTCTTATTGAGGTATATGATATGTTGATGTTGTTTGGATCAATTTAAAATTAAGTGTAAACATAATGATAATGTGGTAATAAAATCTAAGTCTAAGTGTAATGAGAGTAGAAAACTATTCTAGCCTATGGGCAATAGGTATTTGTTCTTGGCTTACTGTACAAATTTTCAGCTCATGTAATTGTTATTGGGATTACCAAGTGAATCCACTACTAAGAGAATCAAGTGAAGTCACTATTGGTTTACCAAATGATTACACTTTATGCTCGAAACCAGTCATACTTATTCCACCTTACTAATAGACATGGGAAAAGTAAAGTACTTAGAAAATACAAAAGACTTAATCAAAGTAAACATGTTGAAAAGTAAAATTAAACTAAGTGAAATGCTACAATAGTGAGAAACAATCTTAATCTTTATTGCTGGTCATGGATTGTGTCCTAGACATTTCACTTTAATAAAGACTTTGTACAACTGTTAATCACCACACTATAGGCATTCACTCTAACTACAAGTCTAAGTTACAAAAAAAATTGCAAGAATTTGGCTAAGTATTGGGAAAAAGTTATTTTTTTCAATGTGATAGTGGGTTGGTATTTATAGGCATGACCATAACCCACTTCATTGCATCTACGATGATGTATGCAAAGCCATAAAGGTTTTATCACTGACCTATTAATAATAGATTGAAATGAACTTCTAGAACATACCTAACATCTTTGAGTATCAATCTACATCCAGCATTGGTTTCAAGCCACACATCTCAAATTTCATGAATGGTGTATTTCACATTACTTCCCATCCTAAAAATTCCAAAGTTATTACTAGTATAGGATGAGAAGGAATCTTTAGAAGCAATAATATAAAAATAAGCTACAAAATCAATCACTCATATAGAATCTTCATACGAAAGATTAAGATAACCTTCATGTAAGGTAAGAATAAAATCTAAATCATTAGAAGTAATTTCGACTTTATTATCCTCACCTTTCTTTTTTAGCATTCCCTTTTTAAATGCCCATGCTTATAATAATAGTAAGATGTGATATCTTTTCTTAATTTGGATCGACTTCTGGTCTCTCTTTTTAGTTACGAGAATTTCTATCATTTTTTTCCCAAAAGGTTCTGCTCCTACTTCTACCTCTCTTTTCTACAACAAGTGCCTTAGACTTCAAAGAAGAACTACCTAGCTATTTTCTTCTAATTTCTTCATTGACCCTACTATCTTTTACCATGTTCAAGGTTATGCTTCCATTGGGGGATAAATTACTAAGAGACATAACTAAAGTTTTTTAATTATTAGGCAAATAACTTAACAAAATCAAAGCTTGTACCCCTCATCTAGTAGAAGCTTTATAGTGTCCAATTAATTCAGTAGTTTTTGAAAATTATTTAAGTGTTTTGTAATGCTTTGGCCAACCTTGTACTTCATACTCATGAGCCTCTTCATTATAAATGCTTTATTTTGAGCATTTTTACATTCATAAAAGTTCTTCAATTTCTTCCAAAGTTGATAGGCATTTGTCTCTTGTAGAGCATGATGAACACCACTAAAATCAATTCATTATCTTATCAAACCAATAAATTTTTTATTAATCCTTTTCCAACCTTTGTAATTAATATTATTAGGCTACTACATAGGATCAAATAAATATTTGCAATAAAGAAAATATTCTATCATGATTTGCTATATGGAATAATTAGATGAGGTAAGTTTAATAATAGAACTAATAGAACCTTCCTTTATTTTAAATACTTAGTAATTAATAATTAACTTACTATTATTAATTTGTGCACAACTACTATACAAAGGTTCCCGAGTGGGTACTTTGCAATAGAAATCAAATTCCCAATTCCAAGGATAAAACTAGATTTTGGCTCACCCTCAACCTTAGCCCTTATGGCATGCCATGCAGAAATGAGACTGGTACTACTAGTTTTGGAAGAAACGTAGTCCTTCAAAAGGTGCTTCTCATCCTTCGTAAGAGACCAGTAGGTGAATACCAAGGCCATTTGTTGCTTATTTTTAAAAGAGTGCCATTCATTGTATCACAAGGATACCATGGAAGGCAGTTGCCTTGCAACAATGTCCTTTTCAACATGACTCTGCTTTGCTATATTCATCAATAAGGATGATGATGATGATGGTGATGGTGGGTATAATGAAGGTGTGCACCTGAATGTTCATGATAGCTAATAGTTGCAAGTACATTATTTGGTCATGCTTCTTATTGAATGCCAAGGTGGTGTCATTATTCATAACAGAAGGACATGATTATGTTTTTCCTCTTTATGATATAAAAGAACATATGTTTTGGTAGGTGCATGTTTATGGACATGCTATATGTAAAGATGCAAGCATGATGCATATGCATTTCAATTATAATAAAAATGCAAACTATGACTGTATGCAAATTACACTGATATTGCAAAAATAAGATGCTAGTCACAATACTACATAGTATAGCACACACTCTACCAGAAGTGGTAAAAAACCTTTTGTCAATTTCGGAAGCAACCAAGCAATAAAAAATGTAGGCTACTAGAAGTGAAAAACCTCACTAAAAGGAACTATAAGAGTTATGTGAGATGTAGTACTACCCAGTTTAGTTAAAATTTAACTGTATCCTTTTGTAACTTCTAGAAGTAAGCAAGAAAAATGAAATGTACACTAGCAGAACCTGAAAGCCTCATTGAAAGGTGTTGCAATGGTAGTGTAGGACACAGTGGATCGCATGACGTTCTAACTTCCATCGGAAGCTTCTGCCATATCTGGTAGTTATCAAGTGTGGTGAAGTACATGTTGCCGAAAGCATGAGGCCCTTACTAGATAGGACTACGAAGGCCATGCTACTCATAGTGTCTTGCATTATCAAGGAGAAGTCACCTGTAGAAGCCCCAACAACCAAAAGGCATGGAAATTGAACAACTTTGGGCTTTTGGAAGTCCAACGTAGTGCCAAGAGCATACCAATCACATGTCCTTACATCTAGAAGTGTAAGCATACTGATAGCCACAATAGTTCATAGTTTAGTGCAAGGTCCACTGGAAGTTGCAATGCAAATTGGATGTCATGAAATATAAGAGAATGTAGATCAAAGAAAGCCTTCTAGCTGTCTGAAAGGTGTTTCAAGGGAAGTGTAGGATGTAGTGGATCACATGATGTTCTAAATTCCACTGGAAGCCTTTGCCATGTTTGGTAGCCATCAAGTATAACAAAATTCATGCTACCGAAATCACAAGAAACCTATCAAATAGGATTGCAAAGATCATGTTACTTGTAGTGTCTCACATTATTAAAGAGAAGCCATCAAAAGTAGCCCTAGTAACTAAAAGGCATGGAAATTAAACAACTTCAGGCTTCTAAAACTTGATGCAGTGCTAGGAACATGCTAGTCACATGCCCTCGCATCCAAAAGTGCAAGCATACTAACAATTGTAGTAGTTCACAGTTTAGTGCAAGGTCTAGTAGAACCTACAATGCAAATTGGATGTCTTGAAATATAAAAGAAATTAGATCAAAGGAAGCCTTTCAATTGATCATAAGGTGTTGAAAGTTGAGTATGTAATGCAGTGGGTTGTATGACATTCTAAATTCCACCAAAAGCCTTTGCCATGTTTGGTAGCCATCAAGTATGACGAAATTCATGTTGTAGGAAGCACAAAGCCCTTATCAGATGGGATTGCAAAGACCATGCTACTCGCAGTGTCTCACATTACCAAGGAGAAGCCACCTAAAGAAGCCCCAATAATTGAAAGAAATGGTAATTGAACAACTCCAAGCTTCAGGAAGTTTAGTTTAGTGCTAGGAACATGCCAGTTACATGCACTTGCACCTAGAAGTGTGAGCATACTGATAGCTATAGTAGTTTGTTGTTTAGTGCAAGTTCTAGCGGAAGATGTAGTGCAAATTGAATGTCATGAAATAAAAGAGCATGCAAAACAAGGAAAGCATTTTAGCTAGTTGAAAGGTGATGCAAGTGGAGTGTGTGACATAGTGGGTTGCATGATGTTCTAAATTCCATTGGAAGCCTATGCAATGTCTAGTAGCCATTAAGTATGGTAAAATTCATGTTGCTAAAAGCATGAGGTGTAGCATGTGTTACCCACTAACTTGCTTTATGCATTAGTTAATGCATGAAAGTGGCCACCATGCTGACTAATGCATTTTATGGATTAGTTAATGCATGAAAGTGGACACCATGCCCATTAACACATTTTATGGGTTAGTTAATGCATGAAAGTGGCCACCATGCCTACTAATAAATCTTTATGGATTGGTTAATGCATGAAAATGGCCACCATACCCATTAAAATGTTTTTATGAGTTGGTTAACACATCAAGGTGGTCTCCATATTTGGTAACACATTTTTTACACGTTGGAATTGGGTCTCTCATGGTAACCGATTCCATGGCCTATAAATTCATTCTTGATGGGAGAACCAAGGCACCATGAATCACAGTAAGATTGTAGTTCTAGTCCCTTTCACAAACACTTGAAGATTGCATACACCATCATTGTAGAGTGCTCGTGTGAAAGAAGAATCAAAATGCTAAATTTAATCTAAGGCATCAATGGTTGAAGGTCAGTTCCATTTGCTCAAGAATTGTGCATTTCCAGTTATTTATGCGTGTGAATTTCTTTTGCCATTTGCTTTTGTACTTTGATTACTTGTGCAATCTAGTCTTCTACACAATTATTTTTTTACATTTGGTATTAGAGCATTAGATCTCTATCTTGATGCGGTTTTGACGATGGTACAATATGGAAACAACGTTTTTTAAATATTTATACACTTTGTAGTTTGAGGAAGACCACTCACTTTTGGTTTTTGCCTAGTGAAAGATATTTCACTCTCACATTTTGTTGCATTCTTGTGCATCATGGAACTAGAAAATAGAAACCATTACTTCTGTGGCAATGAGGATATTTTCTTTTGTTTTTTTGAAGAGCTGTTCTAGTTTTGTTGTCTACAATTTTTCTTCATGTGACAGTTTGCTGTCTGCATCCTTGGCTTGTAATAGCTTATCATTATGTAAATGTTTTCAAAGGTTGAGCACAATTTGGTTTAACTTGAGCAGTCTTAGGACTAACAGATTATTCCCTTTACACATAGCTAGATTTTGTGAATTATGTATGCGCTTTTTCCATTCTAGCTTGCATATTTGGCATTAATCATTGTTATTATGATTTCTGATGCTTTTTCATGTCAACCAATGAATTAGCGTCGTTCTATAGGGTTTTCTTTTGGCACTTTGGCCTCCACCTGGGCACCTTGGGCTAGAATAATTGAATGAATTATGTTTATACCATGTTGAATTTGGTAATTTATCAAATTTATGGATATTTTTGTATATGTATGCATCGTTTTCTGCATATGAATGATAACAAGTGATCTATATAATTTTGGTATAATTAGAGAATAGCCAAAACATCTTTAATTATGCAAATTATGTACTAAGAGGTTTTGGATCACATATGGTACCTAACATTAAAAATTGTGATTAATCATATGTAATATGATAAATTTTATCTCACAAAATTCTTTATTGTATTTAATATGATTAATTAGGATGATATGTTAAATTATTTTTCTTAATTTACCCATAGAGATTAAGAAAAGAAATATAATTTAATAGTTTCATTGTAAGGATATATGAATATGTTTGAATTTAAATTTAGCCCATAGGCAATTTTATGTCATTTAATTCATATTTTTCATGATTTACATTGGTAAACATGTCTTATGGCATTTTAACCTCAAATTTAGTGACATAAGCATATTTTATGATGCAGTTATACAACTTGTAAGCTACTCTACTTTTAAATGTGACATTCTTGAATTAAACAGTGATAATTATAAGGTGTGGAAGGAGAGAATTCTTCTTCATTTAGGCTGGATGGACATTGATTATGCTATCTGTAAGGATGAACCACCTATTTTTATAGCAATCAGCCATCTAGATGATATTAGTAATTACAAAAAATGGGAGTGATCTAGTCGCCTTTGTGTCCTGGTCATAAAAACCAAGATCTTGGTTGGTATGCATGGTTCACTAGAATAGTATGATAATTAATGAGTGGCGAGGTACCCCTATGCTCAACCATATGAATATGAGTGTTTCACATATGATCCGGTCGAATTCCAAGGACTAAGTGCCTATGTGCCTTTGTGGAACAAGTATGGGTTGGTTGATCATTGTCTTCCCAAACTTACTTATATGTCACGATTGTATGGTTAAGTAAGCTTGAGGTATATGATTTTTATATCTTTTATGTTTTTATGTCCTGTGCTAATAAGGGAGAAGAGAGATAACTAAGTGACTAATTTATCTTAACTACTCATTAACTAAGTTCTAACTAATCCTAACACTAGCATCCGTTCTCACTTGCCGTACACATCCTAAACTAGTGCAACACTATTGGGATTACTAAACACTAATCGTTACAGGGTTACCAAGTGTTACATGCATGCTCGAAGTGATCGTACTGAGTGTAATTTATTGATTTGCTTAATTGATCAAAATGAATTGCTACGCTCATAACATAAAGGTAAAGTGCATAAAATAAAATAAAATAAAATAAATGCATAAGAAAATAAAATAAAAGAAATGCGTAACAAAACAAATCTCAAGTGCTGCAAGGATGAATCGAAGAGCTCATCTTTATTGCCGTACACAAGGTGTGCTCAAGTACATAATGCTCAAATAAAGATTCGTCCACACTTAGACCTCCTACTGTGGGCACTTGGAAAATACTCTAACTTTCAAATAGACTACAAGAGTTTTGCTACTTTACTGCTAAAAGACTTCTTTCTCAATTGTGCACCTGGGCATTGTATTTATAGGCTTGGGAGCAACTACTCTAATAATTAGAGTAACCATTCTAATAATTAGAATAAACCACTAGAGTAACAGCCTAATAATTAGAATAAACTGCTAGAGTAATTGCTCTAATAATTAGAATAAACTGTTAGAGTAACTACTTTAATAATTAGAATAAATCGTTAGAGTAACCACTCTCATCATACCCCCATGACTGAATGAAAACTCATCCTCGAGTTTCTTACAAAATATTATGAAGGTATGGGATTATTGACTAATTGACAACTGATGGTGGAATGGGATGATAAAATCAATGTGCCTAGTGAACGGATCAATAAGCATATTACAACAATAGTGTTCATGTCCATTGTGGTGAACACTTGTACATAAGTGACATCCAAGCCTTTATTTGATAGCTTGTAGAGAAAGAGAGAGAGAAAATGAAGCATGTTGCTGCCAATGCTAAGATTGCACCTTTCATTGTTTATCCATAGCCATGCCACCAGACTTGCTCCTTTCGTAAATGCTCTAGTTCTAGTCCATCCTGAGTGCTTCCTCCAAGCCCAATCCATTTTTTGTATGATCATCATCTACACACACAACACAGTCACAAATGAGCAAGGATAGATAAACCACAATGTAGTTGATACCTTGCCTCAATATGAAGTGCATTGGTTGAGTTGTGGTTATGGTAGAAACTAGTTCAAAGATTTATCATAGGTGACTACCCAAGGTGTAGGGGTTAGGCGAATAGTAAAATGGAGAAAATTGAAAAATTTGTGCCAGGGCCCCCACGACTAAGAGCAAACCTCTAGTAACTATAAAATGAAAAAAGATGAGGAACAAAAAAGATGAAAAATATCAATAGCAATGCCAATAAAATGGATGTCATGGATGGGGATGAAACAAGAAATGATTGATTATAGGAAATGTTTAAGGAAAAGAAGTTAATAATTACACCAAAAAGAAATGCTAGTGGGTCCTTCCCAAAGTAGGCTGATGCACTTTATGCCCTGACAAACCACAAACCAAAGAGTTCATAGGCTCTAGGAATGTCATTTGGAAGCAAGAGTTAAAAACTTACCCATAATAATTCACTAAAGAAAAACACTACATCAACCCAGAATGGACTAATGATAAAATCGGCAATGAGGTGGAAAATGGAAAAAAAGATGGAGAGGAGAGAATGGAATGGAATCCCAAGAACAAGGTTGTGTAAAGCCCCTTGTGTATTTCATGGTTAAGATAACTGAGTAGAACTCATCCCAAATCTAGACTCAAACCAACCACATTCAGTGACCTTGCATCAATACACTTAGCCAATCCATCCTCTTGAGGTAACAACAATGTTTCCACAAAGAGTGACCACCATCCCAAGGAGAGTGAGATGGAGAAGCAGGAAGCGAGGAAGGGCCTTAGTTAGAGGGAACCTTCAGGCATGGGTAACATGCCTTTCTAGTGCCATAACGAGCACTTGTAGCCCATATTACTTTATTATGTCTAATGGGTGTGCTTTGAATTCTTAGTTTTCTCTTTTTCTCTTTTTTTTTTGCATGAGAACCACACCATGAAAATACTTATTTTTATTCACTTAGCTTCCTGATATTTGAACAATGTCAGAATGGTGGAAAACCCAAGAAAAAACATCCAAGAACCCAAGAGAATGGCTAGCACAAATGCATTGAATCCCCTTGAAGTCACACCCTTCTCATCCTTTGAGTCTTGGTTTGAAAAATACCTAGCTACCAATTCATTAACAAGTTTACCTAGAAAAAAGGGACTATACAGTTCCAATCTAAAGGAGAACATAGAGTTGTATGGATGAGTGGACGACATGGACTCATTGCCTATTTTACCAAAAGAACCATACCTTAATATCAACATCATAATTCAAAGGTAAAAATCAAACATTAGCAATCAATATGATATAATTCAATCCACCATCATGAGCACTTATTGGATGATGAATAAATGCAATCAAGTAAACAAAGAAATAGTAAAAATATGAATGATGATGTAAAAAAAAAAGTAAGAAAAGTTTAAAAAATGTGTAAAAAAAAATATGTAAAACAAAAATTGAAAAAGCACTGAGGGCCTAGAACAGTTAGCATATGTCGCCATCTCCTCCACGACTAAGTTGGAAGGAGTAGATCTAAAATAGTGAGTAGGGTTATCCATGAATAGAGGTAGCATGTCTACTGGTGGTCCTAAGCTCATGGAAAGGTTTGGTTTGTTGCACATTGACCAAAAGTTTCTATTCCGGGCTCTCAAGTTTGTATATTATCATGGTCCCTGAAGGAAAAATTACATCAATAATATAAGGTCCTTTCCACAATGTTTGAAATTTAGTACGTTGTGGTACATGTGTGGGATTCCAGTAGAGAACTTTATCTCTTGGCTGATATTTAACTTTCCTAATTCTTAGGTCATGACGTTGTTTATTGAAGGCCTTGTGAAATTTGTTAGATGATAGGACAACTAATCGATTTTCATCTAGCAAGTTAAGGGTTACTAACCATTGTTTCTATGCTAGATCAAGGTTAAGGTTGAGGTCACATGCCGTGGATAGTGTATGGATCTCAGTTTGAATGGGAAACGTTGGTAATTTACCGTACACTAACTCATAGGGAGAGTAGCCTATAGGGAGTTTCCATGTGGAGCAGTATGCTCAAAGAGCATCGTTCAGTATAGTGCTCCAGTCTCACCTAAACTTGCTAATAGTTCTTGTTAATATCTTCGTAATCTCCTTGTTGGTGACTTCTGCTTGACCATTTTCTTGGAGGTGGTATGGTGTAGTCAATTTATGCCCAACCCCTAAGCGTTGCATTAATTTCTGAAAATTTGCACTTGTGAAATGTGTACCATTGTCTGAAATAAGTGCATGCAGCACACCAAACCTATTTATGATTTGTTGAAGAAATAATGCAGTTGTAGATGATGTACAATCTTTAACAGTAGTTGCTTTGGCCCATTTTGTTAGGTAATCAATGGCAACAATAATATAAGCTTTTCCATTGGACATTGATGTAATTGGCCCCATAAAATCAATTCCCCAAATGTCAAAGGGTTCTAATGATTGAATCCATTATTGTAGATCCTCCATTCTAGCAGTCATTCCTCCATCACATTGACAGTGCTCACAAGATTGCATGAAACGTTGGGCATCATGAAATAATGTATGCCAATAATATCTTGCAAGTAGGATCTTGATGGCCGTTCATATCCCAGCCTAATGACCCCCACATGGACCCTTATGAGTGTCTTGGAGAACTCGCAGTTGATCTATATCAGGAACATACCATTGAACCAAGCCATCGGGACACACTTTGTAAAGTTTCCCATTGATCTCCATAAAGTACTTGGCTCGGTTAAGAAATTGTTGTTTCTTCTTAAGGTTTAACTGTTGTGGTGTTTGTTGGGTGAGAAGATAGGTAAGAATGCTAATGTACCAGTTTGTCTCCATGGGTGATTAATTATTCACTACGACAGCAAAGAGGAATTCATTAGGGAAATGATTAGAAATTGGATACTCATCCTCTTTGTTGTCCCATTGCAGCCAAGATAAATGATCAACAACTACATTCTCGGTGCCCTTGCGATCGATCATGGTTAAATCAAACTCTTGTAAGATTATAAGCCATCATATGATACAAGAGCTTACCATTGGCTTATTTATGAGGAACCGGATTGCACTATGATCTGTATGTATATATACTTTATATCCCAATACATAGTGTCTAAACTTTTCTAGTCCAAACACTATAGCCATTAATTCTTTCTCTATGGTAGTGTAGTTAAGTTGTGCACCAATGATACTTTTACTTACACAGTGGATGTAATAATGATGCTTTTGGTTATCTAACAGTGTAAGTACAACACCTAAAGCATAGTTGGACGCGTTAGTCATGATATGGAATGGTTTGGACTAGTTAGGAGCTTGTAGAATGGGTGTTACTATTAGCTTCTGTTTCAGAGTTTGGAAAGCTAATTCACATTCCTTGGTCCACTTGAAAGGTATGTCCTTTTTTGTTAATTCCACCAATGGCTTGGAAACCTTTGAAAAAGTTCTCAATAAATCTCCTATAGTAGCCAGTATGTCGAAGGAATGACCAAATATCTTTGATAGTTTTCAGTTGATGGGTAATTCCTTATATAATGTTGATTTTTTCGGGGTCTACCTCTATCCCTATGTGTGAGATTTTGTGCCCTAGTACTACGCCTTCTTGGACCATCAAATGGCTTTTCTGCTAGTTGAGCCTCAAATTGGTTTCTACACATCTTTTTAACACTTCAACTGGTCCAAAGCTTGATTAAAGTTTGCTCCATAAGTGGAGAAGTCATCTGTAAAGACCTACATGCCATTCCCTATCTGCTGTTGGAATATACTTAGAACTAGTCATTGAAATGTTACAGGGGCATTGCACAAGCTAAACGACATCTGTTTGTATGCGAACGTTCCCCAAGGACTGGTGAACGTAGTCTTGGCTTGGTCTTCTGGGGCTATTTATATTTGATTATATCTGCTATATCCATCTAGAAAACTGTAATAGCGATGCCCTGCGATGGTGTCTAAGATTTGGTCGATAAATTGCAATGGAAAGTGATGTTTAAATGTTGCCATATTTAGTAGCCTAAAATCTATGCATACCCTTCATTTTCCTTCCTTTTTAGGAATAATAACTAAGGGGCTAACCCATTCGCTATCAGTAATGGGGTATATGAACCTAGCCTTGAGGAGTTGTTCAATTTCTTCCTTAACTACTTCCTTCAGCTTAGGGTTCAATCACCTTTGTGGTTGTCTTCAAGGCTTCATGGAGGGGTCAGTGTAAATTCTATGTTGGCATATCCTAGGATCTATTCTAGTTAATTCAGGATATGACCAAGGGAAGGCTTCTGACCATTTATTTATTACCTTCAACAGTTCTTCTTTCTATTGAGGAGCAAGCTTAGCGTTGATAATTATTGGTTTTCTATTGTTAAGGAACGTGTATTCCATACCGGTGGGCAATGGTTTTAGGTCAAGGGGCTCTTGCTTAAATTTCTCAAGGATTTCTAACTTCCCCCAGTTGATATTTTCAAGGTTAAGACTTGGAAGTTAGCGGTGGACTTGCTCTAATGCATCTATGCTATCGATGTAAGCATAAGTCAAACCCTTAGTTGGTTCCATGCATATGAGTGAATTGCTTTCTTGATCAGCTATTAGCCACTGGGTGTCTTCCTGTCATGTGGCTACTGCATACAAACATCTTTGTATGTTAATCACTTGTGCACACTGATTGCATGTAGGCAATGCTAAACTTTGCACAAACCATGGCCTCTACATGTAATTACACCCTATGTCATTGTATGTGATGCATGGAACTTTCTTCTTCTTGATCTTTCTGAATGTATTTTCCTTTGATATTTCTAGGAAAAGATCATGAATTCTTGGGCATGTGTCGATGGTGCTTAGCGGAAATCCCCCTTACCGTTGTTTACCTGAATCACTAGGAAGTCAGCTGGGTACGACCACCCACAAACAGTAGTAACAATGTCTTTCACCAGTCCCAATGGGATAGTGATGGACTGGTCAGCCAAATTTAGATGGATGTTGCTCTTTTTCAATGGAGGTAGGTTTCAGGCCTTGTACATTTCTTGAGAAATCAAGTTGACATCAGAACCTGAATCCAAAAGAGCCTTGCAAGGTGCATTTCCAACGATTTGTAAGTATATTAGAGGACTCCTAGGATTAGAGAATTTTCTAGGAGGGTGGGGAGATTTAATCCAATCGGTGATGGCATGTGTTAGCATAACCATATGTGTTGAGTGCAGTGATTGGGTTGAAGGTGGCTATGAAGTTTTGATTGATACTGAGGCATCTAAGGAATCAATCACTTGTGATTGCAAGGGCTTGGTTGGACTTTTGGTTCTAAAGAAAGGTCTTTTCTTCATGTGGTTGTTGGAACCAATAGTAGGTTGAGAGTTAACAACCCTCGTGGTGTTACGTTGCTATGAATGGGTAGGGATTTCAGCTTACATTGCGGGAGCAGGTGGTAGTGGAGCTATTGGTTGAAGAGATGCGGCCAGATGAGAAGGATGATATGCTTGCAAAATATCACCTCTAGAAGAGAGAGTCCCATAATACTTATGGGCTTGGTAGTGAGTTTGAGAAGTGATGTGACCAGTAGAGTCACATGGGAAGATTGGCTATTGCACGTAATATCCATACGGGTTAGGTTACTGGTAAGGATATTGTTGCCTTGGTGGTGGCATTCCCCATGATTGTGGGTGCTACCACTATTGATATTACTTAATCAGTTGTGGTGGAGTTCCATGGGGATAATATGTTAAGGGTTAGTGGAATTGCCTTGGGTTACCTTGAGGATAAGGTAACCTTCGGGATGTTTGCCTTTTTTTTAATCATGGGTTGAGTGCATACACCCCAGACTCCTACAGATGGGAAATTATAGGGCAACATCCCTTAGGATGGCCATACTGGCATATCTCACATCCACTATCATTGTCTGTTTCCAAATCCACAACCTCTTCAATTATGGCAACTTTGCCCTTACCCTTACTACGTGCATGTTCATCCTCTTTCTTTTTCCTTTTCTCACTACCTTGCTCTTTAGACTCCTCTACTATTTTAAGAACAGTTTGAAATCTATTGCCTAGGAAATTCCACATTTGGTCTACCTTTGCCGAAACTTCTGATGTCATCTTTTGGATAGGTAAAGTTTTCCTATTCACCATCTCTTCGAGTGGTGACTCTTCTTCATCCTCACAAAATCTTACTCCCCTCTTTCGAAGGGAAGGATCTTGGTTATACTCTTCTACACTTTCCCTCTTTCATAGCTCACCTTCTTCCTTAGCAACTTGCTCCAATAGTTTTTGAATTTGATGGGACCTAAGCTATGATAGTCTCCCTTGGGCATAAGTCCCAAGGGTTCTTCTCGTTTCATGCCTAAGCCCATCCACGAGATGGCGTAGTTGATCCCTTTGCGAATAATCATGGCAAGGAAAACAATGTAATAGTGCATAGTATTAGCCCATGGCAGCATCCAAGGGTTCATGTCCTCCTTGTTTCTAGCCTTGTATTTACTTTCACAAGTTAGACACTTGGGATTATGTTTGGTACTTGTCATTAAATAGTTTTAACATAGTACTCCACCTACGAATGGATTCCAGTTCTAAAGACTGGTACTAGCTTTCTACTTCTTTAACTAATGTTTGTGGGAACAACCTAAGGTTTTCCCATTCGTTCTCTATGTTCTGTAAGGCACACGCATCATGGAATTCTTGTAAATGATTTTGAGGATCAACGTTGTATCCCCCTTCAAATCGTGGGATGTTGTTCATATCTAATCTCTTGATCCTACTATCTTTTTGATGCCTTGTTGGAATTGTAACAGCCTTAGTTATGTCCAACATACTTCGTGTAGCGAGGAGGGGTTCATTTTGATTGTCTTGTCCATGGTGTTAATGATGCCTACGTTGTTCCCTGCTCTCCCTTCTTCTATGTCATGACTCTTTAGAGTGCCCTCGTACCCTTTCTTGGCTATTTCTTCTATGACTTCCACTTTGCCTACCTTTATCCCCATGGTATTTTTCTTTATGATGATGTTTAGATATTGAAGGAGAGGTTGAAAGAGATGATGAAGGTGAAGAAGAAGGAGAAGCATCACCATGATGGTGTCTGCTACCTTATCTTCTATGGTCTTAGCCCTGATCACGATTGTGATTAGAATGTCCACCTTTATCATGAGTTCGTGTCCCTTTCTTGGATCCTTTGTGCCTATGGGCATCAGAACCTAGGTTATGAATAGTGGAATGAAGGTCTTGATACACAACCCTTTGGCCAAAGTGAAGGGGAGGAATATCATTGTGTGGGTGACTGCACCATCCTCATTTTTGCTTAAGACATGTGGGGCATCTTGGGACCACTTATCCTTCAAAGACTTATGATGTCTCTCTTGTTGCAAGTCCCTTTGACGTTGTGCCTTTGTGGGATGGTATTCTCTCGAGTCATGGTCTTGCACAATGTATTCTGCATGTAAGTGTGACATGCCAATTCATGTGAGAGCATGAAGAAGCATGCTTGGGACTGAATGATTGGGAGGTAACACTATGTTACCTTCTAAGTCTTGCAAACCTAGTTATTCGTCTCTATTGAGCATAAAGGTGAAGTTTGGTATATACTCATTGAGATGAATATATACCACTTGAACTTGTTGAGGGATTGACGGATCAACATCATATGTATTACGTCACAAACTGTTTCCTAATTTAGATCTAGGTAGTGAGGCGCTTTCATACGAAGAAGAAGACATACTTGTCTATTTAGTGTGTAATGTATTATTTATTTGAGCATTGTGTGGATGTTGAAGTAGTGCTTGGAGCTTCTCCTCTTCCATTCATGAATCCTATGTCATCCATGCTGATGCTCCAATGTTTGATGGAGTCGGCACCTCCCATGGATATGGTAGTTGCAGAAACATTTTATTTACTTTGATGTACTAGGCTGCAAAAAACCATCGTTCCTCCTCATAGGTTATGGCCTTGTCCCTGTACTCCTGAAAGTCTATAAGCCATCAAGCCAAGTTTGTTGCAACATCTTTTTATCCTTTGTAGCTTGCTTTAACCACCTCGAATTTAGAATTTGCGACTTCCAGCTTTTGCAATGTTTTCTTATGTTCTACAAATTCTACTTCATACTTGGCATAGGTGGTAGCTACTTGCCTCTCGAGCTCTATCCTTGGACGCCATGCTATCAACATGGCTAGATTAGCATACCACAGATTTTTCAACTCCATGTACTCTGTGAGATCCAAAATTTGCAGGTCTTGACTTTTAAGTTCCGCCTGGTGGGAAAATTCATGTGTCTAATATGGCTTGGCAATTAGTGTGTTGAGCACTTAAAGTGTTGATGTGGGCTTTGGCCATATGGATCTCCTTCTCAATGAATTGCTTGTACATTCCCACTTGGTCTCAAAAATGCTCCTTTAATTTTTCATACCACTTGGCCTTGTTTTACCATGCGCTTATTTCGATGGCTGTCTTTTGATGGATGGCACGTACCTCCTCCATTGAGAGGGTTTGATTTTCTCTAGCCAAAAGGTTCATGTCCTGGTTGACCTTGATCAACTGTTGGCCTTAATAGCTTTTGGAAGAACATGTAGAACATAAGAAAATTTGCGACTAACAATTTTCTTCAAGAACATTCTTTTGTTTTTTCATAGAGGTCAACTGAAGATTGTCTGCAACAAGCTATTTATTTTCTTCTTGTAAGACCTTAAGTGCCTTGGCATGCATGTAGGTTTGTGCTTTTGCCTTGGAAGCATCCCATTCAACCTTTTCTTTTTCCTCCACCACTCTTTTATTATTTGCCAACAATTTATTGAGTTGCTCGGTCCTGAAGGTGTCCAAATAGTCTACGGGAATGAATTAAGAGGGGTCCCACTATGTAGCTTGTAGGGTTACGAGCCTCTATTGAAGTTTTGCTAACTCCACTTTTGTGTGCTTAGCCCTAATTTCTACCATGACCAGCTTCCCTTTGGTGCAGATAAGGTCTAATTTTGTTGCCATAACATCCTGTGGAATGTCAAATAAGGATGTCATCACCTGTCCTATTTGCAGCAATCAATCAAGCACATCCTGATGCTCCACAAGAGTCATTGAGGGACTGGCCAGAGTTTGGGCATCCCATGCTCCTATGAAATCTATCGGTGGCACAATAGGGATGTTAAAAGATTCTTTAATGTGATCTGTAACCACCACTGCAGCTCCTGCTGCATCTTGATGTTGCATGACCACCACTGTGGCCCCTTCACCAGTCTTCAATTGCACCTGAAAGGATGCAACGTTCCCTAAAATCTGTTGCGACCAATAAGTCTCCCCTCTCTTGTCTGAATGGACACCTCACCCCGTGCGTGATCTATAGTAGGTTGTACAGTATTTTCGATGATGTGGAAGAGATTTGCATCATCATGACTTCCCCAACTGACCATCTCAGCAATGGCCCTAAGATGGCTCATTGATGGTCAGTAATCCTATGGTGGTGATGATGGTTGATCTTGTTGGCTCGTGTTGGGCCCTGCTTCTTGTTGTTGATTGCATCCTGTGCTTGGAAGTTGGCTAGGCCCTACAAGTTCAGTTACAGTGGGCCCCACTATTTGTTCTTGCTCTTGTTTTGGCTCCAGCGTCTTACTAGCACTTTTCCTTGCAGCTAGTGGCTTCAGCAGTTTGGTGTACGAAGCATTTTGGGCTCATCTAAGGACTTTATTGGTATATCCTCTAATACTAGCACACTTACACAACTTCTTGATGAGACAAGGGAAGGGCAATGCAAACTTTCTTGTCTTGCATTCTTCAAACCGCCTTAAGATCTCCATGAAATATAGATGAGGCAGGTTAGCATCAACCTTTCCCATCAATATCTCACTTCCTCTTACCACATATGTTGAAATTATGTTTAATCCTTTTGTGGAAAATATGTGATATGTTCCAATGTTAAAGTAGATTCTCTCTTCCAACATAAATTCTTCATATATGTTACCTTTCTGACCATATGCCCTATCTAACCAAACCCTTCACTCATCAACATCAGAGCAAGTAGATAGATGAGCAACCTTTGGCCTTGTATTCAGAAGGTTTAACACTTTCGAAATGGATTTGATGGAAAAATCAATAGACACACCACAAATGTCAACTTTGGTGGCTTCTTCTTTATTGTGCCAAAATTGGTATGTTTCTCCTAAGTACCAGGCACCGCTTTCGAAGAGGATAGACCATAATGGGAATCCTTTGAGGTGGTCCCTCACGACCTTAGGAGTAAATTTTGTAAAGGGTCCAAAGTTTAATTTCATGATCACTGCAGCTGATGTGGATCTTTCACGGATGGCTTGAACATACTCCAGGGGCAACATGAGGTGTTGTCCCTATTTAGGCATTGTAGTAGCTCCTCCTTCTGCCTATCTCGATTGTACAGTGGCAGGGAATTCTTGATGGATACTGAACAATTGCTCCTCCTACTCTACATGTTGTTCGACAAGAACCTATCCTTTACCTCTCCTGGGTTGCTTAGACACACCTTGAGAGGGACCTTATTGTTGTTCATTCTTTGGGGCCATCTGCAATCAGACGAGGCCAATCATTAGTAAGGTTGCTTACCAAAGTTAAGTTATATCTTACTTTTTCCTTAGTGAGTTCATTTTGATTCTCTGTGATTTTAGAGTTAGGAGTTTTTATGGGAATGTCCCAAAAAGATTTTAATATTTGGTCCACTTTTCTTAGGTGGTTTTGGAGTTTAATTTCCCAGTATAGATAAGGAGATGAAATTGTTTTGGTCATGTGTTTATTATTTTTATAACTAATTATCCTTGATAGTGTCCTTCGGTGATGAAGAAGTTCAAAAACATTTATACACAATTCAGCGTGTACCCCTCCCCCATGACTAAGCTGAACACTCCGGGTTCAAGTAGGTTTAGATAGAATGAAAATCGGAGCACTAGTGAGTGAGTTATGGTTATCGACATAAGAGATGTGCAATCGCAAGTTGTAGAAGAAAATTTGAAAAACTTCCCCCACGTGAATAGTTGCAAATGATGTTGACGTGCACGGGGGGTCCATATATATATATATTTTAAGGACGCGATATCGCATACTTGCTGGTGGGGACCCGATATCGCGTCCTATTGAAAATAGGGTACTTGAAAAATTTACAAATTTATTGAAACTCCAAGGTATAGCAGAGGACATGTAGGTCAATGTAAAGGGGTCCAGGGTAATACAAACGAGTCCTGAAGGCACAAAGAGTATAATGGTGTAAAATATGTTAATGAAAATCATGAAGAGTAGGAGGAAAAAGGACGTATGTTAGCTCATAGGAATGTTTGAACCAGAAGGATGATAAGGGAAAGAAGAACATTGGTAATACTTAGAGGGTATAAGTTGATGAGTGGGAGATGTGTTACAAGTGCAAATTACAAGGGTTACACAAGTGGGTCCTCCACAAAGCAGGTTCCAACCTATAGTGCCCTTGTGTAACCACACCTTAAAATGTCTGTAGGCACTAGAAGGGTTGAATGTAATCCTCACCGATCTCACAAAACACACACATGTAGATATCATCGCAATGAAATATGAATCCCATGCTACCTAAGTCACAAGTCACAATTACACGAATAGTGAGGTGAGGCGAATCATAGAAGGGATTGCAGAGATTGGGACATGAGGTAACTGACTTAGGGCACAATGAATCCTACATGTAAGGTATGATTAGTGTGTCATTTGCCTGTCATTCCAAGATCAAGACCAAGTTCATTCCTCTGATCAGTGACATCACATTGTTTCATCCCATGATGGACAACCATAAGAGCATCATGATAGCAAGGCATACAATCACTTGGCGTTTCGTTCAACGGAGGAGTGATTTTTGCGTTATGGCACACATGTGTTTTTTTTTTGAAGTGCTTAATTTAGAGAAGCTACCTACCTTCGGGCATTGGTGCATGTCTTTCCAGTGGGAACCCCTAGAATAGAATTATTTTTTTCTGGTTGAGTAGCTTTTGATTACTCTTACTCCCATTTTTCGTTAGATCTACAAGGATCTTTGTACAACCAAGCTGCATGATAACTCTTATAGATGTCACAAAAGAGAATCCATAAGTCCCCTTGATGTCACACCTTAGCCATTCCTTCTTGGTCCATCATTCTTCATTCTAGGCATAATAACACAAGGTTACTTTAAGTTTTAATGATTAGGAATATCACTGTACCTAGAGTAGAACCTCTTATTAATGGAATGGGTAGGTGGATGTTGTGGGCTCGTTGTCTAAATAATTAGTCACTTGAGACTTGATAGCATAAAACAACACCTCAACCATTGGTCACCTGAATGTTTTATTCCTAGATGAGATTACTTTATAAAAAGGTAAAAAGGTAAAAAGATAAAAAGAAAAAAAGGCAAAAAGATCAACCAATAAGTTGAAAAGTGAAAAACTAAAAATAAAAATTTTAAAATTTAAAGAAAATGAAAAATATTTATTAATCCTACTTGTTATTAGAATGGGGGGTATCCCCCATAACTAAATAGTTGAGTATGGTGAGGATTAATAAATGAAAAGTTGGGATCCTTGCATGTTGGACGTATTGGGATCTGGTCATATTTGAACCATTGGGTGTCTTCTGATGTGGTGGTTGGAGCGTACCACAAGTGGGGTTCACACACTTGATTGTAGTAAACATAGTGGGGCAATTTATAAGATGTAGTTAATTGATGAGTGGTTGGCCCACCATGGCAACCGTGACCGTAAGATGGTATGCAAGGATGGATATGTCTCCCTTTGTGGGTAGATTCACTGGGTCGCATGGTTGTTGAAGTATTGATTGGTGGCCCAGATGAGGTAACACGAGGTGCTGAGTTCGAGGAGAAGGATGCACCATAGTGTTGAATTTGTGCTAAGTTGGAGGATGCAATGGGCTTAGAGTTGTGTTTTCCCTTCTTACAGGCATGCCGAAAGAAGGGGCATCTTCGATGTTGAGGAGAGTTCCCACTGTTGTTGTTAGCAGAAGCACAAGTAATATTCATGGATGGCTACTATGGTGCAACCCCTTCTGGAACACTTGGTGGTGATGTAGAAGGAGGTGAAGGATGAGAATGTTGAAATTGAGAAGAAGTGTAATGTACATGAGGTGGTGGTCCTGTTGGAGAGGATATAGGCTGATAGTATTCAGGAGAATAACAATGGTGTGGTGAGATAGAGGATGTTGATCCAATTGGAGAAACAGGATGTTGAGCTTGATAAGCACCTAGGTTCAGATTGTACGAAGGATGTAACCAGTTTGGGGATGGCCTCCCCCACAACTGGGATTGTTGCCACTGTGATTGAACACAGTATTTTTGAATGAACTCTAGATGTAACATTCTTTGCCAATGCTCCTGTAAATGTGACAAGATTGGACATTGGCCGTTGGGGTGATCATATAGGCAAATGTTGCGTTGATACGTATGATTGGTAGTTGAGCTCTTATTTTTTTCAACCCTTCTTTCCAATTTTCTAAGGGTATTTTGTCCTGCTTCTTGGTTCATCATGACTCTACATCCAATAGTGTTGGCATATTCTTTGCATTTTTTATGCATCCATTCCATAATCTTATTGATCTTTTCCTTAATTTCATCCAATGATTGTAGTGTTGGCAAAGATGGTTCCACCTCCTTGAGGTGAGTTGATTTCTCCTTCTTATTATCATGGGCCCTTGTTGATATAAGGTTTTTGACCTATTGATATTTTTCAATATTCTCCCATCTAACAATTTCTCCTTCTTCTTTTGCTACCTACTTAATAAGCTCTTGAAGTTGGTGGGTTCATGGCTCATATAGTTGACCTTGGGCATACATCCCTAGGGTCTCCCTTGTTTCATTACAGAGCCCATTAATAATGTGGTACATTAGCCTTTCCTTGGAGAACTCATGGCCTGGGCAATTGTTTAACAATGCATAGTATCTTTCTAAGGCCATGTCCAAGGGTTCATGTTGCTCTTGTTTCCACTCTTGGATTTGTTTCCTCAAGGCTAACACTCTTGCATAGGTTTGATATCTTTCATTGAAGAGTTCTATCATTGTTGGCCAACGTCGAATTGATTTTGGTTTTAAGGACTTGTACCATACTTTTGCATGGCCAATGAGTGTCATAGGAAAAAGCTTAATTTTTTGCCATCCATTATCAATGTTGTTCCACACACAGGCATCATGGAAGGCTTGTAGATGATGTTGTGGATCTAAATCATAGCCTCCTGAAAACTTGGAAAAGTTGTTTAAATAAAGCCTAGGTAGATGACTTTCCTTGCGATGCCTGGGGGATATTCGAATAGCCTCTTGCATTTGTGTTAGGCTTGTAGTGGCCAGTAGGCGTTCATCGTCACTGGGTAGGTTATGCATTCATGAGTTGGGATGATGTTGTCTTTGTTTATGTTCATAGGAAACACCTACATCATATGAGTGGGTACTCCATCTTCATTATCATATAATTCGTTGGTTCTCCAATGAATTGCCTTAATATTTTTTGCGTTATCATAGTCTTGTGAGAGAGACATGGTTGTAAATTTATGTGTGATTTAATTACAATTATTTCTTCCTAAAAGATGTATAATTAATACTTTGTTACAATGATCTTGTATGACATAACTAATCTAGATAACTAGCATCATCCCCAGCAATGGTGCCAATGATGAGTGACGAGGTACCCCTACACTCAACCATACAAATACGAGCGTTTCATGCATGATCCAATTGAACTTCATAGACGAGCTAGTTGTGGTATCCAGATAGTTACTCATTGATCGTAGTTCACTGTCTTCCCACCTGGACTAGTAATTGCTTTGTCATGTATGGTTTAGTCCAGAGTGAGGTGTATGATATGTTTCTAACTAATGCTACTCCTGAAGGTAATGGGAAATAACTTTAACTAAGCTAAGAGGAAAATGGAGAGAGGAAGCTAGGATAAGAGGAGATAGGGGAAGAGAGTCTAGACTAGCCTAGGTATGATGAGCATCTGTTCCTTAATCATCCATACACATCTTAGGCCTTGTGCATGACTACCCTTGGGATTACCAAGTGCATGGCCTGAGTACGCTACTGGGATACCAAGTAGTCACACATAGATGCTCGTGATCAAGTCGTACTCATTCCACATTTAAGGAGTTTGGGGTGAAGAGATATTAACCACAAAAATAATAATTAAATAATTAAACTAAGTGGATGTTGAAATGATGAAGTAATATCGATCTTTATTTTTGGTCATGTGTGTGTCCAAGTATATCACACTTGAATAAAGGTGTTATACAATTACAATCATCACACGGTGGGCATGCACTAGGAGAAAGGGTTGAGAGAGAAAGGGAAATAAACTAACTTCTAAAACTAACTATTTTTAAAACTTAAAGACTTAATCCTCTCGTGTGCCTACATGTGTATTTATAGGCTTATGTAGGAGCCATGATATCGTGTATCCGATATCATTATTAGGCAGTGATATCGCGTACTTGATATCGTGGATCCGATATCGAGGGTCCGATATCGTAGCCTGATGAATCATGATTCATCAACTGCTAGAGTAACTACTCTAATAATTAGAATAAGTCACTAGAGTAACCGCTCTCATCAATAATGTGCACACTTTGTTAAAGGCCATTAATGAACAATTTGAGTCATCAGACAAGGCATTAGCCAACACCTTGATAATAAAGTTCTCATCCATGAAGCTCACTGAAATTTGTGATGTGCGTGAGCACATCATGCAAACGAGGGATATAGCAGCTCAATTGAAAAGTCAAAACACTTGAGGTTGAGATGTTAGAATATTTCCTTGTACACTACATCTTAAACATGCTCCCACATAGTATGGACCCTTTAAGATTTCTTATAACACACATAAGGATAAATGGTCAATCAATGAACTAATGACCATGTGTGTACAAAAAGAGGGGAGACTTGCTATGGAAGCAAAAGAGAGTGTACATCTGGCTACACAAGGAAAGAATAAAGGACAAGCCAAAGGCAAGTGGAAGGTCAGATTTCCTACACAAGTTGATATTAAGAAAGAATCCAGATGTTTTTTCTACAAAAAGAAATGGCACATAAAGAAGGATTATTCTAAATATCAGAAATGGCTTGAAAAGAAAGGTACTCAACTCTCACTTGTTTGTTTTGAATCTAATATGGTTGATGTTGGTCATGACACATGGAAGATTAATTTTGGTTCTACAATCCATGTTACTAATTCCTTGTAGGGGGTGAAAAACCTAAGGAAGCCAATGGGAAGTGAGTCATGCATCTATTTAGGCAACAAGATGTGCTCCATGTGGAGGTAATTGGAACATGCATTTTAGTTTTAAGTAGTGGTTTTGCTTTAGAATTAGAAAAGACATTTTATATTCCAAGTTTTTAAAGGAATTTAATTTCTAGTTCAAGCCTTGTATCTTTGGAATTTTCCTTTAATTTTTTAGATACTATATTTAGTTTATATTATAGATATGAACTTATTGGAAATGGTACATTGATAGATGGTCTTTTCAAATTTAATTTATAAAATGAAAATTCTTATACTTCTATGCATGTTCATGTTGGCATTAAGAGATGTGTTATGAATGATGAATCCTCTGTGTTGTGGCATTGTAGATTAAGACATATCTTTATTAAAAGAATAAAGAGATTAGTAAATGATGGATTACTTAGTGCTTTGGATTTTACTGACTTTGATACTTGTGTAGACTGCATAAAGGAAAAGTAGACCAATATGTCAAAGAAAGGTGCCAAGAGGAGTTCAGACATATTAGAGATCATACATACAGATATTTGTAGTCCAGATATGGATGTGTATGGTCAAAAGTATTTCATTACCGTTATTGATGATTACTCACAATATATGTATCTCTACTCGCTTCATAACAAGAGCAAAGCTTTAGATGCCTTTAAGGTATTTAAGGCTGAAGTAGAGAAACAATGCAGTAAGAAGATAAAGATAGTGAGATCTGATAGAGGTGGTGAATACTATGGTAGATATACTAATGATGGATAAGCACTTGGTTCATTTGCTAAGTTTCTTCAAGAGCATGGGATTGTTGCCAAGTACACTATGCCTTGTTCTCCAAACCAAAATTGTGTGGCAAAAAGAAGAAACCAAACATTATTGGACATGGTGTGGAGTATGATTAGTAGTTTTAAGCTCTCTAAGTTCTTGTGGACTAAAGCTTTCAAGATAACAATGTATATATTAAATTGAGTTCCAACCAAGGCTATCTTAAAGACACCATTTGAATTATGAAAATTTTGGAAACCAAGTTTGCAACATATACACATTTGGGGATGCTCGTCTAAAGTAAGAGTCTATAATACACAAGAAAAGAAGCTAGACCCATGGACCATAAGTGTGTATTTTGTTGGATATGTTGAATGGTCTAAGTTATATAGATTTTATTGCCCATCACATACTATTAGGTTTGTGAAATCAAGGAATGATAAATTTCTTGAGAATGACTTGATTAGTGGGAGCAATAGATCTTGGCACATTATTCTTGAGATAGATCATACAGATGCTCAACCCACTATTCAAATGATAGATTGATTGTTGTGCATAATATGCCTAGAGCACAAATGTGTATTGAACAACAACTAGTCATTGAAGTTCCACAAACTTTTGATCAAGAAGTAGTAGATCCAGCTAGACGAAAAATACTAGAACCTATTGAATAGCCTATTGAACATCATGATCCTAAAGAGAATGATGAACCAACATTAAGAAGATCTATTAGAGTAAGGTGATCAGCGATTGCTAGTGACTATATGGTGTATCTACAGGAGTCTGACTACAACATAGGAGTTGAAAATAATCCCAAAATGTTTTCACAAGTCATGAGTTGTAAGGAATCTAACTTGTGGTATGATTCCATGAAAGATGAAATGAACTCTATGTCATCTAATGGCGTCTAGGATCTTGTCAAGTTTCCTAATGATGTAAAAGCCATTGGATGCAAATGGGTCTTCAAGACTAAGAAAGACTCATTGGGAAACATTGAAAGATATAAGGCTAGACTTGTTGCTAAAGGGTTCACTCAGAAAAAGGGAATATATTACAAGGAGACCTTTTCTCTTGTATCTAAGGAATCCCTTCCTGTTATCATGGCATTGGTTGCCCATTTTGTTTTGAATTACATCAAATGGATGTGAGAACAACATTCCTTAATGGTGATCTAGAGGAAGAGGTTTATATGAGACAACCTGAAGGATTTTTCTCTAGTGATGGTGAGTAATTGGTATGCAAGCTCAAGAAATCCATATATGGATTGAAATAGGCCTCTTATTAATGGTGCTTAAAATTCCATGATATAATCACTTCATTTTATTTTGAAGAAAACATCATGAATCAATGTATATACGAAAAAGTTAGTGGGAGAAAAATACGTTTCCTTATTCTATATGTGGATGTTGTCCTTCATGCAACTAATAATAGTGGATTTCTATATGAGGTGAAACATTTTCTCTCTAAGAATTTCAACATGAAGGATATGGGTGAGGCATCTTATGTCATTGGCATACATATCCATAGGGATAGATCTAGATGTATTCTGGGATAGTTGTAGGAAACCTATATTAATAAAGTTTTAGAGAGGTTCTGGATGAAAGATTGTTCACCAAGTATAGCACCCATTGTGAAGGGTGACATGTTCAATTTGAACTAGTGCCCTAGGAATGCTTTAGAGAAAAGTTAGATGAGCAACATTCCATATGCTTCAGCTATTGGAAGCATTATGTATGCTCAAGTCTGCACAAGACTTGACATTGCATTTGCTGTGGGAATGTTGGGCAAATATTAGAGTAAACCAAGCATTGACCACTGGAGGGCTGCAAAGAAAGTGATGAAGTACCTTCAAGGTACAAAAGACTACATGCTTATGTATAAACGAACTGACTCCTTGGAGGTGACTGGCTACTCTGACTTAGACTTTGCTAGTTATGTTGATTCACAAAAATCAACATTTGGTTATGTTTTTATGCTAGCTCGAGGAGCTATATCCTAGAAGAGTGGAAAGTAAACTTTGGTTGCTACTTCCACCATGGAGGCAGAGTTCGTTTCTTATTTTAAGGCTACTTCACATGGTGTATGGCTAAAGAGTTTCATATCATGGCTTAGAATTGTGGATTCTATATCTAGCCCATTAAGAATGTTTTATGAAAATTCAACCATTGTCTTTATGGCTAAGAATAATAAGGGTGGCAGTCAAAGTAAATACATTGACATCAAGTACTTAGCCATACGGGAACACATTAAGGAAAATAAAGTGGTCATTGCACATATAAGCACTGAATTAATGATAGCTGGTTCTTTGACAAAAGGAATGCCACCAAAGTCATTTAAGGATCATGTAGTTTGGATGGGACTTGGTTCCATAATGTAATTTTTTGTACATACAACTTACAATCTTAATGAAACTCTTATTCAATTGTGCTATTTTCTCATATGGTTTGCACATATAGTTATTAGAGAAAATACACATATGGCATGACCTAGAATGAACATTGGATTTACTCATAAAGTTAAGTTACCATATAAGGAATTATGTTTGAAAGATGATGCATTGTAATACATGGAAGATAATACTCACATTAAGAGGAACTATCGCCATGATTCATGCATTTATTTCTTGAACTTTGAACCTGATTAAGTATGGAGACCAAGTGGGAGACTGTAGCGTGCATTACCCACTAACGTGCTTTATGAATTAGTTAATGCATGAAGGTAGCCACCATGCCCACTAATGTGTTTTATGGGTTAGTTAATGCATGAAAGTGGTCACCATGCCCACTAATGAATTTTATGGGTTAGTTAATGCATGAAAGTGGCCACCATACCCACTAACACATTTTTATGAGTTGGTTAATACATCAAGGTGGTCTCCATATCTGATAACATGTTGTTTACATGTTGGCATTAGGTCTCTTATGCTAATCAATTCTGTGGCCTATAAATTCATTCTTGATGGAAGAAGAAAGGCACCACGAATCATAGCAGGATTGCAGTTCTGATCCCTTTCACAGATGCTTAAAGATTGCATGCACCATCATTGTAGAGTGCCTGTGTGAAAGAAGAATTAGAACACCAAATTTAATTTGAGGCATCAATGGTTGGAGGTCAGTTCCATTTGCTTAAGAATTGTGCATTTCTAGTTATTTATGCATGTGAATTTCTTGTACCATTTGCTTCCACATTCTGTACTTTGATTACTTGTGCCATTTGGTTTTCTGCATAATTATTTTCTTACATGAGGCCCCTATTAGATGGGATTGTAAAGATCATGCTACTTGCAGTGTCTCGTATTTCCAAAGAGAAACCATTGGAAGTAATCCTAGTAATTAGAAGGCATAGCAATTTAACAAATTTTGGCTTTTGAAATCCCAATGTAGTGCCAGGAACATGCTAGTTGCATGCCCTTGCATCTAGAATTACGAGCATATTGACAACCACAAAAGTTCATAGTTTAGTGCAAGGTCTAGTGGAAGCCACAATGCAAACTAAATGTCATGAAACATAAGAGAAAGTAGATCAGAGGAAGTCTTTTGGCTGGCTAGAAGGTGCTACGAGTGGAGTATGTGATGTGATTCTAAATTCCATTGAAATCCTCTACCATGTTTAGTAGCCATCAAATATGATAAAGTATAGGCTAGTGGAAGCATCAAGACTTTTAGAAGTGACTGCGACAATTATGCTACATGCACTTTATTACACTGTAGACTATGACTCTGATGTGACTCGTAGTCTATGTTGTTAACCTATGACCTATTGTATGACGTAGGGGCTCACATCCTCTCAAATGAGTGATGTCATCTTCAGTAGCTTGAAAATGATTTTGAACAAGTAGTAAGAAATTAAAACTCTCTCGTCAAGTCCATCTTTATTAACAAACTAAGTTGTCACTCTAGCATTGCAAATTGTTAAAGATTTGAGGTTGTGAAGAGGAGAAGTATCGAAAATGACATTGATGGTTGCAAGTACTAATAAGGTACATAAGCATCTTGATATTGCATTTTACATCTTTCATTTTAGGTTGTGTTACTTGCTATATGTGTTTTGTATATTGTGCATTTCTAGTTTGAGTTTGCTAAGATGATAAATATTTGATAGATGTAAGGAAGATGAGAGCATGTAGGCTTTTAAGAAACAACATGGCAACAAGAAATACAAGATCCACCTATTGGACATTTTTAAAAAAATTAAATTCAATGGTCCTAGTTCTATGATGATGCATTTGCTTGGATATACAAAGAAAGAGTGCAGGATTTTATTGAAAGCGAATAGACGAATGAGATGTTTTCCTATGAATTTTTCTATAGAACAAGAAACCAATAAAAATGGAAAAAGGAAAGTTACTCTCAAGTAAACTGCTATAGCTACCAAAGATGGTAGATATTTTTGTATTTTTTCTATCTTCAATAGTTTGCAATAAAGAATATGAAGATTACAGTTTGTTCTACTATTGTATAACATAAAAAAAATGTATTAGTTATCATTTTTTGTATGGCTCAAATGTCATCACAAGGGTAGCACCTAAGGAAAGTAGAAAATGGACCAAGACTAGTAGAAAGATAGGTTGTCAATGTCATTTCATAGTTTGTATTATGCATGGAATTGATCATGTTGCATGTATTATATACAAAGAAATGAACCATGTAGATACATTGGGAGTTTATTATCATATCTTGTTCAGTCCCATGGTAGATAGAAAACATGTTCAATTGATACATATTTTCCCCAAGATATGTTAGGATATAGTGTCATTATGGAATGAAATATTTTCAATAGATTTGATTTATGAGAGGTATATCAAGGATCTTTTTAATGAAGGATTAGAATTTTGGGTATCTCAAAAAAGGAGCATGTTTATTTTTAAAAAAATATTTATAACATTTGAAAAGATGTTACACTAGATTACAAGAAAAGTGAGCATGAAAAAATTTGTATGTGGCTATGGTATGAGACCACTAAAGATTTTTTCTTTTACTATCAAGAAGAGAACATGGAACATTGTGTCCCAACAATCATTGGGTTCCAATCACCATGGATGCTGAAAAAGATGATAGCTATATCTCAAAATAGCATCCTTGCTATGGATTATACATTCAACACCAACAAATATGGAGTAAATAGAAGATTAGGATTATACAAAAATATTTTATCAAATTAATTTTTTATTAGAAAGAAATCATCAATTTACCATAAATGAATGTTTTTTTACAGTTCCATCTTCACACAATCATTAATTTTGATTCATACTACAATGGACTCCCTATAGCATGGGTGATATCCTCTAGGTGTACAAAAACTTGTCTTTCTTAGTTTTTGAGAAGATGTAAGGCTTGGGAGCCACAGTAAATAGCGAATGCTTTCATGCTTGATGATTTAAAAGAAGAGATCAATGCAATACAATAATAGTAAAAATAATTAGATTTTTAATAGGAATTTATAATTGACTATAAAATATGGAGACATCTAAAGCAAATATGTTGCATTGTGTTAAATCTCAAGGTTAGTAGTTGGTTGTCATGTTTTTCTATGCATTTGGCATGTCTGGAGGGCATGGAGGAAGAACTTGGAAACAAAATTTAGATATTCAACATTTAAAAAGGAAATGGCTAAACATATTAATCATATTATGAATGAATGCAAAACTTCTATGGATGTTGTTATGGAAATTAATAAGTTTGTTGAAAGGTATCAAAAAAACCTTAGATTTCATCACTTACTTGAAAAGCCAATGGATAAATGGAGACAAATTTCATAAGTATATATTTAATTAATATTCATATAATTGTATTAACAAAGATAGATTCTATGTTGTAATGTTATTATGTTATTAAGGGCTAAAACATTTTTTAGGCTTGTGGGAAAAAGCCTTTTGTGACATTCCACATACTTAGTAACATATAAACAATGTTGTGGAGTGTTATCATGGATTTCTAAAAGGGAAGTTCTTAAGATATAAGGAATAGAAAATACCATTGCATTGATTGGCTTATATGAACCTTGACAAAAGTACAACTATATTATTGAAATAATGCAAGAGTTAAAGTTGTAGGATATCTAGTTAATAAGAAGGATAGAAAAATCAATAAGAAGTCATGGGAAAAGACTATTCAAATTGATGATAATAATTTCTTGCAAGTGATGGATAAAGAATATGAATATCTCTTGTAGAGTCAAGATAGGTTGAAAAGAAATAGTTGGTATTGGGTGTCAAAGATGTTTTCCTTTATTATTTTTTGTGATTGCAAATGGTCCAACCTTAGTCATTTTTGTAAGCATTCAATGAAAATTTTGATATTATTGAAAGGACACATAAATGCATACAAGTTCTTATTTTGAGATGAGTTTTATGATTCCAAAATCCCTTTTGAGCTAAATCGTTTAACCCTCATGGTTTTTCTAGCAAGGAAGAGACATCACAATTAGGGATGACACTTAAGACCTTAGGATCAAACAATTGAAAATCCAACACCAATGAGGTACATGGCATTGCAACATCTACCTAGGAGAAGATCAGCAAAAATGTTCCTGATTCAGATGAACCAATAGAAACTAATGAGAAGAATGCAAATGCAACTTGGAAAGATAAGATACCTACGGTGAAAAGGCATTAACAAATTTGGCTAAGAATATGCCTATAGATCAAGAGAGTGTTCTAGAAATAGAAAGACATGCCAAGCTGATGGAATCAAAGTTTATGTTTTTAAGAAATCTTGATGGATTGGCTAGTGGAAAAAGATTGTCAAGTTGGGATAGCCTTAAGAAAAATCATAAAGATAGGCCTAGTGCTTAAAAGTGTGCTAGAAGACTCTTCATAGAAGGTAACTCTATCATCACATTCCAAGGATTTGGTTTTGAAAATGTTAGGGATGATTCTTAAGTTTTCCATACTGACTTGTGTTTTATTTATAGATTTCATTGAAGATGGACAAGAATACAACCAAAAGTCATGTACTTCTCATTCTAATGAGATCTAGTAGGAAGCTAAGGTTGTATGAAGAAGACATGTACTAGATTTAGTTAATTAAAAGGCTTTAGTGTTTTGGCATTTCAATGTAGTAGATTTTTATGTCTATTTTAAATTTTTTAAAAAGCTAGTAGTGTTACATTTTGGACAATGATATCATATTCTAATCTTATATAAGTTATGTTAATACTATTACCTTTAATGTTTCTTGTGTGATTTTGTTGATGAGTACTCCATTCAATACTTTGCAAATTAAATCAACTAAAATTTTGTTTTATGATTATTAGAAATCATTTTATTGCAAAATTTAGTAACTATTTGAGAACATGCAACTAGTAGTTTGTTACAATCTAGAATAGTTGAAAAAATGAAGAATTCATGCGATTTGCATGACATCGCACTAATTTTTTCCTGCAAATGAGTAAAACTAAGAGAACATGCTGATCCCATGCTATCACACTTCTAAAATTTGATCTGATGCAAATCACAACAACATGAAACCATGATTTTGATATACACCCAACTATTAGGATAATGCGAGTTGCATGTCTCTTATACAACTATATTGCGATCAACTGCTAGTCATAGTAAAACAAGAAATAGAAATAGTTTTCTCACTGTGCATGTTGATGCTATACGTAACAATTCAAAAAAATGTGATTTGCATTTCCTTCTATGAGTCGCAAGTTTATTTGCATGTATTGTGACTGAAATGTAAGTAACACTTTAATAAACAATTGATGTGACTATAGTGCTAGTCGCATAATGTCACATCATGTTCCAAAAGAGAGAAAAATAAAAACTACTAGAGACATGAAGTCCATCATTTGAATTGTTTGTAGAGGCATAGGAGGTCACAAACGCATGTAATGTAGTAGGACTGACAATTGAAACTAAGGTTTCAACAAAGAACTAGAGAAAAAACATCTCTAGCAATAATGACAAGTAAGGTATGTTTACCTATAATTCAAGAAAATTTTGTTTTCATTATTTACGTGCACTAGGGTTTTTTATGTTACAATGCAAGAGAAAAGAATGAGTTGATTTGTGTAGGTAGAGGAACTTAAATTTTGCCTAGTTGTTGCATGTCCATCCTTTGTTGTTGGTGCATCTGTGCATGTACATTGGTTTTGTTCTTGTATATGCTCATGTTGTAGGAAAAGGAAGAAAGATTTAATTTTTATACATTTTAAGTTTCTTTTTGTTGGAAAAAATCACAATCTAAAATCACACATATATTTTTGTTGGAACAATCGAGTTTAAGTTTCTGCATACATAATGAATCTCATCCACATTTTGAATAAATAAAATGATAGTGGGATTGGGTAGAGAAGTGTTAGCACATGTATTTACAATTGTCATTTTTGTACTAGTAAATTGATGAAACTGTTTTCATACAGCTACTTTCTAAATATTTCAACATGCTATCCCCATCGATTCTAAGGTATTTTAGAAACCAATATTTTAAATATCATTAATCACACACCTAGCCATATGGCACTAGCTTCCAACATATGTAGCATTTCTAATGTTGGTAATGATAAGCTACAATAAGCAAAGTGATTTGAGAAAAATATATTTATCCCCATCTGCTTCATTGTATGGACCTTACAACCAACAATATCTATTACAAATATAAATTTCTATCTCAGTTTCCAAACTTCTCAAGCTAGTATAACAATAAGTTTTTCATGCTTTGTAAAGTTACATAATAATAATCCTAGAAATATAATAACCATGTTTAACTGGCACTCCTTAAATATGAGGAAAATGTCGTTCCACTAACATAGGCAACATTTTTCATGCGAATAGATACAATTTCAAAAGAATGTAAACAAACATTTAGATATTCAAAATAGAATTTACCTAACTCATGGGTAAAGTTAACGTACATGGCAAGAAAAGATTATTATTTTAATTCTTTTTTTAAATTTATGTAAATGTCATAATTACCTAAGTGCAATTAATATAGGCTCCAAAAGTTAAATGTTAAGAATCAACTTAATAATTTGATATACAAGTAGTATGAAGAAACTTTCAGATTTTCCATATTGAAGACATGTTAATAGAACATAATCTAGGAAAATTTTATAAGAAAAAATTGACTCTATTGCTTTTCTATATGGAGTATAGAATTGTTGCATATGTAATTCTATGTAAATGTGATTCCTTTAGGCATGATGTCCTTTTTGTTCTAGATGTGTTTTGAGTTAGCTTTAATCTTAAGTGTGAGGTCTCATTTGAGTTCTTATTTTTGTGATGTATTTTTCTAAAGTATTATATTCATCTAGAAAAGAAATAATAAATTACCTCTAGCCTGTTTATGGATAGAAGGATGTTTTCATTGAAGTTTGCAACCATCAGACTTATATTTTTCCTTACATGTCCTTATTTTGATGCAATGGAAATTTCTATAATTTTTCACTAATCTTGACTACATACCATTGTACTATAAATAGTTAATGATTTTTTAATGGTTTACTAGCATGTTAATTTTTTTCTTGTCTTTGTAGAGAGGTAGTTCACAGGGAAATTTCCAAAGGAAGTCCAAAAGAGTGCAAGAGTAAGAAGTAAGTAGGTAGACATAGGGATGACAACAGTTTGGCTTCCATGCAATTGCCTAAGATGCTGAAAGAGAGAAAGAGGAATATCATTAGGCTTAGGAGTGGTAATCACAAGAGGAACATTAGCATTAGGAGGGTTAGCTTAGATTAGCCTCAATGTAAAGTCCTAAGGACTTCAAGGCGTTAATGCAGCTTGTATGGCCTAAGATGCATGCCAAGCTTATTCAATGACATCTTGGCTTCATCATGAGTGGGGGGAGTGATTATTATGAGGAGGAGACATGTTACTTTTACATGTCACATCATTGAGGATCATTATCTTCCTTAGTTATTAAGATTTCATGCAAATCTGCTTTATTTTTGATGAGTAGCAAGGTACCCCTACACTCAACCATACGAATAAGAGCATTTGACACACGATTCAGTCGAATTCCAAGGACTAAGTGGCTATGCACCTTTGTGGAACAAGGACAGGTTGATTGATTGTTGTCTTATGGTTATTGCGGAAACTGGTTTGGAGATTTATCACAGGTGACTACCCAAGGTGTAGGGGTTAGGTGAATAGTAAAATGGAGAAAATTGAAAAATTTGTGCTAGGGCCCCCATGACTAAGAGCGAACCTTTGGTAGCTATAAGATGGAAAAATATGAGGAAAAAGAAAGATGGGAAAAAATAACAATGGCAATGTCAATAAAATGGATGTCATGGATGGGGATGAAACAAGAGATGACTGATTGCAGGAAATGTTTAAGGAAAAAAACTTAATAATTGCATCAAAAAGGAATGCTAGAGGGTCCTTCCTAAAGTAGGCTCATGCCTTTTATGCCCTAGCAAACCCACAAACCAAAGAGTCTATAGGCTCTAGGAATTTCATTTAGAAGCAAGAGTTAAAAACTTACCCCCAAGAATTCACCAAAGAAAAATAATGCATCAACCTAGAACACACTAATGATAAAACCGACAATGAGGAGGAAAATGGAAAGAAAGATGAAGAGGAGAGGATGGAATGTAATCCCAAGAAAAAGGTTGTGTAAAGCCCCTTGTGTATTTCATGGTTAAGATGATTGAATAGAACTTCATCCCAAATCTAGACTCAAACCAACCACATCTAGTGACCTCGCATCAACACACTTGACCAATCCATCCACTTGAAGCAACAAGAATGCTTCCACAAAGAGTCACCACCATTTTGAAGAGAGTGAGATGGAGAAGCAGGAAGTGAGAAATGGCCTTAGTTAGAGGGAACCTTCAGGCATGGGTAACATGTCTTTCTGGTTCCATAACCAGTGCTTGTAGCCCATATTGCTTTATTATGTCTAAGGGGTATGTATTGAATTCTCACTTTTCTCTTTTTGTCTTTTTCTTTTTGCATGAGAACCACACCATGCAAAGAATTATTTTTATTTACTCAGCTTCTTGATTTTTGAACAATGTTAGAATGGCAGAAAACCAAAGGAAAAGCATCCAAGCACCCAAGAGAATGGCTAGCACCAATGTATCGAATCCCCTTGAAGTCACATGCTTTTCATCCTTTGAGTCTTTCCTTGGTTTGAAAAATACCCAGCCACCAATTCATTAACAAGTTTACTTAGAAAAAGGGGACTATATAGTTCCAAGCCAAAGGAGATCGTAGAGTTGTATGAATAAGTGGACGACGTGGACTCATTGCTTGTTTTACCAAAAGAACCATACCTTAATATCAACATCATAATTCAAAGATAAAAACCAAACATTAGCAATCAATATGATATAATTCAATCCACCATCATGAGCACTTATTAGATGACGAATAAAAGTAAATTAAGTAAACAAAGAAACAGTAAAAACATGAACGATGGTGTAAAACAAAAATAAGAAAAGTTGAAAGAATGTGTAAAAACAAAAAATGTGTAAAACAAAAATGTGTAAAAAAAATTCAAAAAGAACTGAGGGCCTAGAACAATTAGCATAGGTGGCCATCTCCCCCATGACTAAGTTAGAAGGAGGAGATTTGAAATAGTGAGCATGGTTGTCCATCAAGAGAGGTAGCATGTGTACTGGCTGTTTTAAGCTCTTGGACAGGTTTGGTTTGTTGCATGTTGACGAAATTTTTTTTATCCAGGCTCTTAGGTTTGTATATTGTCATGGCCCTTGAAGGAAAAGTTGCATAAATAATATAAGGTCCTTCTCACAATGTTTGAAATTTAGTATGTTGGGGTGCATGTGTGGGATTCTAGTAGAGAACCTTATCTCCTAGCTGATATTTAACTTTCCTAATTCTTAGGTCATGACATTGTTTATTGAAGGCCTTGTGCAATTCGTTAGATGACAGGGCAGCTAATCAATTTTCATTTAGCAAGTTAAGGGTTACTAACCATTGTTTCTGTGCTAGATCAAGGTCCAGGTTTAGGTCACATGTTGTGTATAGTGTACGAAGCTCAATTTGAATGGGAAGCATTGGTAATTTACTGTACACTAACTCATAGAAAGAGTAGCCTGTAGGGAGTTTCCATGTGGAGTAGTATGCCCAAAGAGCATCGTTCAGTTTAGTGCTCTAGTCTTACATAAACTTGCTAATGGTTCTTGTCAATATCTTCGTAATTTCCCTATTGGTGAATTCTACTTGACCATTCACTTGGGTGTGGTATGGTGTAGTAAATTTATGCTCAACCCCTAAGCGTTACATTAATTTCCAAAAATTTGCACTTGTGAAGTGTGTACCATTGTTTAAAATAAGTGTCTGCAGCATACCAAACTTGTTTATGATTTGTTGTTGAACAAATCGTGTAGCTATAGATGATGTACAATCTTTAATAGTAGCTGCTTTGGCCCATTTTATTAGATAATCAACAGCAACAATAATATAGGCCTTTCCATTGGACATTGATGTAATCAGCCCCATAAAATCAATTCCCCAAATGTCGAAGGGTTCTAATGGTTGAATCCATTGTTATGGACCCTCCATTTCTAGCAGTTATTTCCCCATCACATTGAAAATGCTCACAAGATTGGATGAAACAATGGGCATCCCAAAATAATGTAGGTCAATACTATCCTGCAAGCAAGATCTTGATGGTTGTTCATCTTCCAACGTAATGATCCCCACAAGGACCCTTATGAACGTCTTGGAGAACTCGCAGTTGATCTATATCAGGAACACACCATCAAACCATCAGGACACACTTTGTAAAGTTGCCCATTGATCTCCATAAAGTACTTGGCTCGATGAAGAAACTGTTGTTTCTTCTTAAGGTTTAACTCTTATGGTGTTTGTTGGGGAGGAGATTGGTAAGAATGCTATTGTACTAGTTTGTCTCCGTGGGTGATTGATCATTCACTACACCAGAAAAGAGGAATTCATCAGGGAAATGATCAGAAATTGGATACTCATCCTCTTTGTTGTTCCATCGCAACCGAGATAAATGATCAGCAACTACATTCTCGGTGCCCTTGTGATTGATCATCGTTAAATTGAACTCTTATAAGATTACAAGCCATCGTATGATACGAGGGCTTACCATTGGCTTATTCATGAGGAACTGGATTGCACTATAATCTATATGTATATATACTTTATATCCCAGTACATAGTGTCTAAACTTTTCTAGTGCAAACACTATAGGCATTAATTCTATCTCTATGGTAGTGTAGTTAAGTTGTGCACCAGTGATACTTCTACTTGCATAGTGGATGTAATAAGGATTCTTCTAGTCATCTAACTATATAAGTATGACTCCTAAAGAATAGTTGGACACGTCAGTCATGATATGGAATGATTTAGACCAATCAGGAGCTTGTAGAATGGGTGTTTATACTAGCTTCTATTTCAGAGTTTGGAAAGCTAATTCACATTCCCTGGTCCACTCGAAAGGTACGTCCTTTTTTGTTAATTCCACCAATGGTTTGGAAACCTTTGAAAAGTTCTCAATAAATCTCCTATAGTAGCTAGTATGTCTAAGGAATGATCAAATATCTTTGACAGTTTCCAGTTGACGAGTAATTCCTTGGATAATTTTGATTTTCTCGAGGTCTACCTTTATCCTTGTGTGTGAGATTTTGGGCACTAGTACTACGCCTTCTTGGACCATCAAATGACTTTTCTACCAGTTGAGCCTTAAATTGATTTCTACACATCTTTTTAACACTTGCTCCAACCAGTCTAAGGCTTGATCAAAGTTTGCCCCATAAGTGGAGAAGTCGTCCATAAAGACCTCCACACCATTCCCTATTTGCTATTGGAATATGCTTAGAACTAGTCATTGAAATGTTGCAGGGGCATTACACAAGCCAAATGACATCTATTTATATGTAAACGTTTCCTAAGGACTAGTGAACGTAGTCTTGGCTTCATCTTCTAGGGATATTTGTATTTGGTTATATCCACTATATCCATCCAGAAAACTGTAATAGTGATGCCCTACAATGGTGTCTAAGACTTGGTCGACAAATGGCAATGGAAAGTGATCTTTGAATGTTGCCATATTTAGTAGCCTAAAATCTATGCACACCATCCATTTGCCTTCCTTTTTAGGCATAATAACTAAGGGGCTAACCCATTCGCTATCAGCAATGGGGCATATGAATCCAGCCTTGAGAAGCTATTTGATTTCTTCCTTAACTACTTACTTCAGCTTAGGGTTCAATTACCTTTGTAGTTGTCTTCGAGGCTTCATGGAGGGGTCAGTGTAAATTCTATGTTGGCATATCCTAGGATCTATTCAAGTTAATTTGGGATATGACTAAGTGAAGGCTTTTGACCATTTATTTATTACCTTCAGCAATTCTTCTTTCTATTGAGGAGCAAGCTTAGCGTTGATAATTACCAATTTTTCATTTTTAAGGAATGTGTATTCCATACCAGTGGGCAATGATTTTAACTTGAGGGGCTCTTGCTTAAATTTCTCAAGGATTTCCAACTTCCCCCAGTTGATATTTTTAAGGTTAAGACTTGGAAGTTGGTGGTGGATTTGCTCTAATGCGTTTATGCTATCGATGTAAGCACAAGTCAAACCCTCAATTGGTTCTATGCATATGAGTGAACTACTTTCTTGATCAGCTATCAGCCACTGGGTATCTTCCTATCATGTGGTTGTTGCATACAGACATCTTTGTATGTTAATCAATTGTGCACACTGATTACATGTAGGCAATGCTAAAATTTACACAAACCATGACCTTTGCATGCAATTACACCCTGTGTCACTTTATGCGATGAACGTAACTTTCTTCTTATCGATCTTTCCAAATGTATTTTCCTTTGATATTTCTAGCTAAAGATCATGGATTCCTAGGTGTGTGTCAATGGTGCTTAGCCATGCTCTTTCCATTATGATTGGGAAGTTCCCCTTACTGTTGTTTACCTGAATCACTAGGAAGTCAGCTGGGTATGACCACCCACAAACAGTCGTAACAATGTCTTCCACCAATCCCAATGGAACAGTGATGGACGGGCCGACCAACTCTAGATGGATGTTGCTCTTTTTTAATGGAGGTAGGTTTCAGGCCTTGTACATTTCTTGAGAAATCAAGTTGACACCAAAACTTGAATCCAAAAGAGCCTTACATGGTGTATTTTCAATGATTTGTAAGTATATCAAAGAACTCTTAGGATCAGATAATTTCTTGGGAAGGTGGCCAGCTTTGATCCAATTGATGAAAACATGTGTTAGCATGGCCTTATGCATTGAGTGCGGTGATTGGGTTGAAGGGGGCTTCGAAGTTTTGATTGATACTAAGGCATTTAAGGAATCAACTGCTTGTGATTGCAAGGGCTTGGTTGGATTGTTGGTTCTAAAGAAAGGTATTTTCTTCATGTGGTTGTTGAAACCAATAGTAGGTTAAGAGTTAACAGCCCTCATGGTGTTACGTTGTTGCGGTTGGGTAGGGATTTCACCTTGCATTGCGGGAGCAGGTGGTAGTGGAGCTATTGGTCGAAGAGATGTGGTTAGATGAGAAGGATGATATGCTTGTGGAATATTGCCTCTAGAATAGGGATTTCCATAATAATCGTGGGCTTGGTAGTGAGGTTGAGAAGTGATGTGACTAATAGAGTCAGATGGGGAGATTAGGTGTTGCACATAATATCCATATGGGTCAAGTTTCCGATAAGGATATTGTTGCCTTGGTGGTGGCATTCCCCATGATTGTGGGTGCTGTCATTGTTGATATTGCTCAATCGTTTGTGGTGGAGTTTCACTGGGATAATATGTTAACGGTTGGTGGAACTGCCTTGGGTTACCTTGAGGATAAGGTAACCTTCGGGGTATTTGCCTTTTGTTTAATCGTGGCTTGAGTGCATACATCCCAGACTCCTGCATATGTGAGATTATAGGGCAACATATCTTAGGATGGTCACATTGACATATCTCACATCATTTCTAGTTTCTAAATCCATGACCTCTTCAATGATGGAAACTTTGCCCTTACCTTTGCTACGTGCATGTTTAGCCTCTTTCTTTTTTCTTTTCTCACTACCTTGCTCTCTAGACTCCTCTACTATTTTAAGAATAGTTTGAAATCCATTGTCTATGGAATCCCACATTTGGTCTACCTTTGCTAAAACTTTTGAAGTCATCTTTTGGATAGGCAAATTTTTTCTATTTACCATCTCTTTGAGTGGTGACTCTTTTTCATCCTCACAAAATCTTACTCCCCTCTTCCGGAGGGAAAGATCTTGGTTATACTCTTCCACACTTTCTCTCTTTCGTAGCTCACCTTCTTCCTTAGCAACTTGCTCCAATAGTCTTTGGATTTGATGGGACCTAAGCTCGGATAGTTTTCATTGGGCATAAGTCCCAAGGGTTCTTCTCGTTTCATGCCTAAGCCCATCTATGAGATGGCGTAATTGATCCCTTTGTGAATAACCATGGCCAGGACAATGATGTAACAGTGCATAGTATTGGCCCATGGCGGAATCCAAGGGTTCATGTCCTCCTTGTTTCTAGCCTTGGATTTTCTTTCGCAAGTTAGACACTCGGGAGTACATTTGGCACTTGTCATTAAATAGTTCTAACATAGTACTCCACCTACGAATGGTTTTCGGTTCTAAGGACTCGTACCAATTTTATGCTTCTTTAACTAATGTATCCAGGAACAACTTAAGTTTTTGCCATTCGTTCTCTATGTTTTGTAAGGCACACACATCATGGAATGCTTGTAAATGATTCTGAGGATCAACGTTGTATCCCCCTTCAAATTGTAGGATATTGTTCATATCTAATCTCTTGATCCTATTATCTTTTTGGTACCTTGTTGGAATTCTAATGGCCTTAGTTATGTCTAACATAGTTTGAGTAGTGAGGAGGGGTTCATCTTGATCATCTCGTCCATGGCATCTATGATGCCTACGATGTTCCCTACTCTCCCTTCTTCTATGTCATGACTCTCTAGAGTGCCCTCATCCCCTTTCCTGGCTATTTTGTCTATGAATTCCACTTTGCCTACCTTTATCCCCATGGTCTTTTTCTTTATGACCATGTTTGAATATTGAAGGAGAGGGTGAAGGAGATGATGAAGGTGAAGAAGAAGGAGAACCATCATCATGAAGGTGTCTGCTACCTTCTTTTTTGCGGTCTCGGCCCCGATTGTGATTGCGATCAAAATGTCCACCTTTATTATATGTTCATGTCCCTTTTTCAGATCCTTTGTGCCTGTGGGTATTAGAACCTAGGTTATGAATAGTGGAATGAAGGTTTTGATACACAACCCTTTGGCCAAAGTCAAGGGAAGGAACATNCAAGTCATGGTCTTGCACAACGTATTCTACATGTAAGTGCAACATGCTAACTCGTGTGAGAGCATGAAGAAGCATGCTCAGGACTAAATGATTGGGAGGTAACACTATGTTACCTTCTAAGTCTCACCAATGTAGTTGTTCGTCTTGATGGAGGATAAAGGTGAAGTCTAGTATATACTCATCGAGATGAATATATACCACTCAAAGTTGTTGATGGACTGGTAGATCAATGTCATGTGTATTACACTACTGACTGTTTCCTATTTTAGACCTAGGTGGTGAGGCACTTTCATACGAAGAAGGAGACATACTTGTTTGTTCAGTGTGCAATGTATTCTTATTTATTATTTTCTCAATCAACCCTAAGGGTTTGTTCCAACGATGTGAATGATTTCCTAAGTTCTAATTTGCGCACAAAAAACTAAGTTCTTGGCAACGGTGCCAATGATGAGCGGTGAGGTATCCATATGCTTAACCATATGAATACGAGCATTTCATGCACAATCCAATCAAATTCCAAGGACTAAGTGCCTGTGCACCTTTGTGGAACAAGGACGGGTTGGTTGATCGTTGTCTTCCCAAACTTACTTGTATGCCACGATTGTATGGTTAAGTAAGCTTGAGGCATATGATTTTTATATCTTTTATGTTTTTATGTCTTGTGCTAATAAGGGAGAAGAGAGATAACTAAGTGACTAATTTATCTTAACTATTCATTAACTAGGTTCTAACTAATCCTAACACCAGCATCCGTTCTTACTTGTCGTACACATCCTGAACTAGTGCAACACTACTGGGATTACCAAACGCTAATCGTTATTGGGTTACCAAGTGTTACACGCATGCTCGAAGTGATCATACTGAGTGTAATTTAATGTTTTGCTTAATTGATCAAAATGAATTGCTATTCTAATAACATAAATGTAAAGTGCATAAAATAAAATAAAATAAAATAAATGCATAAGAAAATAAAATAAAAGAAATGCGTAAGAAAACAAATCTCAAGTGTTGCAAGGATGAATCAAAAAGCTCATCTTTATTGCCGTACACAAAGTGTGCTCAGGTACACAATGCTCGAATAAAGATCCATCCACACTTAGCCTCTTGCTGTGGGCACTTGGAAAATACACTAACTTTCAAATAGACTACAAGAGTTTCGCTACTTAACTGCTAAAAGACTTCCTCCTAGTTGTGCACCTGGGCACTGTATTTATAGGCCTGGGAGCAATGAATTTAATAATTAGAGTAACCACTCTAATAATTAGAATAAACCGCTAGAGTAACTGCTCTAATAATTAGAATAAACTGCTAGAGTAATTGCTCTAATAATTAGAATAAATTGCTAGAGTAACCACTCTCATCAATTTTCTTCTCTTTCTAAAATCCATTGAATCTTGCTATATTTCTAGTTTTCTTGTGGAAGTTTCTCTCTGGCAGAAATTAGGAGTAGATTCTGTAGAATTGTGCTTCAACATTTTTGTTAAATTTTATTTATTTCAAGCAACGTACTATAGGGACTATATAAAATAAGTGACTTGCCAAAAATATGAATACTTAATGACTCACAGTATTCAAAAAGGTTAGCTAAATTTCTATTATAATAGCCAGTTAAAGTTTCATACACAAACCCAACCATTTTAACATTCACAATAGCAAACACATATTTATGATTAGTTTGCTCTATTACAACTAAGTTTATTTGGAGGTATGTGGGCCTTGGTGTTGCTAGAGACTAGCAAGCACTAAAACCCAAGTTTGAAGAAACACCTTCATTTCCTGTGCTACTAGTCATGAGACTGAAGAAAAACATTGACAGTCCCAAGTAGTCACCAACAACTCTTTTTGGTGCTAGAAGGAGGATAAGAAAATTTGTTACCTAAGTTCATAAGTTAGCAAATTATTAAATTTAAAGAGTCTAATAGTCCTAGCATGCCAATAGTTCTTTTTGGTACTAGGAGGGCTTGAAAGAAAAGTAGTTATTATTTTGAGTTAATGACCAAATAGATTGGTAGTTCAAAAGACTTCAAAAGTCCTAAAGAATTTTCTTATTATAAGATTGATTATTCATTGGAAGAAAAAAAGAAAAAGGTTTTTAAGTTTTGGACAAGTACTGGAGTAAAAACTAGAAGAATAAAGAGATCACCTCTTTTATTTGGTTTATTAGTATATAAGATAAGGTCAAAGAAATATAAAAGTTCAACAATAAAAAAGAATTCTAGTAAGATGGTGAATCCACAACCAATGAATCCTTGGCAAGGAGTTACACCATTAAGGTTTCAAAACTATAATGATATTCCTAAGGTAGTTTACAAGTATTTGCATGAGCCTTCTATTTTTGAAAATTCTTACTTGGTTGAAGAATACAGTCACCTATTTGAGTTAACTTTAGCTTATGTAAATATTCAACACCAAGATCAAGCCTGTGGGTTTTTTGTAGAAAATTTATAGGATATGGCTTAAATTTGGTATTCAAACTTTCCAAGCAAGAATATCACAAGTTGGGATGATATAAAGAGTCTTTTCATGGCTCAATTTGACATCAATTAGATCAACAACAATTGTATTATGAGCTAGTACAAGCTAAGCAAACGGTTAAAGCGTGAATTAGAGATTTCAACATTAAATTTCAACAAATTTGTGGGCTCTTTCAAAGACAATATAGACCATTAGATGAAATGTTATCTTAAGGCTATGAATTTTAATATTTCAATCTAGTTAAGAAGAAATCAAAAGTTGCTAATGTTGAATGACTACTTTAGTGAAGCTATATAGTTAGAAAAACAAAGGCACTTGAATAATGAAGAAATTATCACAACTCAAACAAGAGAAGAAAAAATTATGATTCTTGTGCAAGATTTTGCCCAACTTAAAGCATTACTAGGGCCATCTCATATTAAGATAGAGCAAGAGTTGGAAAGTAGAGAACCTAAAAAAGGACGATTAATGAGAGACTTCTCTAACAAAGTAGTGAAACTAGAAAAAGCTTTGGAAAAACTTAAAATCAAAGAAGAAAAGAAAAATAGGAAACATAAGCAACAAGATACTAAGTTAGTAGATGATGAGGATGAAAGTGATGTTATTGTGTCCAACTTCCTTGATATTGAACTTGATAATGAGCTATCTAGTGTTCCTTATGCAAACAAATCTTCCGAGAATGGATCTAGTGATACCTCTTCTCTATCAAGTTTTGAAGAGGATATATCATTAGATGAAGAGTGTAATAACAATGAAGAAAATAGATATAATCTACAATCAAAGAAAAAATTAATCACTTCCAAGCCTTCAAATGTCATTTCTGATCCATCTACTAAGAGGAAGATTTTCAAACCAAGTGGAAGAGAGAAAAATAAAAGTAACGAAGATAAAGTAGAGCAAAGTACTTAAATCAGACTTTTAATAAATGGATGAAGAAACTAAGCTTTTATGGAGATGGAGAATATAATCTAATTGAGGATCTTAAACATGTTAAAGGTAACATTAGTATCTATTAATTGTTATAGGAGATTAGCAAAGAAAAGCTTTGGAGCTTATTAAAGGTAAAAGGAGAGTTGGAGAGTCAAAGTTAAGCTATGTGTCTAACATTGATAAGACAATGAAAACTAGCTATGATTGTACTCTTGATAAAGAAGCTCCTCCTTTTCTTTTTACAATGAAGTTAAAAGACAATTATCTTCACAATTGTCTGGTTGATTCTGGAGCTACATCTACTATCATGTCATTATCTATATACAAAAAACTTGGTGTGACTCCCAAATAATCCAATAAAAAAAATTGTGCAAGTGGACAAAAGTAGAGTGAAGATTTTGGATCAACTACCCAATGTTCTATTAGAAATCACTTCTGAACCCGATATAAAAAGTAAAGTAACGATTTAAGTAGTAGATATCCTAGATTTACATAGTCATTTGTTAAGTAGAAGTTGGAGTAAAAATTTATCCGTGACCTTCATTCGTAACGTTATAAAGGAGGCTCTGAGGTTGTCAAACATTGGTTCATATCTATTCAGAGAATGTAGCAAAGATACACAGATCAAAGGCTATTTGATTCCAAAGCGGTGGAAGGTGGTGGTATGTGCCAGTGCAACACATCTTGATTCGTCGGTCTAATCTGAACCACTTTCATTCAATCCATGGAGATGGGAGAAAGATTTAAATGAAGCATGCTTCTAAGCCTTTGGAGGTGGGGCAAGATACTAAGCCTTTGGAGGTGAGATCAAAGCCGGCCAAACTTGAAATCTTCATTTTTCTGCATATCTGGTGATGACTTAGTTCAATTTGGAAAGTATGGAAGGTGGAAAGGAGGAAGTGACTCGATGCCCTGTGTTTCTATTTCCACAGAGATATCTCGTGCCAAAATGTTTAATTTGAGGAGACATACGTTCAAATCGTAGAACGCCTGAAGACTATGGTAGAATGGGAAATAAAAATGGGCTACAATTCTTAGATATTATAATGCCATATTGAAGACCTGTAATTCATATTTATGGATAGACAAAATACACTGACAACCATTTTTGTTGATGAGTTTCGGGATATAAATGTCACGTAATTCTCAAGTTGTGTGATGGAGTATAATGATCAATCAATTTTTAGCTTAAATGGAGTGAATATTTCAGGGTTTCATTCTTTTCATAAGAACTTTTTGATCACAAGAAGGAGTTTCATTTTCAAAGAAATTTAAATTTTATGCAAATATGGGTAGTTCATCTGAAAAGAACAAATACTGTGAGATGGACACTGTCGATGAAGATGTCAGCAATCGCATTCACGATGCTCAGTATCTTCTCCACGCCGTGCAGACGGGCTTATATGGTCTAGCCAATGATAAGTTGGAACTTAGTGCGAAGAACTAATATTTTTTTCGCATCCAAGAAATTTTTCTGTTACCCTGGAATTGAAGCAACGACTTTTGAAGATTCGGGCGATAATGGCCAAGGTTCCAGGGCAGGATTTCTTACCCCATCAAAGGGGCGAAGGTAGAACAATAGTGCAAGAAAGACGAAAAGCAGACATACCACACATCGGGTGTGATAGACGGAAAGGGAAATTTCAATCTGGTAGCCAAGGATGAGCAAGAGGACAAGGCTTCCTCATTATCACTTCAAAAACCTCGGATTTGTGGCACACCAAACAATTTTCCAAAGACACCTGGATTTGCGACGCAAACGGCTCAACAGACGACATGAATAGGTCGAGATGCATGGGAGCAGTGAATCATTGCCGTTGTTCGAAGCGCTGCAAACTCTGAGAAAGGAGATGGACGGCTGGGCTAGATCTTGCGCTAATACGAATTCAAGCCTGAACAGACCACTGCGTTTCGAAGTAGTTGTGCACGGGGAAGAAGATGACACTGTAATGGTGCTGAGATGGTTGCAAAATGCAAACACAGCAACACGCAGAGCTGTCATATTGCTACTTCTCGGTCCGAGCACCTGTCAGGCGCAGTAACCGGGCCTTTCCAGGCGGCAGGCCAGCGATTTTTGTTGCAAACCTGTATCTGCACTATTACGGATCATGCGTGTTTGAATCACTATTTTTTCCACTCAAAGTTCCATGTTCCAAATCAACTGTAGTTCCAAAGTTCCATGTTCCATGTTTGAATCACTATTTTTTCGTACCGATGCTCTGATAAGGCCTTCGTTTCGACGGCAATAACGTGGTAGGATGTCATGAAGAATTGTATTGAAAATAGCAGAGGCAAGACAGCGACGACTATGTGAATGATGATAGCAGCATCCTCAGTGTCACCTTTATCCTTCCATGCGACATCGGGATAGCAGGCAGCAGAAGCAATAGCAATAGCCTAGACCAGACCAGACCCTAGGCATGGGAGGCCGTGTGCAGTGCCCAGGGTTTGGTAGATGGCAACACATGGTAGGTTGTTACGGTTTATTTTAAAAGAAGAAGGTTTCATTAATCGGTGCCCTTTAAGTGTAACTTAAAAAATATTAATACCGGCATAAGGTTACAATATAAGTTTTAACAACTATATATATATATATATAAACAGAAAAAGGGAGATGAGTGGGTAGGACACTTAGTACTTGAATTTCTCTAAATAAGGTATAACTTCTTTTGGTGACTAAGAGTAAATTCTCTAGATATTTGTAATTCACCTTAATCTCTTATGATAATTGTAACTATCCAGTAGTCACTATAAAAAAGCTTCAAGGGTAGAATTCAAAAAAAAAAAAAAAAAAGAGGGGTCAAGAAGAAGTATTTAAGACTACTTGTAAGAATGGCTTGCTGATGAGTCATGGTTTTGTCAGCTCCAATATTGGATACACAATATCGGGGTCCTAGGAAACAATGTCGGATATCCGATATTGTCTCTTCCATGCTAGCCTATAAATACAACACTTGGGCAATAGTTTTCACTCTTAGATTTTAGTTAGCTTTTTTATAAATTGTTGATTTCCAGCTTTGTTATTTCCCAGTGCATGCCCACAGTGTGATGTTTGTAATTGTATGACATCCTTATTCGAGTATGATGTACTTGGACACATTACATGATCGGAAATAAAGATGGAGATCACTTCCATCATTGCAACATCCACATAGATTTATTATTGCTTTCAATTGTTTAATTATTTATTATTTTCCCTAGTTATTATTTCCATTTATTACTCTTTACGATTTTTGTTATTAGGCAGAATGAGTATGACTAATCGCAAGCACTTAAGTGTAATTACTTAGTAACCCAGTAGTGTATCATTTAGTAAACCCAGTGATGTACGCTTGGTAATTCTAGTGGTAGTCACACGAAGTCCAAGGCATGTGCGAATGATTAGGAATAGATGCTCATCACACGTAGGATAGTTTAGATTTTACTTCCCACTATTAATTAGCTTAGTTAATTTACCTCTTCATTGTCATTAGGAGCAACATAGGGCTAGATAACATCAATCATATGCCTCACTTTGGACTAAACCATATGTAACAAAGCTACTACTAATCCAAGTGGGAAGATAGGGAATTGCAATCAAGGCGTAATGATTTAGATGCACAACTAGTCCCATTCATAGAATTCGATCAGATCATGCATGAATGCTTGTGATTCATATGGTTGGACGTAGGGGTACCTCGCCGCTCATCATTGGCACTGTTGTTGGGGATGGTGCTAGTTATCTAGATTAGTTATATTCACACAATTGTTGTAAATGTATTAATGACATATTTTTTAGAAAATATTAAATCACACACATCGTAAACCAACAACAATGTTTGTTTCACAAGGAAGCAATAATGCATTATATAACAAAAACATTCATTGGAGAACTAACAAGATATATGGTGAAGAAAATTGGAGTGACCAACGTCATGTAGGGGTTTCATATGTTCATAACCACCCTAACGACACTCAAGGACTACATTCACCTAAGATAGATAATCCTAGAGGAGATGAAGTAAGTCCTAGACTAGGGAAGGCCTCAAGGCCTAGGACCTCCTCGAGATTTAGAAAGGATAAATCAAGGGAGCCTAGGAAACATCATAGAAGCCATGGCAACCCTCCTAGTTCCTCATCTTCCTCTTCCTCTTCAATGTCTAGTGTTGAAGAAGATGAACGTAGGTATGGAGACAAAGATTCACTAAAGGGTTGGAATAAAAATAGAAATCAAACCCTTGGGAAAAGCCAAAGACATCAACATGAACTTAGACAACATCGTGACAATCAAATGAATAGAAATAGAAATTTTCTCCACAACATGTCTGATGACAATGAATCCTTGTTGGCCACTAAGACCCTAATGTAGATCATAGAGGTAATTATGATATCTCGTAGGCATCACAAAGAGAGTTGCCTACCTAGGCTTGATATGAATAATATTCCTAAATTTGTAGAAGGCTATGATTCGAATCAAAAATATCATATACAAGCCTTCCATGATGCCTATGCCTTTTACAACATTGAAAGTGGGTGGCAAAAGCTTAAGCTCTTTCCTAGGACACTAGTCGATAGAGCTAAAGTGTGATATAGATCATTGAAACCAATTTCAATCTGATGGTGGTCCACAATGTTGGAACTTTTTAACAAGAAATACCAAACCTATGCTAGGGTGTCCAACATGAGGAGATAGATTTAAGGATGGAAGCAAGAACAACATGAAACCTTGACATGGCCTTAGATAGATATTACTCTCTTTTGAATTAATGCCCAGGCCATGGTTTCTCTAAGAAAAGGCAACTTTTCCACATCATAGATGGGCTTTGTAATGAAATAAGGGAGATTCTTGGGATGTATGCCCCAGGTCAATTATACAAGCTATGAACCCATCAAATCCGAGAGCTAATTAAGTGTGTGGTGAAAGAAGAAGGAGAGATATGTAAATGGGAGAATCTTGAGAAATATCACTAGGATCCAACTCTTCAAAAGAAGAAGGTCCACATTTATGATAAGGATAAAGAGGCAGCTCTTGATAAGGTGATTTCACAACGAATATTGCCAATACAAAAGTCTATTAATGAACTTGAAGAAAAGTTTAATAGGATTTCAAAGTGGATATATGAAAATGTTACAACTCTTGTAGAGATGGTAGAGGAGGAGGTAGCATAGAACAAACCAAGCAATCACTATAAATGGAGGAAGTAGTACCAAGAAACAACCAAGAACACTTTTCGACCAACAGAAAAAATGGTTGAAGAAAGTGAAGCTATAGGCTCAACCACAAACGAAGATAATCAATGTAACATCTACATTTATGACCATACAAAGGGCCATTGCTTGGTCTTGTTGCATCTACATGAGTATTAGATAGGTGCATTAAATTTAAAGTTTGTACAAAAGCACATGCCTAGGAGATTTCATTTTCCACATGGTAATGATAGACAGTTTCATAAATAATCATACTATCCTAGGAGGACTAATTACCAGCCTCAACATTACTAACAACCATAGTGGCAAACCCCATAGTTGTGGGAGAGGTCACCACCACACCAAACCTATCCTTCCTATCAGTCGAAATTATATGGATAGTATGTTCAACATCCTATTTCTCCAAATAGTTCTACGACCTCTACTTCAAATTGTCATTATCAGTCTCTTGAGTACCATCAACCCATGACATCTCCTAAAGGATCACCACCTTGCGCCTCTTACCATGCATCCTACCCTTGATATTCTCATACTCTACCTCATCACATGGAACCACCAGTGACATAGAAACGTTTAGCACCACAACATCAACAAATGAATGCCACTTGTGCTGCAAATGTGCATAAACATGGTGATAACAGTAGGTTTTCACTGCAAACTCGGAAACATCCTTTCTTTAGGATAGGCCCCAGGTGAAAGTGCAATGCTCATAAACCTACCACATCATCTGAACTAGTACAATGCCAATATGATGCATTGCCTCCCTTTTCACAACCACCTTACTCTGATCTTATGCAAGGGCCATCATCCATTGTTACTCCAACAATGAATCTGGTAGTGTGGGGAGACATACAAATCCATGCATATCATATTATGATCAAGGGTGCATTCATGGGCCAGACATCTACAATGTTAACACAACTCACACCTTAACCCACCATACATTTAACAATCAAGTGTGTGAACAACAACTTGTCTAAGCAGCTATCACTAAACCAAGAGACACCCAATGGCTCAAACATGAAAGGTTAACAATTTTTTATACATGCATGAAGCCTACCTATATGCTTATTAATTCTTGTCACGACCAATGATTTAGTTGTGGGGGAAACCCCTCATTATAACCTTCATAATTAATAGGTGTTTTTCATCTTTTTGTTTTACAATTTTCTATCATTTTCTTATTTATTAATGCAATTTTCCTATCCTTTTCAACTTTTTCCACCTTTTGTTTTCACTTTCTTTGTAAGTAATCTCGCTTACGAATAAAATCATGTAGCCCATTCAGGTAAGGTTTTCTCTATGTTGTTAAGTCATGAGGGACTGATTATTCAAATAGTGAGACACACCATCCATCCACTCATCCCATCAACAAGAAGTTCTTGCTTTGGTCATAATGATGTTCTTCTACATCACCAAAACTAGTAATAAATTTATAATAATTGTTCCTAGATAGGAAAGTGAAGAACCAAGGGGGAATGTGAAGGGTGTGACATCAAGGAGATTTGTGGATTCTCTTTGGTCAATTTTTTATGTTCTATCATGTTGCTTTGATTGTAATAATATTCTTGTAGATCTAATTAAAAATGGGAGTAAGAGTAACATAAAAAGGCACTGAATGAATTTTTGAGGGTTCCACTGGAAAGACATGTACCCATGCTTAAAGGTTGGTGGCTTCTCAAATTCCATAAAAGAAAGGATGCCATAAATAAGATCCTCCCTTGGACAAAATGTGAAGTGATATTACTTTGTGCAATTATGGTAGTCTTTGTAGTGACCGAAAACATTGGTGGTTGGAACAATACACCAAGAGGTCCATAGGCACATAGCTTTGACCTTGCATCCATGTGAGGGCTTGTTGAAAACAGATACAGGGTGCCTAGAATGGTCCATGTAAATGCTAGAATGTAAGAGAAAATGTTGAAAAATGTGTAGTAAGTGAGCGAGAGAGAATGTGGTGCCACCCTAAATGAGGGATGCGTGGTTAACTGCAAGAAAAAGGTAAGGAGGTATGTGATGTATAAATAGGCATAGTAGGTAGCATGGTCATAGTCTCAGGGTGTGTAGGCTATGAAGACTGACGTCTACTATGAGATTTGGGCTTGTTGGGTTGGCTGCCGTGGTGTCCTATGGGCTATAGTGGTTTGTGATGTGCCGTGATGATGTGCAATAGTGCCAAGTTCTAGTCCACTATCTGTCAAAATGCCAAGTGAGCTTGAATGCAAAGATTGCCAAGAATGCTAATGTTCAAGTTTGTCAATCAAATGCTTCTAATGCCAACCCCTAAAACATGAAACACTAGGGTATTTATAGGGTTAGGGTTGCTGTGAGTAGTGGATTGGGCTCCACATGGTAGAGGGATAGTTGGGACTATGTTGCACCCAACTACACTCCTACTAAAGTAAATCGTTTTCTATTGGTGTGCTTCAATGGACCACGTGAGATTGCCAGACTATGACTACACTGCCAAGATTGCATGTGTAAGTGCAAAATAGACTGTAATGTACCTAAAAATAATGCAAGACAATGAAATTTTAGAGACTACACTCTAGGACTATGTTGTCCACTCTCTCGAGTGGTGTCAAGCATAGGTAAAATTTGGGGCCAAATGGGGGATGTGAAAGAATGTGAATTGCTGATCTTACTTGCATGAGAGGTGTTAGAGTCAAGATGAAGGCTAATGCTAAGTTTTGGAGGCTTCTAGAGGCAATTCTACATGACTATGCTAACTATACTCTAGAGTGTAGTCCTAAAAGTTAGATAGATTTTGCAAAAAATGTGTTCTAGTGCTAATTATGCTCTATAGCATAGTCCCGATAGTGAGAACGTAGTCCTAACCCTTAGAAAAATTTGGCAAAAACTGATGTGCTCATGCAGACTATGCTAACTACACTCTAAAGCATAGTAGGGAGCATAGTCTCAGAAGTTAGAAAATTTGTCAAACTATTTCTTTTATGCTAAGCCATATTGATAGCTTCTGGCTTAACACTTAGGTGAATTTGCAAAACTAGCCATTTGTGTGTTGACTACACTGACCCTGCTCTAGAGTATATTCCTGGCAATGAGAGCATAGTTCCCACACTTATAAAAATTTGCAGCTACTGTCAACACTTAGAAAAATCTTGCAAATCTAGACTTATGTTGTAGACTATGCTGACTACGCTCTAGACTGTAGTCCTAGTAGTGGAAGCATAGGTCAAACACTTACTTGCTTTCTATTGACACTTATGCAAAATTTTTTTCAAGATGTAGTGGCCCAAATTTGATGGTGTTTCTTTGGCTCCTCTTTGTCAACGTCTAGAGGAGTGGCCTGAGAGATGTCAAAAAATAACTGTAAAACACCATAGTAGGCTTGGCATCAACATCACTCGTTAGTGTCCACACTATACCATGCTCAAGAGTGCCAAGGGTTGTGGTATGATGAAGGGAAAAAGTGTAGAGAACATGCTAAGGATGGTAGGTGATGAATCATGATTCATTAGGCTTTGATATTGGACCCGCGATATTGGATCCACGATATCGGGTACGCAATATCACGGCCTAGCTAGCTATATCAGATACCGGATATTGTGACTCCTGTGTAGGCCTATAAATACACATGTAGGCATAAGGAGTAAAAGGGGAGTAGTTCATTTAGAGGTTAGGTTTCATTTTTAGTTCTTCTCAACCCTTTCTCCTAGTGCATGCCCATAGTGTGATGATTGTAATTGTACGACATCTTCATTCGAGTGTGACATACTTGGACACGCACATGATCAGAAATAAAGATGGAGATTACTTCATCATTGCAACATTCACTTAGTTTAATTATTTAATTATTATTTATTGCTTCCTTAATTAATCTCTCTCTACCTTCCTCTCCTATCCTTGTTATTAAACGTGGAATGAGTACAACTTAATCACAAGCATTTAAGTGTGACTTCTTAGTATCCCAGTAGCATACCTAGGACATGCACTTGGTAATCCCAGTAGTAGCACAAAAGGTCCAAGATGTGTATGGATGATTAAGGATGGATGCTCATTGCACTTAGGCTAGCTTAGACTCTCTTCACCCTTTCCCTCTTAGTTAAAACAAGTTACTTTCCATTGCCTCTAGGAGTAGCACTAGTTTAGGACCATATCATACACCTCACTGTGGACTAAACCATATGTGACAAAGAAAATACTAGTCCAAGTGGGAAGATAGTGAATTGTGATCAATGAGTAACTATCTAGATACCACAACTATCCCATCTACAGAGTTCAACTGGATCGTGCGTGAATGCTCATATTTGTATGGTTGAGTGTAGGGGTACCTCGCCACTCATCATTGGCGTCGTTGCTGGGGATAGTGCTAGTTATCTAGATTAGTTATATCATACAAGATTGCTGTAATAGGGTATTAACAATATATATTTTAGGCAAAGAAATTAAATTCAGTTAAGTCACACATAATTTACAACAATGTCTCTTTCATAAGACAACGATAACGCAACATCTAGTGAGGCAATTCATTGGAGAACCAACAAAGAAGTTTGGAGTACTCAATCTTATGCAGGAGTTTCATATGTTTATAAACACCCCAATGATACTCAAGGACTTTTTTCATCCAACTTAGACACCTCTAGTGAAGATGGAACATTCCTAAGAACAGATGACTATTCCTCAAGGGGTTGGCATAGAAATAAAAATTGAACCCACGAGCAAAGTTAGGAATGCCAACATGAAGAAAGACAACATCGTCCTGACTCACAAACTTATAACCTACTTAGTGATGATGAACCCCTATTGACCACTAAGAGTCTAATGCATGTAAAAGAGGTTGTTCAAATATCCTATAGGCATCATAAGGAAAGCTGTCTACCCAGGTGATGAGAGCAGTTACTCTAGCGGTTTATTTTAATTATTAGAGTAGTTACTCTAGCCGTTTATTCTAATTATTAGAGTAGTTGCTCTAGTGGTTTATTTTAATTATTAGAGAAATTACTCTAGTGGTTTATTCTAATTATTAGAGTGGTTACTCTAATTATTAGAGTAGTTGTTTCCAAGCCTATAAATATAGTGCCCAGGCACATAATTGAAAGAGAAGTCTTTCAGTAGTCAAGTAGCAAAACTCTTGTAGTCTATTTGAAAGTTAGAGTATTTTCCAAGTGCCTATAGTAGGAGGTCTAAGTGTGGATGGATCTTTATTCAAGCATTATGTACCTGAGCACACCTTGTGTACGGCAATAAAGACGAGCTCTTTTATTCATCCTTGTAGCACTTGAGATTTGTTTTCTTATGTATTTCTTTTATTTTATTTTCTTATGCATTTATTTTATTTTATGCACTTTATATTTATGTTATTAATGTAGCAATTTATTTTGATCAATTAAGAAAATCCTTAAATTACACAAGCACGACCACTTCGAGCATGCATGTAATGCTTGGTAACCTAGTAACGCTTAGCATTTGGTAATCGCAACAGTGTTGCACTGGTTCAGGATGTGTAGGACAAGTGGGAATGGATGCTTGTGTTAGGATTAGTTAGAAGTTAGTTAATGAGTAGTTAAGTTAAATTAGTCACCTAGTTATCTCTCTCTTTCCCTATTAGCATAGGACATAAAAACATAAAAGATATAAAAATCATATGCCTCAAGCTTACTTAACCATACAATCATGACATACAAGTAAGTTTGAGAAGACAATGATCAATCAACCCATCCTTGTGGAACAAGGACACATAAGCACTTAGTCCTTGGAATTTGACCAGATCATGCGTGAAACACTCATATTCATATGGTTGAGCATAGGGGTACCTTGCCACTCATCATTGGCACCATTGTTGGGGACTTAGTTGTTTGTGCGCTAACTAGAACATAGGAAATCATTCACATTGTTGGAACAAACCCTTAGGGTTGGTTGAGAAAATAATAAACAAGAATACAAGTTCAAGTGGTATATATTCATCCCGATGAGTATATACTAGACTTAACCTTTTTCCTTCATCAAGATGAACAATTGCATTGTCAAGAATTAGAAGGTAACATAGTGTTACCTCTCGATTGTTCAATCCCAAGCATGCTTCTTCATGCCCTCACATGAATTGGCATGTTACACTTACATGTAGAATACAATGTGCAAGACCATGACTCGAGAGAATACCATCCCACAGAGGCACAACATCAAAGGGATTTGTAATAGGAGAGACATCATAAGTCTTTGAAGGATAAGTGATTGCAAGATGTCCCACATGTCTTAAGAAAAAATGAGGGTGGTGAACCTACCTCAGTAGCTACTCACACAACGATGTTCCTCTCCTTGACTTTGGCCAAGGGGTTGTGTATCAGAACCTTCATTCTACTATTCATAACCCAGGTTTTGATACCCATGGGAATAAAGGGTCTAACAAAGGGACACAAACACATGATAAAGATGGACATTTTGATTACAATTGCGATTGAGGCCGAGACTGCCAAAGAGAAGGTGGTAGACACTGCCATGATGATGGTTCTCCTTTTTCTTTACCTTCATCATCTCCTTCATCCTCTCCTTTAATATCTGGATGTGGTCATAAAGAAAAAGACCATGAGGATAAAGGTAGGCAAAGTGGAAGTCATAGATGAAATAGCTAGGAAAAGGGACGAGGGCACTCTAGAGAGTCACAACATAGAAGAAGGGAGAGTAGGCAACAATGTAGGCATCATAGATGCCATGGATGAGATGATCATGTTGAACCTCTACCTGCTACTCGAGGTATTTTGGACATAACTGAAGCTGTTAGAATTCCAACAAGGCACTAGAAAGATAGTAAGATCAAGAGATTAGATATGAACAATATCCCACAATTTGAAGGGGGATACAACACTGATCCTTAGAATCACTTACAAGCATTCCATGAGGCGTGTGATTTACAAAATATAGAGAATGAATAGAAAAAACTTAAGTTGTTTCCATGGATACTAGTTAAAGAAATGGAAAGATGGTACTGGTCTTTAGAACTAGAATCTATTCATAGGTGGAGTACTATGTTAGAACTATTTAATGACAAGCACCAAACATACTCCTAAGTGTCTAACTTGCGAAAGCAAATCCAAGGTTGGAAATAAGAAGGACATGAACCCTTGGATGCTACCATTGGTCGATATTATGCACTGTTGTCCTGGCCATGGTTATTCACAAAGTGATCAACTGTGCCATCTTGTGGATGGGCTTATGCATGAAAGAAGAAGAACCCTTGGGACTTATGCCCAAGGAAGACTATCCTAGCTTAGGTCCCATCAAATTCAAAGACTATTGGAGAAAGTTGCTAAGGAAGAAGGTGACCTACAGAAGAGAGAAAATGTGAAAGAGTATAACCAAGATCCTTTCCTCTGGAAGAGGTGAGTAAGATTTTTTGAGGATGAAGAAGAGTCACCACTCGAAGAGATGGTGAATAGGAAAACTTTGCCTATACAAAAGTTGACATCAGAAGTTTTGGAAAAGGTAGATCAAATGTGGGATTCCCTAGATAATAGATTTCAAATTATTTTTAAAATAGTAGAGGAGTCTAGAGAGCAAGGTAGTGATCATGAAAAGAGAAAAAAGAGAGAAGCTGAACATGCACATAGCAAGGGTAAGGGCAAAGTTGCTATCATTGACGAGGTTGTGGAGTCAGAAATAAACAATGATAGTGGATGTGAAATATGTCAATATGACCATCCTAAGGGATGTTGCCCTATAATCTCACATCTGCAAGAGTTTGAGGTGTATGCACTCAACCCATGATTGAACAAACGACAAGCACCCTGAAGGTTACCTTACCCTCAAGGTAACCCAAGGCAGTTCTACCAATCCTTAACATATTATCCTAGTGGAACTCCACCATAATCGATTAAGCAATATCAACAGTGGTAGCACCCATAATCATGGAGAATGCCACCACCAAGGGAACAGTATCCTTACCAGCAACTTGACCCATATGGATATTACATGCAGCAGCCAATCTTCCCACATGACTCTACTGGTCACGTCACTCCTCAACCTCACTACCAAGCCCACGAGTATTATGGGACTCCCTCTTCTAGGGGCAATATTCTGCAAGCATATCATCCTTCTTATCCAACCACATCTCTTCCACCAATAGCTCCACTACCACCTACTTCAACTATGCAAGGTGAAATCCCTATCCAGCTACAGCAACGTAATGCCACAAGGCCTATTAACTCTCAACCTATTATTGGTTCCAACAACCACATGAAGAAAAGACCTTTCTTTAGAACCAATAGTCCAACCAAGCCCTTGTAATCACAAATGGCTAATTCCTTAGAAACCTTAGTATCAATCAAAACTTCAGAGCCTACTGCAACTCAACCATTGCACTCAACACATATGGTGATGCTAACACATGCCGTCACTGACTCGATCAAAGTTGGCCACCTTCCTAAGAAATTCTTTGATCTTGGGAGTCCTCTGATATACTTACAAATTGTTGGAAATGTTCCATGAAAGGCTCTTTTGGATTTAGGTTTTGGTATTAACTTGATTTCTCAAGAAATGTACAAGGCCTAGAACCTTCCTAAATTGAAAAAGAACAACATTCATCTAGAGTTGGTTGACCAATCCATCATTGTCCCATTGGGACTGGTGGAAGACATTGTTACCATTGTTTGTGGATGGTCGTGCCCAGTTGACTTCCTAGTGATTCAGGTGAACAATGGTAAGGGGGACTTCCCAATCATAATGGGAAGAGCATGGCTAAGCATCATCAACACATGCCAAGGAATCCGTAGTCTTTCCCTAGAAATATCAAAGAAAAATACATTTAGAAATATCGAGAAGAAGAAAGTTCCATGCATTGCATACAGTCACATAGGGTGTAATTGCATGCAAAGATTATGGTTTGTGCAAAGTTTAGCATTGCTTACATGCAATCAGTATGTACAAGTGATTAACATATAAAGATGCTTGTATGTAGCAGCTACATGACAAGAAGACACCCAGTGGCTGATAGTTGATCAAGAAAGCATTTCACTCATATGCATGGAACCAACTAAGGGTTTGACTTGTGCTTACATCGATAACATAGATGCATTAGAGCAAGTCCACTGCCAACTTCCAAGTCTTTACCTTGAAAATATCAACTGGGAGAAGTTGGAAATCCCTGAGAAATTTAAGCAAGAGCCCCTCGAGCTAAAACCATTGCCCACTGTATGGAATACACATTCCTTAAAAATAGAAAATTAGTAATTATCAACACTAAGCTTGCTCCTCAACAGAAAGAAGAATTGTTGAAGGTAATCAATAGATGGTCAAAAGCCTTTGCTTAGTCATATCCTGAATTAACTAGAATAAATCCTAGGATATGCCAACATAGGGTTTACACCGACCCCTCCATGAAGCCTCATAGACAACCACAGAGGCATTTGAACCCAAAGCTAAAGCTAGTAGTTAAGGAAGAAATCAAGCAGCTTCTCAAGGCTGGGTTCATATACCCCATTGCTGATAGCGAATGGGTTAGCCCCTTAGTTATTGTGCCTAAAAACAGAGGCAAATGGAGGGTGTACATAGATTTTAAGCTACTAAATATGTCAACATTCAAAGATCACTTTTCGTTGCCATTTTTTGACCAAGTCTTAGACACCATCGTAGGGCATTGCTACTACAATTTTTGGATGGATATAGCGGATATAATCAAATACAAATAGCCCTAGAAGACCAAGCCAAGACTACGTTCACTAGTCCTTGGGGAATGTTTGCATACAAACAGATGCCATTTGACTTGTGCAATGCCCCTACAACATTTTAATGACTAGTTCTAAGCATCTTCCAACAACAAATAGGAAATGGTGTAGAAATATTTATGGATGATTTCTCCACCTATGGAGCAAACTTTGATCAGGCCTTGGATTAGTTAGAATAAGTGTTAAAAAGATGTGTAGAAACCAATTTGAGGCTCAACTGGTAGAAAAGCCATTTGATGATCCAAGAGGGCATAGTACTAGGGCACAAAATCTCACACACAAGGATAGAGGTAGACCCCAAGAAAATCAACGTTATCCAAGGAATTACCTATCAACTAAAAACTGTCAAAGATATTCAGTTATTCCTTGGACATACTAGCTCCTATAGGAGATTTATTGGGAACTTTTCAAAGGTTGCTAAAAAATTGGTGAAATTAACAAAAAAGGACGTCCTTTTTGAGTGGACTAAGGAATGCAAATTAGCTTTTCAAACTTTGAAATAGAAGCTAGTGGAAACACCCATTCTACAAGCTCCTGATTGGTCCAAACCATTCCATATCATGACTGATGGATCCAACTATGCCTTAGCAGTCATAGTTACATAGTTAGATGACCAGAAGCATCCTTATTACATCCATTGTGCAAGTAGAGGTAACCCTGGTGCACAACCTAACTACACTACGACAGAGAAAGAATTAATGGCTATAGTGTTTGCACTACAAAATTTTAGACACTATGTATTGGGATATAAAGTATATATACATACATATCATAGTGGTGCAATAAGGTTCCTCATGAATAAGCCAATGATAAGCCCTTGTATCATATGATGGCTTGTAATATTACAAGAGTTCAATCTTACAATGATCGATCATAAAGGCACCGAGAATGTAGTTGCTGATCATTTATCTCGATTGTGATGAGACAAAAAGGGGGATGAGTATATAATTTTTGATTATTTTTGTGATGAATTCCTCTTTTCTGGTGTAGTGAATAATCAATCACCCATGGAGACAAACTAGTATAGTAGCATTCTTACCTATCTCCTCACGCAACAAATACCACAAAAAATAGTTTCTTCATCGAGCCAAGTACTTTATGGAGATCAATGGGAAACCTTACAAAGTGTGTTCCAATGGCTTGGTTCGATGGTGTGTTCTCGATATAGATCAATTGCAAGTTCTCCAAGATGCTCATGAGGGTCCTTGTGGGGGTCATTATGCTAGGAGATGAACAACCATCAAGATCCTGCTTGTAGGATATTATTGGTCTACATTATTTTGAGATGCCCATCATTTTGTTCAATCTTGTGAGCACTGTCAATGTGATGGGGGAATGACTGCTAGAATGAAGGATCTGCATCAATGGATTCAACCATTAGAACCCTTTGACATTTGGGAAATTGATTTTATGAAGTCGATTACACCAATGTCCAATGGAAAAGCTTATATTATTGTTTCCGTTGATTACCTAATAAAATAGGCTGAAGTAGCTATTGTTAAAGATTGTACATCATCTATAGCTGCACAATTTGTTCAACAAAAAATCATAAATAGGTTTGATGTGTTGTGTGCACTTATTTCAGATAATGGTACACACTTCACAGGTGCAAATTTTTAGAAATTAATGCAATGTTTAAGGGTTGAGCATAAATTGACTACGCCATACCACCCCTAAGTGAATAGTCAAGAAGAAGTCTCCAATAGGGAGATTATGAAGATATTAACAAGAACCATTAGCAAGTTTAGGTGAGACTGGAGCACTAAACTGAACGATGCTCTTTAGGCATACTGTTCCACATGGAAACTTCCTATAGGATACTGTTCCTATGAGTTAGTGTATAGTAAATTACCAATGCTTCCCATTCAAATTGAGCTCCATACACTATCCATGGCATGTGACCTCAACCTTGACCTTGATCTAGCACAAAAACAATGGTTAGTAACCCTTACCTTGCTAGATGAAAACTGACTAGCTACCTTGTCATTTAACAAGTTGCACAAGGTATTTAATAAACAACATCATGACTTAAGGATTAGGAAATTTAAATATCAACCAGGAGATAAGGTTCTCTACTGGAATCCCACACATGTGTGACAACATACTAAATTTCAAACACTATGGGAAGGACCTTATATTATTTATGCAACTTTTCCTTTAGGGGCCATGACAATATACAAACTTGAGAGCCCAGACAAGAAACTGTTGGTCAACGTAGAACAAACTAAACCTTTCCATGAGCTTAGGATAGCCAATACACATGCTACCTTTGTTGATAGACAACCTTGTTCACTATTTTGGATCTCCTCCTTCCAACTCAATCGTGGGGGAGATGGCCACCTACACTAACTGTTTTAGGCCCTCAGTTCTTTTTGAATTTTTGTTTTACACATTTTTCCAACTTTTCTTATTTTTGTTTTACACCATCATTCATGTTTTTACTATTTCTTTGTTTGCTTGATTTACTTTTATTCGTCATCCAATAAGTGCTCATGATTGTGGATTGGATTATATCATATTGATTGCTAATGTTTGGTTTTTACCTTTGAATTATGATGCTGATTTTAAGGTATGGTTCTTTTGGTAAAAAAAGCAATGAGTCGATGGCATCCACTCATCCATATAACTCTATGATCTCCTTTTTCTAAGTAAATTTATTAATGAATTGGTGGCTGGGTACTTTTGAAACCAAGGAAAGACTCAAGGGATGAAAAGGGTGTGACTTCAAGGGGATTTGATGCATTTGTGTTGGCCATTCTCTTGGGTGCTTGGATTCTTGTTTCTTGGGTTTTCTGTCATTTTGACATTGTTCAAAAATTAGGAAGTCAAGTGAATAAAAATAAGTCTTTTCATGGTGTTGTTATCATGAAAAAAAGAGAAAAAAAAGAGAGAAAAATGTGAGAATTCAAAGCACACCCATTAAACATTATAAAGCAATATGGGCTACAAGCACTGGTTATGGCACTGGAAAGACATGGTACCCATGCCTAAAGGTTCCCTCTAACTAAGGCCCTTTCTTAGTTCCTACTTCTCCATCTCACTCTCTTTGGGATGGTGGTCACTCTTTGTGAAAGCATTCTTGTTGCCTCAAGAGGATGGATTGGTCAAGTGTATTGATGCGAGGTCACTGAATGTGGTTGGTTTGAGTTTGGATTTGGCATAAGTTCTACTTAGTTATCTTAACCATGAAATACATAAGGGGCTTTACACAACCTTGTTCTTGGGATTCCATTCCATTCTCTCCTCTCCATCTTTCTTCCCATTTTCCACCTCATTGTTGGTTTTATTATTAGGTCATTCTAGGTTGATGCATTTTTTTTCTTTAGTGAATTCTTATGGGTAAGCTTTTAACTCTTGCTTCCAAATGACATTCCTAGAGCCTACGAACTCTTTGGTTTGTGGGTTTGTCAGGCCATAAAGGGCATGAGCCTACTTTGGGGAAGACCCACTGGCATTTTTTTTGGTGCAACTGTGAACTTCTTTCCCTTAAACATTTTCTACAATCAATCATTTCTTGTTTCATCCCCATCCATGACATCCATTTTATTGGCATTGCCATTGATATTTTTCATCTTTCTTGTTCCTCATGTTTTTTCATTTTATAGCTACTGGAGGTTTGCTCTTAGTCATGGGGGTTGTGGCACAAATTTTTCAATTTTTTTCATTTTACTATTTTCCTAACCCCTACACCTTGGGTAGTCACTTGTGATAAATCTCCAAACCAATTTTTGCCATAACCACAACTTAGCCAATGTGCTTCATATTAAGCAAGGTATCAACTACATTGTGGATTATCTATCCTTACTCATTTGTGACTATGTTGTGTGTGCAAATGGTGATCATACAAACAATGGACTAGGCTTGGAGGAAGCACTCAGGATGGACTGAAATTGGAGCATTTACGAAAGGAGCAAGTCTGGTGGCATGGCTATGGATAAACAATGGAAGGTGAAATCTTAGCATTGGTGGAAACACGCTTCATTTTCCTTCTCTCTCTTTCTCTACAAGTTGCCAAATAAAGGCTTGGATGTCATATATGTACAAGTGTTCACCACAATGGTCATGAACACTAATGTTGTGATATTCTTATTAATCCGTTTACTTGGCATGTTGAGTCTGTCATCCCATTCCACCATCAGTTGTTAATTAGTCAATAATCCCATACGTTCCCAATATTTTCTAAGGAACTTGAGGACGAGTCTTAATTTAGTTGTGGGGGTATGATGAGAGTGGTTGCTCTAGCAATTTATTCTAATTATTCAAGTAGTTACTCTAGAGGTTTATTCTAATTATTAGATTGGTTACTCTAATTATTAAAATAGTTTCTTCCAAGCCTATAAATACAATGCCCAGGCACAAAATTGAAAGAGAAGTCTTTTAGCAGTCAAGTAGCAAACTCTTGTAGTCTGTTTGAAAGTTAGAGTGTTTTCCAAGTGCTTGCAATAGGAGGTCTAAGTGTGGATGGATCTTTATTTAAGCATTGTGTACTTGAGTACACCTTGTGTATGGCAATAAAGACGAGCTCTTTGATTCATCCTTGCAGCACTTGAGATTTCTTTTCTTACACATTTATTTTATTTTATTTTCTTATGCATTTATTTTATTTTATGCACTTTACATTTATGTTATTAGCATAGCAAATCATTTTGATCAATTAAGCAAATCATTAAATTACACAAGCATGACCACTTCAAGCATGCGTGTAATGTTTGGTAACCTAGTAACGATTAGCATTTGGTAATCCCAACAGTGTTGCACTGGTTCAGGATGTGTACAACAAGTGGGAACGAATGCTTGTGTTAAGATTAGTTAGAACTTAGTTAATGAGTAGTTGAGTTAAATTAGTCATCTAGTTATCTCTCTCTTTCCCTATTAGCATAGGACATAAAAACATAAAAGATATAAAAATCATATGCCTCAAGCTTACTTAATCATATAATCATGAAATACAAGTAAGTTTGGGAAGACAATGATTAATCAACCCGTCCTTGTTCCACAAGGGTGCATAAGCACTTAGTCCTTGGAATTCAACTAGATCATGCATGAAACACTCATATTTGTATGGTTGAGCATAGGGGTACCTCACCACTCATCACCAGGCTTAATTTAAACAACTTTCCCAGGTTTTCAGGAGGCTATGATTTAGATTTGAAACATCATTTACAAGCCTTTCATGATGTCTATATATGGAATAATATTGATAATGGATGGTGAAAAATTAAGCTCTTTCCCACGATAGTCATTGGCCAAGCAAAAATATGGTATAGGTCTTTAAAACCAAAATCAATTCAATGTTGGCCAACAATGGTAGAACTCTTCAACGAAAGATATCAAACCTATGCAAGAGTGTTAGCCTTGAGAAGACAAATCCAAGAATGAAAACAAGCACAACATGAACCCTTGGACATGGCCTTAAAAAGATATTATGCACTATTAAACAACTACCCAGGCCATGGGTTCTCCGAGGAGAGGCTAATGTACCATATCATAGATGGGCTTTGTAATGAAACAAGGGAAACCTTAGAGATGTATGCCCTAGGTCAATGATATGAACTATGAACCCATCAATTCTAAGAGCTTATTAAGTGGCTAGAAAAAGAAGAAGGAGAAATGGATAAATGAGAGAATGTTGAAAAATCTCAATGGGACCAAAATCTCAACCTAACAAAGGTCCATAATTAGGAAGAGGAAAAATCAACTCACTTCAAGGAGGTGGAACCATCTGTGCCAATATTACAATCACTAGATGAAATTGAGGCAAAGATCAATAAGATGATGGAGTGGATACATGAAAAATGTGGAGAATATGCCAATATTATTGGAGGTAGAGTTATGACAAACCAAGAAATAGGACAAAATACCACTAGACAATCAGAAAGAAGGGTAGAAGAGAATAAGAACTTAACTACCAATCATACATACCAACGTAACATTTAGCTGTACGATCACTCAAAAGGTCAATGCTCAATCTTGTCACATTTACATGAACATTGGAAAAGAATGTTACATCCAAAGTTTGTACAAAAATACTATGTTTAATCACACTGGCAAAAATTCCAGTCGTAGGAGAAGCCACCCCTAAACTGGTTACACCCTTTCTATCATCTAAACCCAAGTGCTTATCAAGTCTAACATCTTGTTTCCCTAATTGGGCCAACATCCTCTATCTCACCACATTATTATCATTCTTCTCAATACCATCAACCCATATCCTTGCCAATAGGACCACCACCTTGGGTACCTTGCACTTCTTCTCAATTTCAACATTCTCATGCTTCACCTTCTTCTACATCACCACTGACTATACCCGAGGGATTTGCACCACAACATCAACCCATGAATGTTATTTGTGCTTCTACTATCAACAGTAGTGGAAACCCTCCACAACATCGAAGGCATCCCTTCTTTAGACATGATTGTAGGAAGGGGCAGTACAGTTCCAAAACCACTGCATTTTCCAACTCAGCATAAGTCCAACATTGTGGTGCATATTTTTCCTTGAACCCAACACCTCATGTTACCTTATCATGGCCACTAATAAAAACTCCAACAACTATGGGGCCTAATGAATATAGCCACATAGGAAGACATTCTAATCGTTGCATACCATCTTACGGTCATGGGTGCCATAGTGGATCAACTCCTTATCAATTAACATCATCTTCTAACTTGCCCCACTATGTCAACTTTAATATAGTGTGTGCATCCCAATTTGGATACATTCCAACCATAACATCAAAAGACACCTAGTGGTTTGGATATGACTAGGTCCCAATATTTTCTAAATGCATGGATCTGACCCTTCCATTTATTAATTCTCGCTATGATCAAAAGTTTAGTTATGGGGGATATTCCCCATTCTAATAAGCATAATTAATAAACATTTTTCATTTTCTTTAATTTTACAATTTTTTTGTTTTCTAGTTTTTCATCTTTCAATTTATTATTTTATATTTTTATTTTTTTTATGAATAATCTCATCTATGAATAAAACACTCATGTGACTCGTTGGTTGAGGTGTTGTTCTTTAGTATCAAGTCTCGAGTAACTAATTATTTGGATAACAAGCCCATTACATCCACCCAACCATTCTATGAATAAGAGGTTCTACTCTGGGTATGATGATATTCTTGACATCATTAAAACTTAAAGTAATTTTGTGCTCATTATACCCAGAGTGAAGAAGGATGGATGAAGAGGGAATGACTAGGGTGTGACATCAAGGGGACTTGTGGATTCTTTTTGGTGACATCTGTAGGAGTTACCATGTAGCCTAGTTGTCCTAAGATCTTTGTAGATCTAACAAAAAATGAAAGTAAGAGTAATAAAGGCACTCACTCAAGAAAACCAATGCTATTATAGGGGGTCCCACTGGAAAGACATGCACCCATGCTTGAAGGTAGGCAGCTTCTTTGGATTAAGCATTCAAAAAAATCAAAAGAAAAAAAAGAAAAAAAATCAAGATCAAAGTACTGCAAAGCAATTTCAAATCACTCCTCCCTTGCAAAAAATGGCAAGTGATGGTCCACCTTGTTGTCATGATGCTTTTATGATTGATCATCATTAGATGAAATAATGTGATGTCACTGGTCAAAGGAATGGACTTGGTCATGATTTTGGAGCAATGGGCTAATGTCACATTAATCACGTCCTACACTCAAGATTCATTGTGCCTTGGGTTAGTTACCTCATGTCCCAATCTTTGCAATCCCTTCTACAATTCACCTCATCTCACTATCCATGTATGTGTGACTTGTGTCTTATGTAGCATTGAATTCATACCTCATCACAGTGGTATCTACATGTGTGTGTTTTGTGAAACTCATGTGGATTACATTTAACCCTTCTAGTACCTACAGACATTTTAAGGTGTGGTCACACAAGGGAATTATAGGTTGGAACCTGCTTTGGGGAGGACCCACTTGTGTGATTTTTGTAATTTGTATTTGTTGCACATCATCAGATCATTTTATACCCTCTGAGTACTACATTACCAATGTTATTCTTTCCCTTATCATCCTTTCAGTTTAACCGTTCCTATGTACCAAACATGTCCTTTTTCCTCATTTGACTTATGAATTTCATCGTTAGATCCTACCCCATTACACTTTTTGTGCCTTCTAGTCTCTTTAACAATACCCTGGACTTTTCGCATTGACCTCGAATCCTTCGTTTTTTGGCCTTGAAATTTTAGAAGTTCATCGATTTTTCTAAGTACCCTATTTTAAATAGGTCACGATATCGGGTCTAACGTAATATCAGGGGCATGCTATCGGGTATGCGATATTGCGTCAAAATATATATATATGGATTCCCCTGTGCATGTCAACATCATTCTCAACTATTCACATGGGGGAGTTTTTCAAATTTTCTTCCACGAATTATGACTTGTGCACCTCTTGGTCAACCAACCATAACTCACTTGCTAGCACTCTGATTCTCATTTCAATTGAACCTACCTAAACCTGGTGTGTTCAGCTTAGTCGTGGCAAAAGGGTACACTCCAAATCATGCATAAATTTTTCAAAATTCATCATCACCCAAAGTAGGATACTATAAAGGGTAATTGATTATAAAAATGATAAAGATATTGCCAAAAACAATATTATCTCCTTACCTACACTGGGAAATTAAATATTAAAGCCACCTAATCAAATTGGGCCTAATATTAAAAATTTTAGGGGACATTTTCATAAAATTTCTTAACTCTGAATCACACGAATTAAGAAAATGAACTCATTAAGACAAGAAGTAAGGTATAACTCAACTTTTGTAAGAAACCTTACTAATGATCGACCCCGTGTGATTGTAGATGGTCCCTAAACATGGACAACAAGAAGGACCCTTTCAAGGTGTGTCCAAGTGACCAAGGATAGGTAGAGGCTAGGCATCTCCTAGGCAACATACAGAGTAGGAGGCACAATTGTTTGGCATCCATCAAGAGCCTCCTGCTATTGTGCAGTTAGGATAGGTAGAAGAAGGAGTTGCTGAAGTGCCTAAATAGGGACAACATCTCATGTTGCCCCTAGAATGCATGCAGGAAATCCATGAAAGGTCCACGTCAGTAGTTGTGATCGTGGAATTAAACTTTGGACCTTTCGTAGAGTTCACCGTTGAGGTCATTAGGGACCAACTCAAAGGGTCTCCATTATGGCCAATCCTCTCTGAAAGTGGTGCTTGGTACTTAGGAGAAAAGTACCAATTTTGGCATAATAAAGAAGAAGGCACCATAGTTGACATTTGTGGTGTGTCTGTAGATTTTTTTGCCAAGCCCATTTTAGAAGTGTTAAACCTTCCAAATATAGGGCCAAAAGTTGCTCACCTATCCACTTGCTTCGATGTTGATGCAAGAAGAATTTGGTTGGATAGAGTGTACAATAAAGAGGACAAGACATATGGGGAGTTGACACTGGAAGAAAGAATATATTTCAAAATTGGCACTTATCACATCTTCCCCATGAAAGGATTAAATAGAATCTTAACGTATGCGGCAAGAGGAAGTGTGATATTGATGGGCAAGGTTAATGCTAACCTTTACTATTTTTATCTCATGGAGATCTTAAGGTGGTTTGAAGAACGCAAGATAGGGAAGGTCATGTTGCCCTTTCCTTGTCTAATTAGGAAGCTATGTAGGCATGATAAAATTATGGGGTACACTAATGACATCCCTAGAAGAGCCCAAAATGCTTCGTTTGTTGAATTACTAAAGCCACTAGCCCAAAGGAAGAGTGCTGGTGAGACACTGGTGCCAGAAAAAGAACAGATGATGGGGCCCACTGCAACTCAAACTATAGGGCCTAGCCAACTCCCAAGTACAAGGCCTAGTCAATAGCAAGGAGTAGGGCCTAGCATGAGCCAGTGAGACCAACCACCACCACTGTCATAGGATTATCGATCGTTGATGAGCCATCTTAGGGCCATCATTGAGATGATCAGTTGAGGAAGTTGTGATGATGCCAATCTCTTCCATGTCATTGATGACACCGTATGGTCCATATTTTCTATAGATCGTGCATGGGGCAAATTATCCATTCAAACAGGAGAAGAGGAAATGCATTAGTCACAACAGATTTCTGGGAACACTACATCCTTCCAGGTGCAACTGGAGACTAGTCAAGGGGCTACAGTAGTGTTCATGCAACACCAAGATGTAGTGGGAGCCATAGAAGTGGTCATAGATCACATCAAAGAGTCCTTCAATGTTCCTATTATGTCACTGGCAGATTTTATAGGATCACATGATGCTCAAACCCTGGCCAGTCCCTTGATGAGTCTAGTAAAGCATGAGGATGTTCTTGATCAGTTACTGCAAATAGGACATGTGATGATGTCCTTATTTAACATTCCATAAGATGTCACAACAATGCAATCAGACCTCATCTCCACCAAAGGAAAGCTAGTCATGGCAAAGATCAGGGTCGAGCATGTGGAGGCAGAGTTGGCAAGACTCCAAGAAAGGCTTATTACCCTACAAACTACACATTGGGACCCATCTCAATTCATTCTGGCAGACCAGTTGGAAACTTTTAGGATAGAGAAGCTCAATAAACTATTGGCAAATAATAAAAGAGTACTGAAGGAGAAGGAGAAGGCTGATTGGATTGCTTCCAAGACACAAGCATAAACATACACGCATGCCAAAGCACTCAATGCCTTACAAGAAGAAAATAAATAGCTCGCTGCAAACAATCTTTGGTTGACCACTATGGAGAAACAAAAAAAATGTTCTTAAAGAAAATTTTCAACAGTTACGAGAATAGTTGGTCAGGTTCAACCAAGACGTGAATCACTTGGCTAGAGAGAATCAAATCCTCTCAATGGAGGAGGTACCCACAATCTATCAGAATACAGCCACTGAAATAAGCATGTGGCAAAATGAGGCCAAGCGACATGAAAAATTAAAAGAGCATTTCAAAGACTAGGTGGGGATGTATAAGCAAGTCATCGAGAAAGAGATCTATATGGCCAAGGCCCCATATTAACACCTTTAGTGCTCAAAACAATGATTGGTGGGCCATATTGGACACATATGCATTCATCCACTAGGTAGAGCTCAAAAGGTAGGACCTACAGATCTAACATCTTATAGAGTAAATGGAATTGGCAAACCTATGATATGCCAACCTAGCCATGTTAACAACACGATGCTCAAGAACAGAGCTAGAGAAGCAGGTAGCTACCACCTATGCCAAATATGAAACAAAATTTGTGGAAGACAAGAAAACATTGCAAAGGCTAGAAGTCGCAAATTCTAAATTGGAGGTGGTTAAGGCTAGCTACCAAGGGTAGAAAGATATCATGGTTGACTTGGCTTGATAGCTTATAGATTACTAGGACTACAAGGATAAAGCCAGAGCCTATGAGGAGGAATGAAGAATATTTGTGGCCTAGTACATCAAAGTAAATCAGATGTTTCCACAACTGTTATGTCCATGGGAAGTGTCGACTCCATCAAACATTAGAGCATCAACATGGACAACACAAGATCCCCAAACTAAAGAGGAAAAACTCCAAGAACTCCTTTAGAGCCACCAAATCTCAAAACCTAGAGCACAAGACAAGGGGAAGTGATCCATGGAGGAGCCACTGCCACTTGAACCACATGAGTTCCAATAAAATTTTGCAATTTTGTGTTCATGTCCCAATTTTGTTTTATTCAATTCCACATTGCAGCATGAATAATTCCTAGTCAGTTAATAATCCCATATCTATCCACTATGTAATCAATGGGGCCTGTTCTCATTTTGTATGGAGGATGAGTTTTCATTTAGTCGTGGGGGTATGATGAATCATGATTCATTAGGCTCCGATATTAGACCCATGATATTGGATCCATGATTTTGGGTATGCGATATTGTGGCCTAGCTAGCAATATCAGATACACGATATCATGACTTCTGTGCGCACCTATAAATACACATGTAGGCACAAGTAGTCGAAGGGGAGTAGTTCATTTAGAAGTTAGTTTTCATTTTTAGTTCTTCTCAACCCTTTCTCCTAGTGCATGCCCACAATGTGATGATTGTAATTGTACGACACCTTCATTTGAGTGTGATGTACTTGGACATGCACATGATCAGAAATAAAGATCAAGATTACTTCATCATTGCAGCATTCACTTATTTTAATTGTTTAATTATTATTTATTTCTTCCTTAATTAATCTCTCTCTACCTTCCTCTCATATCCATGTTATTAAATGCGGAATGAGTACGACTTAATCACTAGCATTTAAGTGTGACTCCTTGGTATCCTAGTAGTGTACCTAGGACATGTGCTTAGTAATCCTAGTAGTAGTACATGAGGTCCAAGATGTGTATGGATGATTAAGGATAGATGCTCATCACACTTAGGCTAGCTTAGACTCTCTTCACCCTTTTCCTCTTAGTTAAAACAAGTTACTTTCCATTGCCTCTAGGAGTAGCACTAGTCTAGGACCACATCATACACCTCACTATGGACTAAACCATACGTGACAAAGCAAATACTAGTCCAAGTAGGAAGATAGCCAACTACGATCAATGAGTAACTATCTAGATACCACAATTATCCTATTTGCAGAGTTTGACCAGATCATGCATGAATGCTCATATTCGTATGGTTGAGTGTAGGGGTACCTCACCACTCATCAATAGGGGAGGCAGTATGTACATAGAAGGTGATGCTATAAGATGTGGATTTAGGATGGTTGATGATGATCATGGCATTAAGGTGGATTGTTGCCAAAATAGTGATCTCTCATCAGAATGCTTATGAGAGAGTTAGTGTCCATGGTACTAGAATGGCTTGCCCCTAAAATTACAACCTATCATTGTAGTGCTTATGATAAGGTCGATGTAGATTCAGGGTTGGAACCATTGTGAAATTGTAGCTCTACTAATTTTTGCTTGGGGACATGTTTTTACCTCGTTCTTTTTTTTTTGACTTTTTTGCTTTTTCTATTGTGAGGCTAACCTACTTTGGGTTCTGCACATTGTGAAATGCTAGCTATAGAATTCTTTGCATCAAGTGGACTGTGTTCCACCTAATAGGCTTTGCTTTAGTGTAAGTATGTCACATTTGTAGGATAGGTATTTCCTCCCTGGAATGGTTTGTGTTACATTTTCCTGGGCTTTGACTAAACGATAGAGGCTCCTCATAGGATGAATTGTGTTATGTCCGTCATGGGTTCTATGGTTGAATTAAAGGATGCCATGTGCATTGGAGGGGTTTTCAAGCTTGATGATGTAGGGGAAGGTGGGAAAGTGCAAGGTAAAAGGGGTAAATGTAAGTAGGCTATAGTAGGGTAATAGGGATGTGCACTTTTGAGTGGCTTAGCAAGTTTAATCATGCACATCAGAGAAATGTGGTGACTTGCTACTACAATGAGATGCATCTCTGCATGATCGCCTTTGGGGCTTCATCCTACAAGCACAATGTAGAGAAAAAAAAAACAACAACCACATGACATGAGATGTGAGTAAATTGCTAGATGTGAGGGTGCTGCAAATGCTGCAATAGTTGAACCAGTTGCAAGTGTTTAAAAAGCTTGTAAAGGTATCAGGGGAGATGATGCTATAGGTGCTTGAGAGTCCATGCCACCGATAGGAGCTTAGGAGACTAGCAAAATGGATGGGGGCCATGACACTACAGGTGCTCCCAAGCTGGAGTTGAAAGTATTTTTTCTTGTTTGCCTGTAGAACTATGTGTAGTGAATTGTGAACCCAATTTAAGGTCTTGGTAGACTGTATGCTTTGCTAGTTTAAGGTCCTAGCAAATGATGGACCTAGTTTAAGGTCTTGGTAGACCATGATGCATGCTAGTTTATAGTCCTAGACAACTACTGCATGCCAGTTTAATGTCGTACTAGGCATGCTGTTGTGTCAATTTAACGTCATGACCCAAGGACAAGCTATGCTAGTTTAACATCGTAGTAGATGAGTTGTGTTAGTTTATAGTCATAGTGAACTAGCTATGCTATTTTATAATCATAGTAGATTATCTATGTTATTTTATAGTCATAGTAAACTTGAGGTTTGGATAATAGTTTAACGTCATAGCAAAAAAATGCTTTGCTAGTTTATAGTCATAATGGACTATCTGTGCCAGTTTATAGTCATAGCAGACTATCTATGCCTCAGACTATCTATTCCAATTTATAGTCATAGTATACTATCTATGCTAATTTATAGTCATAGTGGACTATTGGTTACCTTGCTTTGTCGATATTTCATGCTATGTACTAGGTGTAATAAGGCTTCAAGTACAAGTGGCTCACCGAATTGGAAAATTAATTACCATCTTGATCAACAAGCTTGAATGATCCATTGTCATAGGCCTTGACAACCAAGAGAGGCCCTTCCTAGTTGGCTAAGAATTTATCTACAAGTTCATGAATGGCCTTGAGGACTAGCTCCCCTTTCTTGATTGAGCTTTGATGTTAATTGTGAGGTTGTTTTTGTTGTTGCCTTTCTTGATACCACTTGATGTGATCAAGCATTTGCATGTGCTCCTACTCTATTAAATTGAGCTCCATGGTTCTCAACTTTTTGTTTTGAACCTCATCGATGACGTTTGAGAGGATGACATGGAGTAATGGAACCTACAATTCAAGAGGCAAAATGGCTTCAGACCCATAAACCAAACTATATGGCATCTTACTTGTTGCTATCCTGCATGTTGTACGGTATGCCCAGAGTGCATAGACTAATTACTCATGCCATCATCCTTTGTTGTTGGTAAGCATATTTTTTAGAAGATTAACGATGACTTTGCTTGTGGCCTTTTCTTGGCCATTCACCCATGGGTAGTACAACAATGAAAAGGAATGTTTGATTTTGAAGTACTAGCAAAAGGCTTTGGTCTAAGCATTGCTAAATTGTGCCCATTGTTTGTGACTATGATCATGGGTAAACCAAAACAAGTCACTATGTTATCAAGTACAAAGTTTTAGACCTTCTATGATGTTGTCTTCCTAAGGGAAATAGCTTCAACTTACTTAGTAAAATACTTGCTTGTAGTTATAAGGAAGCTATGCCCTGCGGAGGACTTAGACATTATAGGTCATGTCCAATCCCCAACATTGGAATGACCATGTGATCTATGTTGTGTGCAGTTCAATTGGTGTCATGTGCATTAAGCTACCATGCCATTGATAAATATCCCATGTTTTGACCTTGGAGACACACTTGTGCTCCATGTAAGGTCAATAGTAGCTGAAGCATCTCATTTTTGCTACCATTGCTCTGGGTGCTATGTGTCCTTTGCACAGTCCCTCATGAACTTGTTCAATGATCATCTATGCTTTGATGTTGCTAATTTAGGTTAATAGTATGCCATCGTAGGATCTACTACATAATGTGCAATCATGCATGATGACGTACTATCATGATCATTTTTGCACTACATCCTTTTTGGCAGTGGCAAGATGCTACAAAGGTTCACCCTGTAGAAGGTATTCCTTAATGTCATCATACAACTCTACTATATGGGTTGTTCTTATTGTGAATATAGATGCAATATTAGTGGTTTGTGTGATAAGCATAATGCAATCTACCATTGAGGTAGGTAGGGCATGAAACATATTAGGTGCAATGCTTAAGGCCAACGTTGCTAAGGCATCGACTATGGTGTTTTCATTGCAAGGAATTTTCTGAACATCAGCAATTGCAAATTGTTTGAGTGAGTGCTTTGGTAGGTCATACTAAGGTTGTAAATGTTGGGCTTTATAAGTGTAAACCTCAGCTACCTAGTTGAAAACCAATTGCGAGTCACCTTGAATTACTAGGTTTTGTATTCCTAGGTCATGAGTTGCTAAGATGCCCCAAAGGAGACCTTCATATTTTGTCATATTGTTAGTGCATGAAAATGAAAAATGATACGTGAAGGATTAGATCTTCCTAGAGGGGAATGTGATAATGGTAGTGGTGCTACCTTGTTGAGAGGTCGAAGCACCATCAAAGTGTAATAGGTATCAAACACTTGACTTATGCTAGTGACATGCTCACTTGGAAATTTTGGATCTATTGCTGCTTGATCATCGATTGGGGAAGCTGTAAGTTATGTAGCTATTGCTTGACCTTTGGTTGATGCTTGTGCAATGTAATGCAGGTTAAACTCTATAGTTATTGCTTTCAAATGTGCAATGCAACTACTCTTGTGGATATTCATGGTAATGGCTTGGAGTACATTACTTTTGCAAATGATGTTGACTTGACTACGGAAAAGATAGTGCCTCCACTTCTTAAGTGCAAAGACTAAGGTGAGGTGATTCTTTTCCACATCATTATAATTTGCTTCATAGGCAAAAAATGCATGGCTTAGGTAGTATATTAGGACCTCTGTGCCATTGTCTTGATTTTGATAAAGTAGAGCAGCGATGGACATGTTAGAGGTAGCAAGGTAGATGTAGAAGGGTTTATCTCCTTGCAGAGGATAGACTGTCAAAAGTTAAGTGAGCTCCTATTTAATGTTGTCAAATGCCTCTTGGCATTGAGCCGTTCACTCAAAGTGGATCCCTTTCTTTAGTAAGTGTTGCATTGGCTACAACTTGTTGATCAATTGTGCAATAAACCTACATATAAATTGTAATCTACCCTATAATCCCCATAGCTCCTTAAGGTTAGTTGATGGTGCTAAGTTGATAATGGCCTTAATCGTATTGGGGTCTATGCATATGCCTACTTTGGATACTATGAAACCTAGCATGCAGCCTATCTTGATTCTGAAGACACATTTCTTAGGATTTAATCTAAGTTCATGCTTTAGACAATATTTGAGTACAAGGTCCAAGTAATTTGCATGGTTATGTGCTACTTTGGACTTAACTGCTATGTCATCAATGTTATCATTGAGTAGCCCTAACATGTAATAACTAAAAATGTACATCATGGTTTTTTGATAAGTTGCTCCTATGTTCTTAAGTCCAAAGGGCATCATAGTGTAATAAAGTGTACCCCAAGGGATCATAAAGGTAGTACTGAGTTGGTGCTCTAGGTTGATCTGAATCTGGTTGTATCCCAAGAACCCATTCATTAAGGATAGCAAGGCATGTCTAATCGTAGTATTGACAAATTGATCAATACTAGTCAATGAAAAATCATCTTTAATGGTTGCCTTGTTCAAGTCTCAGAAGTCTATGCAAATGCATATACTTTCATTTTTCTTAGGTACAATCATGATATTGGAGACCCAGTCTACATAGTTAAAGGTTCGGATGAAATCAACTTTGTAGAGCTTAGTGATTTTATCATAGACTACCAATGCCACTTCAAGCCTAACCTTGCGAGCTTTTTGCTTAGTTGGTTTTATGTTGGGATTAAGGATTATATTATGTTGTACTACATAAGGATCTAGGCCTAGCATGTCTTCATAAGACCATGCAAATGTCTTAATGTTTTTGTTGAGTACTTTTGCAATGTTCTGGATATGTTGAGGCTCTAATAAAGAACTAAGTTTCAATGTTTTTGCCTCGCCACTAGGTGTTGCCACAGGGATTTTAATGAGGAAATCCTCAGTGATGTCACTTACCTCTAGATCTAGATCATTAACTAGATGGTCTAGCCAATCTAGTGGTGCCTCTATAGATGTTATGTATTTATCATAGGCTATGGGCTCAAGGTTTAGGCATTGTGGATTAATACACCATGTGAGATCACCATGGGGCCTGGTGAGGACCAAAGGTGAGTGAAAATGCTTGTATGTTGCCATGCTATATTCTTGTGATAATCCTACAAAAAAAACCAAGAAAATGTCAAGCCACACCTGTCTTAATCAAGTCATATGCATAAAATCAAGGAAAGTAATGTAATAAAAATTTGCCTAAGTATGTAGCTACAATGTTAAGGAAGGTAATCATGTTTATGCTAGTTTTAGACCTGCTAGTTTAAGATCTTAGTGGACCATGGGGTTCCAATTTAAGGTCTTAGTGGATCGTTGTGTGTGCTAAATGTGTTAGTTTAAGCAAGGTTAGGAGTGCATAGGAACATGAAGTTAGACTGGGTGTTCACTGGACAACGAGAAAATTTTAAAATTTTTCTATGTCTAGGAGTGGCTAGAAAAATCAAAATTTTTTTTAAAGTTTGGTGACTATGCTCTCACCCAACAGTGCTCCCACCTAACTATGCTCTACACTACATAAACAAGGTTGAGAGTAGTCCTGAGGTTGGTAAAGCATTAAGTGATCTCAAGGGGTATAAAAGTGCATTTCACCTTGGGTAAGATTGTCACTTTCAAAGGTAAAAACACAAACATTTAGAGCGTAGCACAATTTGTGAAGAGTGTAGTTGCCAAGATGACACACCAAAGTAGATGGCAGCATCCCAAACTAATGAATGTTGATGAGGGAGAGGGAGCATTGGGATGCCTACCATGGGCATTCATGGAGGAGTAGAGGACATCACCGTCTACTATGTACCTCGATGACACTCTCCCCTTTTTCCAATTTTTTCTTTGTGTTTGTTCTTTTCTGCATTGAGGGTTTGGGGGTTTAGGTGTTGGCACCCTACTATGGTAGGGGCTATCACCATCATGGCCATTGTGGCCATTATGTTAGGGAGAAAGGGTGTGCACATGTGGGGACAAGGTTTTGCCTGTGATTGGTTTTCTTGTTTTTTGAGGGCAAGGGTTTTGCTCTTGCACATGGGATTGATAATGGGTTTTGGCACAGTTGTAGTTGCCATGGTAACTAATGTGGCCTATAATAGAGAGACCATGGGTTACTATTGGGTTGTGCACTGGGCTGTAGGTTTGGAGGATTTGCTATAATTTTTCATTTTCTATTTATATGTATTTTTCTGTTATGCAATGGGTAAGGGAAAATTGAGGATCAGGGGTTTGGCAGTGGTGGCCAAGGATGGCTTGCCATGTGCATAGGGTTCTCTATACAAGAGTTTTTTTTGTTTTAAATTTTATGGCAGCATGTGGTAGGGATTTAGGGCTCGGTGACAATGACCAAGAGCCACTGCCTATAGGGTTATGGACACAGTGAAACCTTTGCAATTCTTGTTTTTTTTGGACCAAAACTTTTCTACGTGAGGAAAGAATGTGGGTGCTAGTAGAGGCCATGAGTGGCTCAACGTAGGATAGGGTTGTGGCAAGGGTTTGTCCTAATTTTTTTTTAATTTTTAATGGTGAGGGTTGAATGCGTTGGGGATGCATAGGGGCTATGGAAGCATCTTACCCCATGGCGTGTTTGTGTAGCCGTAGAGGGCTGCAAGGGGAAGTGCAATGCTAGGGGTGCATTTTCTATGTTTTTGATTGTTTCCTTTTTATTTTTTGAAGAAGTTATAGTGGCATAGTGCACAATCGCATTGTCAATGTAGGCAACATGGCCGCAAGGGCTATGGCTATGGTTGATGCTCGACACATGAAACATGATGAGAGTGACCAAGGAGGTGGTGTACATCATTGCGATGGGGCATTGGGTGATGGAGAGGAGAGTGTTAGGGTAGTAACCAAACCTCAGTTCACTAGCCATGGCCAGGACTATGCTACTATCTTAGAGACACAATTGATGCCAATTATTCATCAAAATGGCCTATCCAATAGTTGGTTCTATTTTTTTTGAAATTTTTGGACTACGCTCTATAGGGAGCATAGTCAAAAATTAGAATTTTTTGCTGCAATCTAGGACTACACTTTGCAGTGTTCCAGAGCATGGCTAGAGTTAGAAAAATTTATTATGTTTCTGGACTCCACTCTTGAGGGTAACCCAGAGTTAAACTTTTTTGCAATTGTTTTGGATTATGTTGCCTAGAGTTAGAAACATTTTACAAAAGTTGTGCAAAGTGCTAAACTTGTAAAATGTAGAATGATAATGCAAAATTGCCAAAACATGTAAACTATAATGCTAAATGTGCGAACATATGAAACAAAATGCTAATTCCATGGAAAATGTGTTATACCAGAGTACTAGGCACATCAAATGTATGTGTTGATGTCCTATACCTACAGGGTCCACAAGGGACCTTAGGATATTTTTTGCTAGTTGATGTTATGTTATGCTCATTTTGCTAAGTTTAATTTTTAATATTTTTTGTCAAAATTTTGCATCAAATGTAGACTAATGGCTCGTATGTTACTTTGTAGTTGTAGGTTGTTATTGAAGCTAATCCTAGCTATCACGGAGCTTCTTGGCATTCCTATTGTAGCACTTCAATGTGATGATGTGGTCACACTTAGTGGCAAATGCTGTGAGTGTTATTGCCAAGACATTGCTACTTAGGGCTAACTAAGACATTTTCAGATTCATGTTTGATGAGCCCACTACTAGTGATGATGAATTAAGTCATTTGGGTAGAGGCCCCAAGGATGCTTGATGCTTATCTAGGATTTGGTAGATGCCAGAGTTTAGTTTCTACAATAAGAGCTGTACTGTCCGAAATCGTCGATCTCTGGTTGGAATGAAACAAAAACCTGGAGATCCCTGGACACGCATAGAAGACCTTACCTTCGCTTGAGGGTAGGCTAGAATTAACGAAGGCAGAGTACCTTGAATGGTCTGCACGCGGATTAGGCAAGGATTTCCCCGAACGTACACCAATATACTGTACACTGGGTTATACGTAAATGGCATAACTAATGTAATACGGAGCGTAAACGTACAGGAGCGTAGACATACAAGAGCGTAAACATACATGAGCGTAGACGTACAGGAGAATAAGTAATAAGCATGCAATAATTTCCAAAGAGAACTGTAACAAATCTTAGCAAAAATAGATGTGATAATGTTATTGTGAGACTGGAAGTTACAATGCACCGGTCTAACGCAGTTGTGAATCTGACACAAGGCAGACGAAGAGCCCCGGTGGATCCGCAGGGATGATTATGTACTAGTTTAACTACAGGCACAGCGTGAAGGCTGTATGCTCAGCGTGCAAGGTTAAGGTCCAGCATATAGGGTCTCTGCTTTGCTCTCTGATTTCTCAGCGTCTCTGGCTCTCTTTTTTTTATCTCTGGTTTGCTCAAAATTGCCAACCTTGATCTAGTGAAAAATTCAGGTTTTTATGAGATCTTGGGCATTAGATTCAGATTTGGAAGGAGATGAGTGGCTGTAAGGTGAGAAAAATTCAGATCAGGAGATAGGTGGTGCGTTGACCGAGTGCAGGATATGTTACAACTGTACAACGTGCTACATGCTAGCGTACAGGATGCCAGCGTACAGGATGCCAACATATAGCATGCTAGCATACAACATACCAGCGTATAGCATGCCAGCGTACAAGATGCTAGCATACAACATGCCAACATATAGGATGCCAGCGTACAGCATGCCAGCGTACAGGATGCCAGCGTACAGCATGCCAATGTATAGCATGCTAGCGTACAAGATGCCAGCGTACACAAAAAATGTACCCAACATACACACATGAAAATGCTTCATTTTAAGGTCAAAAATTGATTTTCGGGTGCCTATGATGATTCCCAATAGTTTCCCTACCTCCAGGAGTTAATTTCAGGTGAAAATATCACTGTTTGGTGCCTATTTTGGGCTGTTTCTAGTGGTGTACGCTGGGCTGCACGTTGGGCTTGCAGAATACGTATGCTTAGCATACAGGTCATGGAAGTGCATCATTTTGAGGTTGAAACTTGATTTTCAAGTGCTTAAGAGCTACTGCTATTGGGAACCTTGGGTAAGGTCTTGGGAGGTCCAGAAGCTCAGTTCTGGCATGTTTTGACTCATTTCTGGGGCCCAAAAGTTGCTGTACGTTGGTTGCATGCTAGGCGTACAGGAATAAAAGACCATTATTTGGAGCCCAAAATTTGATTTTCAAGTGCTTGAGAGCTGTTGGGGACCTTAGGGAAGGTCCTGGGAGGTCTAGACACTCAATTTTGACATGTTTTGACCCATTTTTGGGGCCCAAAAGTTGCTATACGTTGGGCTGTACGCTGGGCATGTATAGGCCAGCATACAGGATGCATACTTAGTGAAAACCAAGTATTTTGGGCTCAATATTTACCAGGTTTGATGCCAGATGTCATCGTAGTCTTCTATGGGTTCCAGGGAACCATTTCTTGCTTAGTTTGACTCCGTTTGAAACTACCTGTGAGGTCCTCAAGCTTCAGTCATGCTAGGGAGCATCATGACTTAGCTCGATTCTTGTTGGAGAAGTGCTAAGCTCAGAATTTTGTGGTGTTTCAAGAGCAACACCTTTTTTGTTGCTCTACCCATGCATAGTTTTTTCTAGAACCCACCTGGAATAGTACATTGCACTGAAGGGTAAGTATTCTTATGGTTTTTGCATTGTACTCTTTGTTATTGGCTCATGCTAAGTTGCTAATTTCTCATGCCTACTATCAGATTCAGAGTTGACAAGAAAGGTCTCCATGATGAGGAAGAGCCTCTTGCTTTGACTCGTACCACCCTAGAGGTGTTCTCCTCTAGTTTGAATGTCTAGGAGGCTGTTCTTGAGTAGTTGGAAACTGATATAAGGGATTATCCTACCTAGTACCCAAGGGCGTTTGAGTGGTGCAAGACCCATGATTGGCTAGATGAGGAGTGGGCTAGTGGTGAGCTCAACCTAGAAGAGATGCTTGCATTACCACCTCCATCCCACACACCTTTTGTTCCACATAAAAATCTACTATTTTGGCTCTTATGCTTGCTCACATATGCTTGTTGACTTGCCTTTTGCCCTTGCATGATGCTAATGTTGTTTTTGCCTTTGTTGTAGCTGCAGTTACTTTAGGAGAGGTTATGGTGGTCATCACAAGTTGCACTGAGGTGATCGTAATCATGAAATATGGTGATGTGGAGGGGGCACAACATTGGTTGTACCATTAGGCCTTAAAGATGTTGACCAGTCAACTCACCTGTGTTGGGTTGATGTGCCTATTTTTGGCCCTTAGCCCAAGCATTCCAATGGTTGAAATGGTCACCATCATAGACTCCTTTAGCAGTGATGTCCACCACTTTGTCACCTACATGTGTGGCATGAAGGTACTGGACCTTAGCGAGGCCTTCTTTGCTAACCTCTTTGGCCTCCCCAATGATGGCCTGTTGGTCATTGATAAGGCCAATAGGAAGATGGACTATGAAGGAGAGATCAAGGGCTAGTTGGGGGCCACTTGATCTCACAAGGACATCCCCATCAAAGATGTACATGTGCTTAAGGTTTGGGAGCTCTACCCTTTGTTTCATGCTTGTGCCTTTTCAAAGCTGATCTTCCAAGAAAAAATTCTTGGAGTTGAGTAGGTGTGAGTGATGAAGGAGGTGATGCAGGAGGGCATGAGATTCAACTGGGCCTCCTACATCACCACCAACCTACATGCAAAGATCACCAGGCTACGCTTCAACCTCTAGGAAAGGTCCCACATACACTTCATGTTCTTCATAGGATATCTACAGAGGTTTGTAGAGGTCTTGGTAGTTCATGATGTGCATGAATATGAGTAGTTACTGAAGCCTTGGGTTAAGCACATGTTCATAACCACTTGCATGTAGGATCCTCCAGAAGGGATCGATGAGTCGTACTCAGTGATGACCAAAGGTCTCTTGGGGTAGTCACATTATTCACGTGACAACATGGGCAAGTGTCCCTTAGTTTTTATTGGGGATGTGAGCATGGCTAACCACTATATCAAGGAAATGGTGGGACCATCCAAGGTGAAGATCAAGAGGCCATGTTCCATAGAGGAGGTTGCTCCTAAGGTTGGATAGGTAGGCATTAAGAAGATCTACCTTAAGATCCCCAGCTTGTGCACATATGTTGTAGGTTAGTATATGTATATTACTAGATGCATTCATTTTTTATTTTTTATGTTTATATTTTTATGTTTTTTGTTGTGTTATACTAATGCTAACATGCTATGCTTGGAATTTAGGAGAGAGGGTTGTTGAAGTAGCATCTACAGTAGTAGCAAAGGAGGCCCCTCCTCAAACTGAGGAGGAGGAAGCATGTAGAGAAGAGCTACATGAGGCCATAGAGACCTTCTAGTAGTTAGAGGTGAAGGAGCTATTCCACCTTGGCAAGGGTGATTTCGCTAGCCTCTTTGATGGCATGCAGCTAGAAGACCCCCTTGCTCTCACACTTGAAGGCTTACTAGGTAAGTTCCTTAGATTTCCATTTGTTTTTGCTCTTCTACTCTAACATCCTTGGATTTTTAGTTGTTGCATATTGCATTGTTATGTCATTGCCATAAATGAGCCTATTAGCAATCCACCATTTGCATCTACCTACTACATGAAGCCATGGGTAGAAACACCTAATAAGTTTGGCTTCATGGAAGGCATTGTTGAGGACATGATTGACTGCCTACAATAGGTGGATCTCAAGCTTGATATCATATAATGTTTCTTTGCTTATGTTGCTTTACCAATTTGATAATTAGTTTGTGGCTAAGGTTGATTTGCTTGTTATATGCTAATAGGTTCTAAGCTTCACTGGGATTTGAGTAGTGTGGCTAAAGTAGATGTCATCCCCAAGTTCCCTCCTAAAGTAGAGCAGGTGCCTAGTTGTGTGTACCAGGTTGTTAGCAAGTGCATGCTTTCTTGTGTCAAAGCATTATGGATTTGTAGGTTCTCAAACAAGCACCTATGGAAGCACATTCATGAACATTAGGAGAGAGTGAGGAGCCAAGCCATAAAGATCGAGGACCTTTAGTCTCGATATGACTTCCTAGTAGCTTGATCACGAGGAGATAGTACTTGGTAGACTATAGAGATCAATTATTCTAGGAACTAGTTAGCTATTTGGGGCAAGAACAAGGCCACCCAGGAGATTATTGAGCAATAGTTATAGATGGATCTACTTGTCCAAAAGAATCAAGATTGGAAGAACCTTAGTACCAAGGTATACAAGTGGGGGCACATGCAAAAGAATGATAAACACCACTATAAGTGTGAGTGAGATGCATATCTTCAGTAGCTCAAAGAAGAGTTTGTCAAATGTTATTGCCATAAGATGTTTCTTGAGACAACCGATGAGAGACGGGCCTTTAAGATTAGGGGTTTCTTAGAGAGGCAGATTATCATGTACTTAAGGGAGGATTTGTCTATTGCATTTTCCATGGAGCCACCTACACGGACCACCATAGACAAAGTCAAGACCCTTGCAAGAGTTGACTTTGGCTAGGAGGACTAGATGCGACTATATGAGGTTGAGATCCTCCAATGTTTGGAGGAGAGCCTTGATAGTTTGCCTTTAAACATGATTGATGTAGGACCCTCTTAGGTTATTTTTTAGTTACTTTTTCATGTTTTTTATTAGCTTGTGTATTGTACATTTGCTTATAAGTTTTTTCTTTTGTTGTTGTTGTTAACAAGCACTAGGCTATGCTATAGGCTGCAACAACATGGTAGATGAAGAAAGACCTCCATCCCCACCCAGTACCATTGGTTGAGCATATCCCAATGTAGCCTTATTGTTGGAAATTTTTGCATTTTATGTATTTTTGCCACATGGCATAGATGGTCATGCTATGTACTATTATTTTTGTAAGATGTGATGGATATTTTGCCATATGGAGTGTATGTTGTGTAATAATTTTGCATTTATTTGTTATATGTTTGATACTAATAATATGATGAGTTGATGTGACCAGGCCATAGTGATTGTTAGTTCTAGGCTGCATATGTGGATTAGGGGGCAAGTGTATGTGGATTAGGGGGCAAGTGTATGTGGATTAGGGGGCAAGTGTATGTGGCCTAAGAGACAAATCTGTCATGGAGGAGATTTAAGCTTTGCATACCTTGCTTATTTTGGAGCCTTAGTTCTTAATTTGTTGGTTGCTTGTGGTGGCCTTCTCAGTTGATTTGTACATGAAAACAGAGGATAAGGGGATGGGCATTGATGGGCCTAGTACCCTTTTCTCTTGATTTTTCCTAACCATTTTTTTGGTGAGATGCTTGTTAGGCCTCTTGAGTTACCACCTTGATTGCTTATTGGTGTCGCTTGTAGGATCGGGCCTAGGGCAAGTAGGGATTGATGCATTTTCCACCATTGGACTCTTGGTAGGTGGGGAGTTCACATGCTATGACACCCTTATGATGAAGGGTGACTGAGTTGTTGCTACTATAACGTGTTATGAAACCCTGACCACAAAGGGTGCTATGGGTGCCTGAGGTGATGCTCTAATAACAAAAGAGGCCCTCAAACTAGTTGATGTCAAGAGGGCCCTAGCACTGCCAGAGGGCACATGAACCATGAATGGCTCTTGTGCTAGCTTTGAGTTGTCATCAATGTTGATAGCATTGATGGTATACCCTGCATCACTTACGTTAAGATGATCCTTGTAGACCCTCATTAATTGGTTTTGGGGGTGAACTAGGTTCGTGGCTTCAAGGACTAGCTCAACCTTGTCAATCATGCATTGTATATCATCCTTCAGGGTCATGCAGAAGTCTATATCATGTCTAGGTAGTTGGTGACAATGGCAAAAATGGTCAATCCTAAAATGCTTAGGGATCGAAGGCTCATTTGGTAGTGCAGTTGAGGGATTCTTGAGGAGGTCGCAATATCTATCATGATGTTTATGAGCATCTTCAAACATTTGCTTATATTGGATGCATCCAACATGAAGCAGTTGATCTAAGAGCTTCGACAGCTTGATGGCCAATGGTGTATACTTTGAGCAATCCTTGTGCTCAAAGTTTGGCCTTGGGATAGTTAGCACCATGGTCATCGATGATGTGGGCTAGTTGTTCACCATAATGCTAGTGCTAGAAGCCTTTTTGTTATTGGCTAGGGCCTTGGGTGGCCTAGATATTGGTTTGAGATTTTTTGGCTTAGCCTCATTGGCCACTATTGCTATAGCTATTGTTTCCTATTTGCCCTTGTACTTGTCTTTCTTAGTATGCAAGTCATTATAGGCCACATAAGTTGAGTCCTTGCTAGCCTCCAGTGCATCTTGAATGCTCTTGGTTTGAGCGAATGCTTGGCTCAAGGATTGTAGGGCAAGGTAATATAGTTTTAACTTAATGAAGTTGTTCATTGCACCTTTTAAAATAGCCAGTAGTTGTGTCTCCATGATCAGCTCATGGATTTCGTTGAGTGATGCGCTCCAGCGTTGAATGAATTTTTGCATGGGCTTTAAGTGGCCCTACTTAATTTGCATTAACTGGTCTAGGGGTCACCTCAAGCTTCAAGTATAACTTGAAGCATGTAATGAATTAGCTAAGCAATTCCTCCAAAGAAGAAATGAATGCCCTAGGGAGTGCATGGTACCAATCCAACATCTTGCTAGTTAGGGACATGGTGAACACACAAATAATGGCATGTGGCCATGCTTGTAGTAGGAGTCATTCATACCAAAAGGTCACTAGATGGGAATTGTGATCCCCTTCACCATTGTATTTGGTGAATTAAGGGAGTGGGACCTTGGTAGGAAATGTCAATGGTGGACCTACAAGATTAATGGGGTTATCTTGGTAGAAGTCCATCACATGGACTATTTCAGAGGAGGCAGCCTTGAGTCACTTGACCTCTTCAGTTAGAGTTTGAATAAGCTGAAACACTTGATCTAGACTTGGGGAGGTTACAGTGTGCTGCGTGGGTTGTGCTACCCATTGGGCTATTTGGATGGCCCACAACCTAGCTACAAGTTGTGTGACCATGTGCAATGTTTGTTGCATGGTCTGTGCCATAGACATAGTGGTTGGGCCCCACCACATGCCTATGGGTTGGACCATTATGAAGGATGCTAACACAATAGGTGGAACATAGGGCACCTAGGCTATTGTGAAGGGTGCCAACATGACAAGTGGGACATAGGATGCCTGAGTTGTATGTGACTAGGGAATGTGCATGGTGTGCACATAGGGTTGTGCAGGCATAACGGTTGCTAGCATAGAAGATAGAATAGTTGCGATTGTATGAAAAAGGGCAGGCTAAAAGGATGGGCTACATTCTAGTGTGTATGGTGTGCTTGGTGGATCACCACCACAGGCATTGACCTAGGAGGTGACATTAGGCTTATGACTATCTCCAAAAAAAAAAAAGATGGGTGGGACTATGGAGGAATGAATGTGAAGGTTGTCTACTGGAATGAGTTGTAAAAAGGGTAGATGGAGCTTCAAAAATCATCTTGCTCCTCCTACAAGGGCTCCTCATAGTCTATCTCTACCTCATAGTTGATGTTTTGGATGAGGTTATCAAGCATCCACTAGTAGGGCTTTGTGAGTGGAATGAAGTCCATATTGGAAGGGAAGTATTCCTTCCTGTTCTACTGTATGAGCTTGTAACTTTGTTTGGCCTCCATCTCTTGCCTATCTATGTATAGAATTTCTTGGAACTTTGCACAAAGAAAGTTGTATTGCGTGTTGTTCAGCACCATGTACTCAGAAGGTAGGTTGTGCAACCTAAAGGATTGCCTCTATTTTGCTATGATAGGACTAATAGGATGGTTAATCTAGATTTCTTATTAAATGGATTGGACAACAACCATGATTGAAGTAGAGGTTGAAGGTTACTTAGTGTTTGTAATGAAAAAGGGGAAATGCAAAAGTTGCTATTTGCAAAAGGTAGAAAAAAGGCTAGCTTTACTAACTAGAAAAACAACTATGTGTGAAAATGTAGAAAAAATGGCTAAGTATAAAAAAATGAAAAAAAATGACTAAGTGTAAATTTCTAAAAAATGGATAACTTTGGGACTACGCTTAGAGCCAACTACGCTTGCCTAAGTGCGCAAAATTTGGCTGAGTATTGGATACACGCTTTGGTGTTGTTAAGTGAGGTTCTAGGGGAATCGATGATGGGGTGTAGTCTACACCAATGGTTTGTAGAAAACTTCTACACTATTGTCATGGCAAGTGCATAGGGTGTGAGGTCTACGCTAGCCTAGAGCTAGCAATGCAAATGCAGAGAGTATGTAAGGCAACAACCAAGGGAGATTGTAGAAGGAAATGACATTGGCCTTCCTCTAGCACCAAAATAATATAGTGACTGAAAACATTGGTAGCTAGAATGGTACACTAAAAGGTCCGTGAGTGCACAACTTTGACCCTGTGTCTATGTGAGGGCCTATTGGAAATGGAGATGGGGTGCCAAGAATGATCTTGTTAATCAAACTTGGACTTATAGAGTGCTACATCGAAAAAAATGCTAAGGGTTTGCATGATCTTTTCAACATCCATGATGTCAATGAGGGTGAGTGTAGGTAAAATTTTTGGTTCAAAGCAAAGGTGCAAACATGTGAATATGTGCAGAAAATAGCAAAAAATACAAGAAAATGCTAAAATGCAAGAGAAAATGCTGAAAAATATGTAGGAAGTGAGAGATAGAAAGAGGCACTACCCTAAATGGGAAAAGCATAGTTAACTGCAAGGAAAAGGTAAGGAGCTTTGGGGTGTACAAATAGGCATAGTAGGTAGTGTAGTCACAGTCTTAGGATGTTTGGACTCTAAAGATTGATGCCTGCTGTGAGGTTTAGGCCTACTAGGTTGGCTACCATGGTGTCTTGTGGGCTACAATTGTCTGCAGTGTGTCATAGTGGTGTGTAATAGTGCCAACTACTAGTTTAGTGTTTCCCAAAATGCCAAGTGTGCTTGAATGCAAAGATTGCCAGGAATGCCAATGCTCAAATTTTTCAATCAAATGCTTCCAATGCCAACCCATAAAACATGAAACACTAGGCTATTTGTAGGATTAGGGTTGCTATGAATTATGGATCGGGTGCCACATGGTAGAAGGGTAGTTAGGGCTATGTTGCACCCAACTATGCTCCCACTGAAGCAAATGTTGTTTTTCTAGTGTACTTCAATGGACCCTATGAGACTACCAGACTATGACTATGCTACTAAGATTTCTTGTGCAAGTGCCAAACAGACTACAAGGTACTTGAAAGCAATGCAAAATAGTGCAGTTTTGGAGACTACACTCCAAGACTATGTTGTCTACTCTCTCAAGTGGTGTCAAGTGTAGGTATAATTTGGGGGCAAATGGGGGATGTGAAAGAAATGCAAATTGCTAATCTTTCTCATAAGAGAGGTGTCAGAGCTAAGATGAAGGTTGATGTTGAGTTTTGGAGACTTTTGGAGGTAGTTCTACATGACTATGCTTTGGAGCATAGTCCTAAAAGTTAGACAGATTTTGCAAAAAATGTGTTCTAGTGCTGACTACACTAACTATACTCTAGGGTGTAGTCCTAGTAGTGAGAGCATAGTCTTGAACCTTAGAAAAATCTGGAAAAAACTAATGTCCTCATGCAGACTACATTGACCATGCTCTAGAGTGTAGTAGGGAGTGTAGTCTTAGAAGTTAGAAAATTTGCCAAACTATTTTTTCCATGCCAAGTTAGCCTGATAACTTCTAACTTGACACTTAGTGAATTTGCAAAACTAGCCATTGGTGTGTTGACTATGCTCTAGAGCGTAGTCTTGGCAGTGAGAGCATAGTCCCCACACTTAGAAAACTTTGCAGCTATTGTTGACACTTAGAAAAATCTTGTAAATTTGGACTTGTGTTGTAGACTACATGGACTACACTCTAAAGTGTAGTCCTTGTAGTGTGGAGTGTAGGTTAAACACATAGAAAAAATTTTCCTTGTATTGACACCTAAGCGAATTTGCAGCTGAGATGTGATGGCCCAAATTTGGTGGTGTTTCAGTCTTATGGTTTTCAACCAAAGTCATGAAATAATGTGATGCCATTAACAGTGGTTTGGACTTGCCTTGAATCTTGGAAAGAAGGGCTAATGATTACTTAACCATTAATAACACACAAGGATTCATTATGCCTTTGGTATGATACCTCACATCCCACTCCATATAATCCCTTCTACAACCATCTTAGTCTGCTATCTGTATGATCCTAACTTGTGGTTTTGTGTACCATAGAGTTATTTTCTTACATTGGTGGTTTTCACATGTGTGTTTTGTTTCATAGCTATGCATTGCATTCAATCCCTTTAGTGCCTATGGACATTTTTAGGTGTGGTTAAATAAGGGCATTATAGGCTGGAGCTTGCTTTGGAAAGGACCCATTGGTGTAACTATTGTAACTTGTACACAAATACATCATTCTTAATCTTCCAAGCACTTCATTATTAAATTTCATGCTTTCCCTTATCATGTAAATTAATCATTCCATATCATCAGTATAATACCCCTCTTCTTGTGTCTTCCTAAGATTTTAATGTTGATGACTCTAGTGTGTAAAACTAATTTCCTACTTATCCTAGAACTATGGACTTAACCTTAAACCTTCCAACCAATCATAGAGCTTCATTTCCCATACTTAGTTCCCTCATTAGATGCAAATCCATGGATCCCAATATTGACTACTCGATATCAAGTTGACCTTGACATAAATACCTAATATTGGATCAGCCTTGATGTTAGATACCTAATATCGAGTTTCAAAAAACTTACATATATGACCCTCATGGTGCCCCAACTCCATTCTCATCATTTGTAGCTAGGAGAGTTTTTCAAGTTTTCTTTCATGACTTAGAGCTTTGCGCAACCAACTTCTACTTTCTATGCCATTTGAACCTATTTGAACATAGAGTGTTCAAGTTAGTTATTTAGGGTTTAGGGTTTAGGGAATGTGCTTATGTGGGAAACTTGTGTTGATTTTCCAAAATTTTCTATCACTCAGAAGGTATTACAAGGGTAACAGTTTTACAAATGTTAAGTGTTATAATGAAACAATGAATTGTATTAATGCCAGAAACCTTAATATTTTTGCCCAGGGGATCATAACCTTCATAATACACCATACATAAGCAAAAAGGAGCTAATTGCGAAGGGTCATAAACAAGATATATTTTTCTAAATCTACAATCATATGAACTAATGAACTTAATGGAACTAAGGTCATGACTAAGGTATAAAACTATTAATGATAAATAACAACACCTTAGTAACATCCAATCCTTGATTGATTGCATATAACCCCAAAAAGAGAAGCTCAAGAAAGACCTTCATAGGAAGTAACCAAATGCCCAAGGGGTGGTAGAGGCCAACAAGGAGAGCATGTTGAGCATGAGGAATACGAGGCCCAATCATTTAATATCCATCTAGAGGCTCATATCACATGAGAGTCGGTCTAAGGAGAGGTTGTAGAACAGAAATCCTTAATGCAAGGACAACGATTCACATTGTCCCTAGAATGCCTTGAGGGCATTCAAGAAAAATCTATGTTGACCATGATCATTGTAGAAATAAACTTTGGTTTGTTTATGACATTTGCTCCAGAGGTAGTTTGGACATAACTTTAAGGATCACCTTTGTGGCCCATCCTATTAGATAGTGGCAAATGGTACCTTGGTGAAACCTACCAAGTCTAGCACAACAAAGAAGAGGGCACCATCGTTAACATTTGTAGAGTCACTATTTCATTCTTGATCAAAGTAATTGTCAAAGCAAGGTCTAACCCTAACACTAGGAATTTGTGGTTGAGGAAGGAATATGGAAAGGATGACAAAACATATAATGAATTAACTATAGAAGAAAGGACCTACTTTAAGATAGACACATATCATCTCTTTCCCATGAAAGGGCTCAACAAGATTTTAACATATGTGGCCAGGGGAAGTGCCATACTAATGGGTAAGTATATGCTCAACCTTCCCCAACTATATTGCATAGAAATTTAGAGCCGGTTTGAAGAAAAGAAGGTAGGGAAGCTAATAATTCCATTTCCCTACCTCATTAGGAAGCTGTGTAAGCATGCTCAAATCCTAGCATACACAAATGACATTCCCAAGAAGGCTTAGAATGCTTCCTTTGTTGAATTGCTTAAATTGATAGTACTAAGTAAAGGCCTTGGTGAGGAACAAGAAACAAAGAAGGAAGTAGAACACAAAAAAGAATTAGAACAAAAGAATGAATAACGTTATGAGCTATAAGTTCCAACACCACCACCATAAGACTACAAGCTTACAATGAGCCACTTACAAAATTTTTTTGAAATGCTTAGCTAGGGGAGTAGAGAGGAATCGAGTCTTTTCAAAGTCATCAATGATGTTGTGTAGTCCATTGTTTTAGCTGATTCAATGAGGGGATAGATCTCATTGCAATCAGGAGGAGAATCCTAATGGTTAAGAAAAATCTCTGGAAATGTCACATCCTTCTAAGTGATGCTTGAAACAAGAGAAGGTGCCACAGTAGTGATAATGTAGAATTAGGATGTGGTAGGTGCAGTACAAGTGATAATGAATCACATCAAGGAATACTTCAATGTTGATGCAACTACCATGTCCTTGGGATGTACTAGTGCCAACACACATTAGCTCAATGACCTAGATGGTACATGATCCAAGGACAAAGGAAGAAAAGTTGTAGGCACTACTTAGCTGCTACAAATTTTAGAAGCTTGGTGACAAAAGAAAGCAACTGATGGAGGAGCCATTGCCTCTAGGAACTACATGAGCTTTCCATTTTTGTGTCTTTTAATGTTACGTCCAAATTTTTGTAAAACACAATCACGACATGTAAGAATCCATTTTTTTGTTTGATTGTTTGAGTTAGTAAATAATTCCATACCTTCCCAATATTTTGTAAAGAACTTGTTCCTCATTTTGTTTAACTCAAGGATGAGTTTTCATTTAGTTGTGGAGGTATGATGAGTCATGATTTTGTTAGCCTTGATATTGAAGCCTTGATATTGGATACATGATATCGGGTCCCAAGAAATGATGTCAGATATTTGATATTGTCTCTTCTGTGCTAGCCTATAAATACAAAACTTGGGTGCATGGTTCAGAAATAGTTGCTAGCCTTAATTTTTAGTTAGCTTTTTCATAAATTATTCATTTCTAGTTCTATTATTTCCCAATGTATGCCCATAGTGTGATGTTTGTAATTGTATGAAATCCTTATTTGAGTGTGATGTACTTGGACACATTACATGATAGGAAATAAAGATTGAGATTACTTCCATCATTGTAGCATCCACTTAGATTTATTATTACTTTCAATTGTTTAATTATTTATTATTTTCTTTAATTAATATTTCCATTTATTGCTCTTTACGATTCCTATCATTAAGCAAAATAAGTAGGACTAATCGTGAGCACTTAAGTGTAATTACTTAGTAACCTAGTAGTGTATCATTTGGTAAGCCTAGTGATGTACACTTGGTAATATGAGTGGTAGTCACACAAATTCCAAGGCATGTGTAGACAATTAAGAATAGATGCTCATTGCACATAGGCTAGTTTAAAGTTTACTTCTCACTATTAATTAGCTTAGTTAATTTACCTCTTCATTATCATTAGGAGTAGCATAGGGCTCGATAACATCAATCATATGCCTCACTTTGGACTAGACCATGCATGAAAAAGCTACCACTAGTCCAAGTGGGAAGATAGTGAACTGCAATTTGGGCATAACGATTTAGATGCACAACTAGTCCCATCCACGGAATTCGATCAGATCATGTGTGCACACTTGTGATTGATATGCTTGGGTGTAGGGGTACCTCATAGCTTATCAATTGCTAATTACATCATCAATTTAGTTGCTTTGTTTTAATCCTATGAGTTCTTTTCTTCTCATTTTGTCTAAGTTTCTTAGCTAATGGTTTAGATAGTATTGTGCTTGACATTTAATTTTGGAATTTTTGATAGCTCTTATAGCTCTATTTTTCCATAATTCTAGGCTTCTATTTGATTTCCATATAAGAGCTTATGTTGTCTTTGAAAAACATCTTGAGTAATTTAGTAGTAATGTATTGATGAAATTGCTTCTTTGAGTCTAGAGAGTCTAAAAAATATTTGATACTTTGAGCTAAGTTGAAATAGCTTCATTTTTTAAAATTTTATTGCCTTAATATTTCAATCTTAAAATTGTCAATTTTTTTTATAGCTCTATTACTTGCAATTCTTGAAAACTATTAACTAGCTAATTAAAAACTTGTACTTTGTCATTTACAAAGCATTTTGATTGTTTAATAAGAGTGTCTTTTATGAAATTTCTTTTTGAGCTTAGAGAGTTTAGAAAATTTTTTATACTTAGATTAAATTAGAATATCTTTATTGTGAAGTCTTTCCTCATGTTCAATTTATCTTGCTTAAATGTTTGAGATTTCACACGAATTTTCTTTTTTCTTTTCTTTTCTCTTTCTAAAATCCATTGAATTTTGCTCTATTTCTAGTTTTCTTGTGGAACTTTATCTTTGGGGAAATTCTGCATAATTGTGCTTAAACATTTTTGTAAAATTTTATTTGTTTCAAGGAATGTACTATAGGGACTATATAAACTAAGTGACTTGGCAAAAATAATGAATCTTTAATGGCTCACAATATTCATTAAGGTTAGCTAGATTTCTATAATAATAGCTAGTTACAGTTTCATACACAAACCCAACCATTTCAACATTCACAACAACAAACACATATTTATGATTAGTTTGCTTTATTACGACTGGGTTTATTTGGAGGTATGTGGACCTTGGTGTTGCTAGAGGCTAGTAAGCATCTAAACCTTAGTTTGAAGGAATACCTTTGTTTTCCATGCCACTAGTCACAAGATTGAAGGAAAATGTTGGCAGTTCCAAGTGGTCACCAACATAGGAATGATCTCTCCCTAGTTGGTCTAATTTCTTCTTTTGAATCTCCCAAGCTTTAATCAATAATAGTGTCAACATCCATGACCTCCAAGATCACAGAACCTAATAGCCTCCCGTAAACACCTAAACAAATTTGTTCTAAGGTATTTTAGACTTTAGGTAAAGGTAGCATAATCCACATGAGCATGAGGAAATTCTCAACATAGAAGTCCAAAAATTGCCTAGTCCCTAGAGAATGACATATCTAAGTAGGATATAGTAATTAGTTTTCAATAATGGAAATAACTCTTAGTCTCTAAGACTTGCCAATGATGGTAGGATCCATATCATAGAGCCAAAAATACATTGGTTCAATCACTAATAGCCTCAATACTACATCAATTTTTCATAACAAAATAGAAAACTAAGAATTAGTATCAAGAGGTCAAGGAAAAACATAAAAATATCTTAGCAATAAAATTATAATTAAATAATAAAATATAAATCACGAGAAAGGGGTTTCAACTAAGAATGGGATGTATAAAACTTGTTTTCCTAACATTTCTTGATAAATGTACTAAACCTAAGTAAATTTGATTCTGGCCTAAGTCTTAATAACTACTGTGAGCCTAACATCACTTTACCAAGCTAAACACTTCATCAATTTTCATCCTCTTACTTTCAATTACTTAGTCATTTTTTGCCAACTCCTAGCCATTTCTTGCACATTACTAGCATCATGGATGATGTTGGTGCAATATTCAGCATTGTGCTTAGGGATCCACAAATTCCTTTCTCTCACATCACCATAACAAGAAAAAGAAGAAATGCATATTAGTGCCCTATACATACTGTTGTTGGCAGTGACATCAACTGCCTGGCTTTGTTGGCCACATGTTGGCACATTGCAGGGGAAGCATTTGTTCTCCAACCCCCATAATAATTTTTATTATCCAACTTTAAAGTTATTTAATTGTAACAAGAAAATATTCATTTTCTCTATCTAAAAAAATGATGAATAACACTTATCCTTTCATGCATTGTGTGTGCATACATACGTGCTGTGAGTCCTCATGCTTCTTCCATGTCGTGTGCCGTGCACACGTTGTTATCTTTGCTATTTCCTTACTTCTAAAATTTCAAAATAAAGCCATGATGTATATAACCCTACACCTTGCTTGTTATTATTACGACCATGATCTTCCTCCTTTCCACTCTCTGCTACTCTCAAAACCCCTTACCATAAATCCTCTATTCTACTCACTTAACCTTCACTCCATTGCCACATGGCTTGATGTAGGATGGCTACGCCACTCGCACTTCTGGTAGTGTAGGCTGATGCCACTGTTGGTGGTATTATAGTCATCATCATTGTCTGGTGTGGTAGGCTTGCCTAGTGCTTGCATGCCTTGGCACTATCCATGTCATGGCTTGTGCAAAACCCTACATCCAAGGTGCCCTTTAAACCCCTAAAAAATGAAAAAAAAAATAGCAAAGGAAAGGTTCACTCACCTTAGTATTTGTTGGTGTGTGGGTGGGATCCTCCTTGGTGTCCCTTCTTGTTCATGTGTTCCCCAAAGGGATGAACCCACTTGGATGCTTACCACAACCTTCATGCAGTACTATGCTCTATAATGCAAGCAAGTCAAAGGTAAAGCGTAGCAGTAAATGAAAAAAATTATAACTTTTTTCCTTTTTGCTTCTTTTTATCTCAATTTTAAACCTTTCCACTCACATGACACAATGCGTCACCAAGTGACCTTGCTACGATGCAATGCATCACCAAGTGATATTGATGTGGCATCCACATGATTGCGTTAATACCTTTGTTGTCCTATTATCTCTTAGAATTGCCACCAAAATGCCTAATTTACGTCCCACAATGGATCCAAACTAACCTTCAAACTTCCCTAATCTTCTCTGTGATACACTTAGTATAAAAATTCATGTTTAGACTAATAATTTAACTTAATCTTTATCATTAACTTATATTAAGCTTGAAAAGTTTTCTAACTTTGGAATTTTAGTTTTTCCTCTATATAACCACAATCTTACCTTATGCTTTCTAGGCCATGGACCCCTCTATGCTCAATCAATTACATGAAACACTCACTTTGGATGGACTCCATGACCAAGTCACTAAGCCTCTTCATAGAGACTTAATTGATCTATTCCCATTAGATCTATTAAAATTGTAATCTCAACCATGGGCATTTCCAAGGAAAATTTGATTCCCCAAGACAACCTTATCTTCTTAGATTATAAGCAAGTTCTAACCAATGATCCCTCATTGAACTAATAATAACTAACTATAAATATAAGGCAAAGTCTCTATAACTAGAGGTAAAATTTTTCAAAATCTAAAGGAAATCCATCCTAGCTATGCTATAGAAAAATTCTATCACCTTTGCTTGGGGGTATGATGACATGTCGAGTTTGGTGTAACACCCCACCCTACCATACCTAGCTAGGAAGTGATGCCTAGGATCACTAGTAATAATATAACAAAAGTATGACAAACCAAGAAACTAGTGGTGCATGAAAATACATTAAGAACAAATCACTCAATGTATATATATTATAGAAGGTCAAACTACACAAAAATCCATACCCAACGAAGGACTAAGCATACATTTCAATTTATAAAACTAAGCATACATTTCAATTTATAAAACTACATGTCTCTACATAAATGAAAAATCTGTACTACTTTCATAGGATGCAAAACATAAACATCATCATATACATAAGAGTATAGTAAGGGTCATGTAAATATGAATAGTTCATACTACTATACATGGAAATATACATTAACCAATCTTTGAAGAGTTTCCTCTTCTCTACTCTCTCTCTCTCTCTTAATGCTCACATGCACCCCTGTGGCTTTCACTTGTAACTAAATAAAGTCAATATAAAATTAAGTGGAAAGCCTTTACACTTGCCTTGCTAGATGATCAACAAGTGCTACACTAAGGAGAAGAATGGGATACAAGGCAACATCAATGATCAATCTTAGGTATGCTTCAAGCAACATGTGTACATATGATATGACACATAACACTAGCATAATCATTACTAACGTGAATAGATGGCTATCACATAGTCATGAATATAATTGTTGTTAGACATAATTAATTATACATCCATTACGCCACATTATATATATCTCCACTATCATGTCCATGCCATCATACCCACTCCATACCATCAAACAACACATGGACCATACAATCATAGATCAATCAAAAGATACATTATGAATGCTATGACTTACAAACCAATTCCATCATATGCACTTATTCATGTGGTTGCTAGCATACCCACACTTAGTGTAGCATGTGAAATGTTGCCATGAGTACTGATAAATAACCATTTCCTATATGTCTTTATTAGTCTTTTATTTACCTAACTGGTGCTAGATTTCATCAACCTATGACATGTAATCACTAGCCTTCTAGAGAATTAGCTATAAGGACATACACACCTATGCCATGTACCAGCCATAGAGATGAACCCACCTATGCTCTCCCACTATTAGGATGAGGCTTGAGACAAGTGCCTTATTGATGCTTCACAGTGGTAGCCAATATATAACTACCTCTAGGGTACCTCATCATCAACCAGTCTATATGCTTATGCTAGCACCACCCACCAATGACCACTACAAGCATCGTTGCGAAGACATGTACAAATCTAGGCTAGCGTAAGCCAATATATGTCACAAGCATAACACATCCAAAATAAACATAACATGATCACATATATGCATGCTTAATAGTCACATTAATTCTATGAAAACAATACCACAACTTGACAAAAAAAAATTTCACACTACAACCATACTTCTTGAACTACATATAATTCCATAAAAATGAGCATTATTGTGACCTTCAAGATGATATATGCTAAAAGAGAAAACAAATTTCACAATTAGAAAGTATGTCTCTAGAAAAACCCAATGACATTAATTTTACCTAAATTATACTCTTGGAAGCAAAGATATGTGCATTTAAAATTTAATTAATAAAATAATAAATGATAATATTTAATTATATCTAGTCATAATTGAAACTCCTAAAAACTCCCCCACAATAATAGGTTTATAAAATATAATTTTTCAACCATGTGAGTCTCATCAACATCACATCTAATATTCTACAAGTTCACATCATATCTTACATTTCATATTTATTAATAAATAATCTACAACCAAAACTATAAAATTTTAGAAAATCTACAAAACAATACATCCAAACTTAGTCTTTTAACTATCCATCCCACATGCCCATATTGCATGATCATATACACTGATACAACACAAAATATAGGGAAAATGTAAAGACAACCCACCAGTTAAAATGGTTGAAGAAGAAAGTCTAAAATAAGCATGAAATCCTCAAAAATCTGGCAAAACTCCATTGCACTCTAACCAAGTTTCATACACATGTAGATATAATTGTAGCAATTCCAAATCCAAGTTTACAATAAGAAAAAATCATTCACAAAGCAAAAAATTCAAAAAAAGAGTGGAAAGTAGAAGAAACAAGGAAGAAAAAACTTAGACTTTGTTTGATTTTAGAAAACTAAAAATCTGCATGAAACAAAAAAAAGGTAGTGGTGGAAAAAAGAAAGATGGTGGTGCTTTTTGTTATACATAATGTATAATGCATATGCATTATGTGTCAAATTCATTTTTTGTTAGTTACACACATCATGTGCAAAATCCAATTTCCACTTTTAGCTTTATTATTTTAAAAAAACTAAACATTTTTTAATAAGTTTATTTCTTTTATCCCTCCACAACTAATACCTTGCATTTCAAACATGCATAATAAACACATTGGAACTCCAAATTAAAATCTGTTGAACCTACGAGATCCATATTAGATGCTCTACACATTCACATGATAAATTCATATCCAAACATCACACAACATAGCACTAAAATTCAAATGCATAAATACCAAAATCACACATAAAGCATAAATACATATCGAATATGTGCTCTTGTACATTAATCCAACATCCTTGCCAACCACATCACCTATATAACACATTACATAGTGCTAGTATATATAATCATGTTAGTTAAGCATATAAAGACATCATGATCATACAATAAAGGCTAAATCATCATAACATATAAAGTGCAATGATAACAAACTAACTCATTCCCAACAACCCATTAAGACTAGATATGTAATGTATAAATCATAATTGTATGGCCACACAAAATGTATCTAGAAGGGATATAACATTAGAACCTTATCTTAGTCTAGCATAACATCATTTTTGAGGAGGATTCCAAGTTAGGAAAATCAAATATGATTTAGCCTTAGCCATTACAAAAGAGATCATTGAGCTTTACAATTGATGAGACATAATTTGATGGGTCCTAAAGTCACATATGTGATGTCGGAGTCCCGACATTGCATACTCGATGTTGGGACTAATAAGTGATGTCAGATACCTGATGTCACCTCATTTGGACCTCACCTATAAATATTTCACTTGGGCTTCTAGATGAGACAATAGTTTTTGGCTTAGAGTTTTTATCACATCTTAAAAATAGTTAGTTTTCAAATATTTTCTTTTTGTTATTGCCAGTGCATGCCTATAGTGTGATTGTAATTGTATGACACCTTTGTTCGAGTGTGACATACTTGGACGCATTACATGACTGGAAATAAAGATCGAGATTACTTCCATCATTGTAGCATCCACTTAAATTAATATTGTTGTTTTAATTATTCAATGCTTTCTTTAGTTAAACATTTTCATTTATTGTTATTTACTCTTCCTATTATTAAGTAGAATGTATACACCTTAATTACAAGCATTTAAGTGTAAATAACTCGTTGCCCAAAGGTGTATCATTTGGAATAACTAGTGATGTACACTTGGTGGTCCTAGAAGTAGCTCCATGAAGTTCAAGACATGTACATACGATTAAGAGTGAATACCATCACCATAGGCTAACTTGGACTTTATTTTCCATTATTCATTAGTTAATCAATTTATCTCTTTTCATCACCAGGAGTAGCATAGAATTAGGAAATATCATATGCTTCACTTTGGACTAAACCATATGTGACAAGCTACCACTAGTCTAAGTGGGAAGACAACAAACTATGATCAAAGCATAATAATCTAGATGCCACAACTGGTCCCATCTATAGAATTCAATTGGATCATGTGTGAATGCTTGTGATTCATATGGTTGAGTGTAGGGGTACCTCACCGCTCATCATTGGCACCGTTGCCAAGGATGGTGCTAGTTATCTAGATTAGTTATATTATACAAGATCACTATAAAGGAATTAACAATATATCTTTTAGAAAATATTAAATCACACATACTATAAAGTAAGAACAATGTCTCTCTCACATGGAAATGATAATGCACTCAATAGCAAACACATTCATTGGAGAAATAATGAGATATACAATGAAGAATATTGGAGTGATCAACCTTATGCAAGGGTTTCTTATGATCATGATCACCCTACAATAGTCAAAGACTACATTCACCTAAGATAGAAAATTTTGGAGAAGATGATGTAGGTCCTAGACTAGGGAAGGCCTCAAGGCCTAAGACCTCCTTGAAAACCAGAAATGATAATATAAGGGATCCCAGGGAATACTATAGAAGCCATGAAAACTCTTCTCATTCCTCATCTTCCTCTTTCCCTTCAATGTATAGTTTTGATGAAGATGAATGTAGGTATAGAGATAGAGCTCCATTAAAGGGTCGAACTAAAAATTGGAATTAAACCCACAAGAAGAGTCAAAGAGGACACCATGAACATAGAAATTTCCCTCATGATCTATTTGATGATGATGAACCCCTAATGGCCACTAAGAGCCTAATGCATCTCACAGAGGTTCTTAAGATATCTTGTAGGCATTGCAAAAAGAGTCGACTATCTAAGCTTGACATGAAAAATATTATGAAATTTGTAGGAGGCTATGATTTAGACTTGAAACAACATTTACAAGCCTTCCATTATACTTGTGCTTACTACAATATTGAAAGTGGATGGAAAAAGCTTAAGCTCTTTCCTAGTACACTAATCAATAAAGCCAAAGTGTGGTATCAATTGTTAAAAACAAACTTAATTCAATGATGGTCTACAATGTTGGACCTTTTCAATGAAAGATATCAAACCTATAAAAGAGTGTCCAACTTAAGGAGACAAATCCAAGAGTAGAAACAAGAACAATATGAACCCTTGGACATGGCCTTAGATAGATATTATGCCTTACTGAATCAATGGCCAAGCCATGGTTTCTTTGCGGAAGAGCAACTTTACCACATTGTAGATGATTTTTGTAGTGAAACAAGGGAAACCCTTGGGATGTATGCCCTAAGAGAACTATATGGGCTCCAATTCCATCAAGTCAAAGAGATAATAGAACATATGGAAAAAGAAGAAGGAGAAATGTGTAAATGGAAGAATGTCAAAAAACATCAATGGGATCCAACTCTTAAATTGAAGGGGATCCAAATTTATGATAAGGGAAATGAAACCACCTTTGATAGGGTGATTCCACAACAAACTTTGTCAACAGAGGAGTCTATTGATGATCTAGAAGAAAAATTCAATAGGATGTATAAATGGGTAAATGAAAACATAAAAAATCTTGTTGAAATGGTTGTAGAGAAGATTATGCAACACAAGCTAGATGATTACAATCAATAAAGGACACAGAACCAAGAAACAGTTAGGAACACTTTTTGGTAGAAAAGAAAAGTGGCTAAAGAAAGTGAGGCTAAAGACTCCACCATAGATGAAGATGACAGATGTGACCTATGCATATATGACCATCCAAAGGGCCAATGCCCCATATTGTTGCATTTGTAGGAGTGTTGGGTAGGGGCCTTAAATCTGAAGTTTGTGCAACAACACATGCCCAGGAGACTTCCTCTCCCAAAAGATAATTATAGATAGTTACACAACTGATCATACCATCCTAGGGGGACTTATCACTAGCCTCAACATGGTCCTCAACTGTAGTGGCAAAAAACATTGTTGTGGGGGAGGCCACCACCACATTAGCCATATCTACCAAAAATGCATGGCTCTTATGTTCAACATCTTATTTCTCCAACTAGTTTAGCATCCCCCACTTCAAATTTCCACTACCACTCTTCCAAGTACCATCAATACATGACATCCCTTGAAGGATTACCACCTCACACTTCTTACCATCTAAATCATCCTTGATATTCTCATAATCCACCTCCTTATATGCCACCACCAAGGAAAAAATAAGGGTTAGCATCCCAATATCAAAAAATGAGTGCCACTTGTGCTGCAAATGTGCAAAAACACATTGACACTAGTGGGTCCCAACCACAATGCCAAAAGCATCCCTTCTAGAAGAAGGGTTGTAACCTAAAGTAACTGATGTGTGAATCCACTACATCATCTAAGCTAGCACAACGCCAACCTGGTACACCATCTTCCTCATCTACACCACCATCCTTTAATCATACACAGGGGCCACCATCTATTTGTACCCCAATCCCACATCTAACCAATGAATCTATAAACATGGGGAGACAAACAAATCCATGCATAGCATCTCATGCTCAAGGGTGCAATAGTGGGCTAGTCATCCATAATGTTAACACACATATCCTAGCCCATCCTACATATAACAATCAGGTGTGTAACCAATAATTTTTCTACCTAGCCACCACACCACCAATAGACACCTAGTGGTTGGGGCATGAAGGGTTCCCAATGTTTCATACATACATGGATCCTTTTTATACAGTTCGAAATTGTCGATGTAAGGCTAGAAGAAAAATGAACACCTAAAGATCTTCAGAGAGATATAGCTGACCCTACCTTTGTGTGAGGGCAAGCTAGAAAAATGAAGGCAGAGTGCCTTGGATGGTTTGCATGCAGATCAAATAAGGACTTCCCCTAGCGTATGCAATGGTAGTGCATTGGGTTATCATAAACAAACGTAAACGTGAACAAGCGCAAACAAGGTGTAAACAGCGTAAACAGAAAATAATTTAAACTATAAATATGATTGGCAAAAATGTAACTATTTGTATTGATTGAAAATTACAAAGAAGTCCACTAGTCAGAATGTAGTTTCAGAATGATTGCAAGGCAGATGTTTTGCCCTGATGTGAAAGGTGTTACGGATGCTGGGAGAATGCAGATTTCTAGCCCCAAAGTGTCCAGAACATGAGATTTGGATGTTCAAAGTTGCTTAGCATGACCAAGTTTTGTATGGCAGAATTTGCCCAGTGTTCTATGCTCTTATGTGTTTCGAGTTGCCAACCTTCTAGATCTTGATCCCCCCAAAATTGCCAACCCTAGTTTAGTGTGAGATCAGGGTATTTATGTAGGTTTGAGAGTGGGATTTGGATTTGTGTGGAAGATCTATGGTTATCCGATGTGGGAAATGCGGATCGGGTGACAGGTGTGAACGTTTTGACCGGATGCACAAAATTTTACAATGTACAGGATGGCCTATGCTGTAATCCACAACGTAAGAGCTTGATACACTGAAAAATGCAAAATGTACAAAGAATGTTAAAGTACAAGAGTGGATTTGGATGTCTAGCCTTCGAATTTGTAGATCTATGCTATTTTTGCTCCACCAAGGCCTCCAACATGCATGGATCTAGCTCTAGCATGGTTGCAGCATGTCCTGGCGTTAGTGTCGGGTGTCCAGTGTCCCAATGTTTACGCTATGCATATGCTGGTGTTAGTGTGCCAGTGTGACCATCAGCCTTTCCAATGTTTATGATTCATTTTGAGCCCATTTTTTGACCTATGAGACCATTTTTAGGAGTGGATTTGCATTCCTAAGGTTGAGAGGGTTCTGCATGTCTATTTTGAGCTGATTTGGAGGCTATTTTAGCATACTTTTGGTTGGTCATGCTATAGTCACGTTGCCCAGCATGACCTCAGTGCGACCAAGTGTTTATGCCCTGTTTTGAGCTAATTTTTGGATGCTGATGCCTATTTTTTGATGATCAACTGCTGCCTACTCTCCAGGGTGGCCCGGATGCTAAATTTGACTCCATTTTGCTACTGTTTTGGGCCCGTTTGATTTGGTCACGCTGTGTAGCATGACCTCAGTGTGACCTCATCATGACCAAGTTAAAATGACATATTTAAAGCTCAAATCTTGATTTTCTAAAGCCTGAGAGTTAGTACAGTTGTTACCTATCCCCTGGAGATTGAGTTCATGTTGAAACTAGACCTGGCACTGCTTGATGTGCCCTATTTTTTCTTGGTCCCTCTGTGGTCACACTATGTAGTGTGCCCTCAACATGACCAATTGAAAGTGGCACAAAAAATGTGATTTTGAGATTAAATTTCAAGGTTTTGGATGCTGGGAGCTACAAGGGACTTTGATGATGCTCAAGGAGGATCTTCGTGCCCAAGTTTGGCTTGTTTGAACACGATTTTGGGTCTCCAAAGTTTGGTCATGCTGCTCATACGCTAGGCAGCGTGACCTCAACATGACCAACTAAAAGTGGCTCAAAACATGTGATTTTGAGCTTGAATTTCAAGGTTCGGGATGTTAGGAGCTACAAGGGACTCTGATGATGCTCAAGGGGGGTCTCTGTGCCCAAATTCGACCTGTTTGAACACGATTTTGGGGCTCCAAAGTTTAGTCATGCTGTGGTCACGTTGTGCAGTGTGACCTCAGCATGACCAACTGAAAGTGGCTTAAAACATGTGATTTTGAGGTTGAATTTCAAGGTTCTAGATGCTAGGAGCTATAGGGAACTTTGGTGATGCTCAAGGAGGCTCTGCGTGCTTAGATTTGACCTGTTTGGACATGATTTTGGGGCTCCAAAGTTTGGTCATGCTGGTCATACGCTGGGCAGTGTGACTAAAGTGTGTGTGACCAAACTTGCACTTTTTGGGCCTGAAACCCTTAATTCTTGATGCTGAGACTTGTTGTAGTCATTTTTGGGCCCTTGGGGAACCTTGCCTACTCCATTTTGGGCCTTTTCAGGCTACTTTGGAGGCTCACAAGTTGTCTGGAAGTGTTACTAAAATTTTTGTGGTGTTTTCATTGGCCTCTCTTTGTTGATGCCTAGAGGAATCTACCTGAGAGGTGTCGACAAAGAAGTACAAAACACCATGATCGACCTGGCATCTAGCACTATCTGTTGGCCATGGCTAAATGTCATCACACCGTGTTTAGGAGTACATCTAGGTTGTGACCGGGAGGGATCAAGGGTTGATCGTGGGATCATTTCGTTTAGACTGTAGGAGAGGGATGGAGGAGAGAGATGCTCTCATGTGAATAAGTCATGTTGGTCCCTGTCAATAGCTAGTATCTAGTGAACTTGGAACCAAGGCATGGGAAGTGTATTTTTTGGAGAAACAGAACCCTTGTGCTATGTTTAAGGGAACCTGTTGTAAATAGCCAAAGCCACATAGTGAGGAAGTGCGTCCCTTGGAGAAACAAGACCCTTGTGCCATGTTTAAGGGAACTCGTTGTCAACTACCAAAGCCACACGGTGAGATGCAACATGATTGTTTAAGACACGAGTGTTTCCTTTAAGAGAATTGCCATCCTGCCTAAGGCATGTATGGGAAGTGCCAATGGTCTTGTTGTAGATTTTTTTTGCTCTTTGATTTTTTCTTTATTTTTTGATCTTTTCCATTCTCTTGTTTTTTTTTATTTTTCTTTTTTTGGAAAGAACTCATTTTTTAGTGTTGTACTCATGCTTGTCATCATGTGCTATGCATCGTTTTGTGTTGCCACTGCTTAGCGAGTTATAGTGAGCAACAATGCGTCAATAGTTTTGGGGATGAATGGTATGTAACTGAGGAACAGAGGATAGGGGATGCATCAGAAGTAAGAAATGTACTTGTGAATGGTTTGATTGACTCGGTTGTAGGTGTCAGGAACAATGTGGTACCTTGTCATCATGATGAAGGGCATCCATGTGTGAACACCTCAAAGTGTCATCCTACAAACACAACTCCAAGAAGACAAGAAAACCACAAGTGATGTTAGCTTAAACACTTCAGACCTGAATGTAGTTGGTGCAATGGAGCCCCTGTGTGGAGCTTCAGGAAAGCAAAATGTTGAACAACATCAGTTTCATGTAGTAGGTTTTGATGAGCACAGACAGTTGAATGCAGTAGTAGATCCGTAGGCTAGTGATGATGTTGCTAGTTTATAGTCTTAGCGGACTGTCATGGATTAGTTTTACATCATAACTTGTTGGATGTTGCCAGTTTATTGTCGTAGGGGATGATGCCATGCTAGTTTACAGTCTTGGTGGACTATGAAGAGGGAAGCTAGTTTATAGTCTTAGCAGACTATGGAAGATGAGTGTGGTAGTTTAATGTCATGCTAGACAAGTGCTAGTTTATTGTCATTTCGGATAAAGCTCAGTGGTATCAGTTTATCATCATAACGCCAGGACGTTCTGTGGTATCAGTTTACCGTCATGATGCCAGGACGATGTGTGGATGCATGCACATATCTCTAGGTGATCTTGCAAAAGAAGAAACTAGAGAACACAATGTCAAGTAGTAACTGCTGAAAACAGAACCTAAACGCACAAGAAAAATAGAAAACAATGTGAAAAGCAGTAGTTTAGGACCTTTTTGGGCTATGCGTGGCAGTTTAAAGCTGTACTAGACCATGTGTTAGTTGAAGGCCTTTTCGAGCCACAGGCTAGTTTAAGGCCTTTTTGGGCCACATGTAAATGCATAAGCTAGTACAATGCAAACGGAGATGATGTATGCACAATGAACAAAGGTGAAGAGTGGGTGTGGATTAGATGTGTTTTGGCTGCAGTGGAGCCTTGATCATGTGGTTGTTTCCTAGCTGGACGTGGTCTAGGAGGTGTGCTAGGTTTTGGTTGCTCTGGGAGGCTTTTGGTTTTTACCACTCGTTCGGGCATTTTAGCTCTAGGTGTTGCATTTTTTGCCATGGGTGTTCCATTAAGAGGCTCCTCTTTCAAGAATTGTGACATGTCTATGTTGTGGATGGCTTAAAAGGGAGTGTTATTGCCATGTATGATGACTTGTCCCCCTTCGTATGGAAGGCAGATTTCTTGATGTATTAGTGAGGAAACGACTCGTTGTTGGGCTAGCCAAGGTCTACCAAGAATCATGTTGAAACTTGGCATCTCTTCGATGATAGTGAACTCCACACTACAGGGGAATTATTCTCCTACCACAAGGCTAAGTTGATTGTGCCCTTAACTGTGACACGTGATTCATTGAAGGATTTTAAACATGTGATTTTTTTTGGCATGATTTTTTTGCCATGCCTAGTTTGTTGATGATGGAGTATAAAGCTACGTTTGTTGCCGCACCATCATCAACGTGCACTCTGCAAATGGTACATTGCCCAACATTTACGCTAGTCGATAATGGAGCTGTTGTGACCTCACCTCGTTCAGGGTTGACTTTAACTGCATCGTCGCGAAAGGCTAAGGTGTTTGAACCCAATCTTTGTGGTGTGTGTTGTGAAATTGTTGTACATATGGATTCCTCATGTGTGGGTATGTCCTCCATAATAGGAATGGATGCTAACGTTTAAGCCAAGGCTTCGCATTGAGCAGCTGAAGTCATGACCAGGTCGTACAAGCTCATCATTGTGTTCTTCTGTTTGAGCATTTGTTTTACCTGGGCTAGTGCAGCTACAAAGTCTGTGTTGTTGGTCACTATGTTGGCTTTGGCTTCCTTCATGTGGGTTGAGGAATGGACCTCTTATGTAGCGGGCTTGGGCCTGGTTTGCTTAAGATTAGGGGTAGGGGCCCCAACGTTCGATTGTTGCTTGCTTGGTGTGGCCTTTGCTTCAGCTATGGATGTTGTTCATTGTTTGTTTGTCCTCTTTTGCTACCATTTGGTAGGCTTACCTATGTTGTTGGTAAGGTTGACTCTTGAGGGAGAAGAGATTGAGACATTGCCTACGGTTGGGCTTTGGGTAGGTGAGAGGCCATCACATGGTGGCACCTTTATGACAAATGGTAGTTTGGGAGAAGTCATTGGTGTTTGACTAGCTTGTTGTGGTACCTTGATAACAAAAGGTTTCTTTGTGGTTGTGGTCAGTGCATCATGCTAGTTTAATGTCTTAACAGACAATTGTAGTGGTACTTTGACCATGAAAGGTTTTGCATGTGTTCGAGGTGGTACTTGGATGAAAATGGGAGGCCTCTTGCTTGTGGAGGTGGAGGGGATCATTGCCTTGCTAAGAGGCAGACGGATCATGAAAGGTTGCTGCCTAGGTTTGGGCTTGCTTCCTATGCTAATGGAGTTTATGACATAGGAGGCATCATCTGTGCTAGGTTGACTCAAGGTCTTGATGTTGATGTTGAGTTGGCCCCATTCTATCATTGCCTGAAGATCATCTTGTAAGGCATGGTAGTTGTCAGTACTGTGATTGGACATATGGTGGTAGTGATAGAATTGATCTAACTTGAAGTGTCGTGGGACCGGGGGCTCATTTGGTGCTGCTAAGGTGGGGTTTCTTAGTAGCTCGTAGTACTTGTTGTGTCTTCGGCAAGCATTCTTCGCTAGTTGTTTGTATTGGATCTTCCCAATTTTGAGGAGTTGCTCTAGTAGTTTAGAGGGTTGCATGGGTAGCATATACTTAGAGAGATCCTTGCATTGAAAGTTAGGCCTTGGGCTAGCCCCTATTGTTGTAGGCGGGTTGGTACTGGTGTTTGTTTTTTTGTGCTTGCAGCTATAGTTTTTGTTGTCTTTTGTTTGGCAACGTGTTGGTTCTTGTAAGCCACATAGGCAGAATCATTATTGGTTTTTGTAGCTTGTTCAATGTTCTTGATCTGCTTGAAGGCTTGGCTCAATGTTTGAGTGCTTAGGTAGTACAGTTTTGACTTAACGAAGTCATTCACGACTCCCTTTAGAATCGTAAGAAAATATGTTTCAGGGATGGGCTCATGAAGTTCATTAAGAGCTACACTCTATCGTTGAATGAACTTCTGCACAAGCTCTAGTGATGCTTGTTTCACTTGTATCAGAGTGTCTAGTGTGGCCTTAGGCTTGAGGTTGTAGTTAAATCGGGTAACGAACTGATGTAACAGATTCTCTAGAGAGGATATGGAGTTATGTGGCAGGGCTTGGTACCAGTCTAAGGCATTGTCCAGTAGGGACATGGAAAACACATGTAGGATTGCATGGGGCCAAGCTTGAAGTAATAGGATCTCTGATCAGAATGTTACCAAGTGAGTGTTTGGGTCTCCCTTCCCATTGTACTTGGTTAACTATGGGAGTGTGATTCCCTTGGGTAAAGCTAATGGTGGCACTAAAGAGCTAATTGGATCATCTTGGTAGAAGTCTAGTACTTTAACTTGTTTAGTATTTATCATTTTGAGGTGCTTTATCTCTTCAGCTAACACTTGCATCATTTGTTTGGCTTCTGCCCACTCTTTGATGGTAGGCAGATCAGTTGGTTGGGGAGATTGTTAGGTTGTCATTTGTTTCTGTGGAGCAATGTTTAGAGTTGTGGTTGTGGGGTGTGGCACATTGAAATGAGTGGGTTGTTGAACAAGGGGTATGGTTCCTTGCCTAGCCACAAACTATGAAGTGACACCCTAGATGTGCAGAGCTGAAGTGATGAAAGAGGCTCCATGTGTTTGCACGTGCGGTATGTACTAGGTGGAGATGGACGTGGGTAATCTCTGTCTAGATACTAGTGCTTGTGTGCTCGTTAACACTTGGTGAGGGGCTGTATGTCCCATGTGAGAGTGGAATGATGGGTTCCTGTAGGCATGGGAAGTGAGGGTGTAATACGAATCCTCATGTTCAGATTGTGCCACAAAGTCATCTTCCTCGTCTTGGTTTTGGGACTCCTTAGTGGGTTGCCATGAGTTTTGGCTCTTTGCCATAAGGAGCTGGGAGATGAGTCAGTGCTGGGGCTCAGAAAGGGAGATGGTGTCATATACGGAGGGAGTGAATTCATGACCCCCCATGTATATGCGCTCAAAGTTTCATTTCACTTCCTTTTCTGTGTGGTCAATGGGAAGGTTGGCTTGAATCTTCACATAGATGTAGTTATATTGTTCTTGTGTGAGGATTACGTGGGCATGTGTGTTGGATATCTGGGAAGACTCCATGGTGATGTGACTAGGCAACGTACGGATAAGGCAACAAGTGCAACATTTGGTCCAGGCTGAGGATGCAGCATGTTTAATGTGTAGCATGTACAATGTGACTGGACTGCAGCGTGTGTAGCGTGACAAGTTTGCAGTGTGACTAACTGTAGCGTGACTAATTGTCTAGCGTGACTAACTATAGTGTGACTAACTATCCAGCATGACCAACTGCGGCATGAATAACTATCCAACATGACTAACTGTCCAGCATGACTAACTGCAGTGTGACTAACTGTCCAGCATGACTAACCGTCTAGCATGATTAACTGTCCAGCATGACTAACTATAGCGTGTGGAAACCAAGTATAGGGTCTGAGGCTAAGGCATAGTGTGTGTATGCTGAGCACAACATGTGTATGCTAGGAACAAGATTTTGGATAGATTCTGCAGCGTGTGCTAGTAGAAGACAACATCCTGAATGCTGAGTGTAGTGTGTGCCAATAGAGGGCAACATGTGCAAGCCAAGAACAGCATTTAGATGGAGTCTGTGAGCAGGGGGTAATGTCTACAGGCTAAGGGGAGGGTGTGTATGCTAGGGTACAACATGTGGACTTTGGAGTATAGCATGTGGACGCTGTGGAGAGTTGTGAATGCTGTATGCCAGATTCTGGACGCTATGGATAGGCAAACGGAATGCAAACAGAAGTGGCCCTCCTTCTAGCGCCAAAAATTGTACAGTATAAAATCGTCGGTGTAAGGCTAGAAGAAAAAAAAACACCTAAAGATCTCTAGAGATATACAGCTGACCCTGCCTTCACATGAGGGCAAGCTAGAAAAATGAAGGCAGAGTGCCTTGGATGGTTTGCATGTAGATCAAACAAGGACTTTCCCTAGCGCACGCAATGGCAATGCACCAGATTATCGTAAACAAATGTAAACAAATGCAAACGTAAATGTGAACAAGTGCAAACAAGGTGTAAACAACGTAAATAGAAAATAATGTAAACTATAAATATGATTGGCAAAAATGTAACTATTTGTATTAATTAAAAATTACAAAGAAGTGCATTGGTCAGAACGTAGTTGTAGAATGATTGCAAGGTGAACGTTTTGTCTTGATGTGAAAGGTGTTACAGACGCTGGGAGAATGCAGGTTTCTAGCCCTAAAGTGTCCAGCACGTGAGATCTGGATGCTCAAAGTTGCTCAGCGTGACCAAGTCTTGTATGGCAGAATTTGCCCAGTGTTCAATGCTCTTATGTGTTTTGAGTTGCCAACCTTCTAGATCTTGATCCCCCCAAAATTGCCAACCCTGATTTAGTATGAGATTGGGGTATTTATGATGGTTTGAGTGCGGGATTTAGATTTGTATGGAAGATCCATGGTTACCGGATGCAGGAAATGCAGATTGGGAAATAGGTGTGAATGTTTTGACCGGATGCACAGAATTTTACAATGTACAGGATGCAACGTGACCAAGATTTCTTACACTAGCGTGTATAATCCATAGCATAAGCGCTTGATATGCTGAAAAATGTAAAATGTACAAAGAATGTTAAAGTACAAGAGTGGATTTGGATGTCTGGCCTTCGGATCTTCAGATCTGTGCTATTTTTACTCTGCCAAGGCCTCCAACATGCATGAATCTGGCTCTGGCATGTCTGTAGCATGTCCTGGCATCAGTATCTAGCGTCGAGTGTCCCAGCATCCTAGTGTTGACGCTGTGCAGACGCTGGCATCAGTGTGCCAGTGTGACCATCAGCATGTCCAATGTTTATGATGCATTTTGAGCCCATTTTTGACCTGTGAGACCCATTTTTAGAGTGGATCTGAATTTCTAAGGTTGAGAGGTTCTGCATGTCTATTTTGAGCTAATTTGGAGGTTGCTTTGGCATACTTTTGGTTGGTCACGCTGTGGTCACACTGCCCAGTGTGACCTTAGTTTGACTAAGTGTTTATGCCCTATTTTGAGTTGAGTTTTGGATGCTGATGCCTGTTTGTTGATGCTTAACTATTTCCTACTCTCCAGGGTGGCCTGGATGCTAAATTTGACTCCATTTTGCTACTTTTTTGGGCCCGTTTGATTTGGTCACGGTGTGCAGCATGACCTCAACGTGACCTCAGCATGACCAAGTTAAAATGACATATTTGAAGCTCAAATCTTGATTTTCTAAAGCCTAAGAGTTAGTACAATTGTTTCCTGTCCCCTGGGGATTGAGTTCATGTTGAACTTGAACCTGAAATTGCTTAATGAGCCCTGTTTTTGCTTGGTCACGTTATGCAGTGTGACCTCAGCATGAACAACTGAAAGTGGCTCAAAACATGTGATTTTGAGCTTCAATTTCAAGGTTCTGGATGCTGGGAGTTGTAGGGGACTCCGATGATGATCAAGGAGGTCTTCGTGCCTAAATTTGGCCTGTTTGGACATGATTTTGGGGCTCCAAAGTTTGGTCACGCTGTGCAGCATGACCTCAGCATGACCAACTGAAAGTGGCTCAAAACATGTGATTTTGAGCTCAAATTTCAACATTCTAGATGCTGGGAGCTATAGGGGACTTCGATGATGCTCAAGGGGGGTCTGTGTGCCCAAATTCGACATGTTTGGACATGATTTTGGGGCTCCAAAGTTTGCTCACGTTGGTCATATGCTAGGCAGCATGACCAAAGTGTGTGTGACCAAACTTGCACCTTTTGGGCCTGAAACCCTTAATTCTTGATGCCGAGACTTACTGTAGTCATCTGTGGGCCCCTGGGGGACCTTGCTTATTCCATTGTGGGCCTTTTGAACCTGCTTTAGAGGCTCACAAGTTATCTGGAAGTGTTATTGAAATTTTTGTGGTGTTTTCACTTTTCATCTGCTTATTAATCCTAGCCACGACCAAATGTTTAGTCATATAATCTTCAGGATTTTTAAGTGCCTTTTATCTTTTTGTTTTACAATTTTTTATCATTTTCATATTCTTTCTACTTTTTCTACATTTTCTAGTTGTTGTTTTAATTTTCCTTGTATGTAATCTCGCTATTGACCATGTTTCCCATTGAGGTGAGGTTCTTTTTTCTATGTTGTCGAATCATAAGGGATTGATTATTTAGAGATTGTGACCATGACATCCATTTAACCATTCCATTAATAAGAGGTTCTTGCTCTGGTTATAATGGTAATCTCTTTCATCATCCAAATTCTAAATAACTTCATATCCATGGTGTTTGGATGGAAGAGTGCAAAACCAAGATGGAATGTAAAGGGTGTGACATCAAGTAGATTTGTGGATTCTCTTTGGCTACTTCTGTATGTTCTATCATGTTGATGAGGTTGTAACCATATCCTTGTAGATCTAACAAAAAATGGAAGCAAGAGTAAATTTAATTGGCACTAAATAAACTTCTATGGATCCCACTAGAAAGACATGCACCCATTCCTGAAGGTTGGAAACTTCTTAGAAACATAAAAAAAATAAGTGTTCCATAATAATGCTCCTCCCTTGGAAAAAATTCTAAGTGATGTTACTGCTTGCAACTTTGATAGTCTTATGGTTGTTTGTCAATGGGATGAAAAAATTTGGTGTCACTAAATGTGGTATGGACTTGGTTTGAATCTTGGAAGGAAGGACACATGGTTATATAATCATTAATAACACACAAGGTTTCATTTTGACCATGGTACGACACCTCATGCCCCACTTTTTGTAATCCCTTCTTCGACCCATTCCATCTTGTTGTCTGAATGTTCATAACTTTTGGTTTTGTGTAACATAGAGTAATGATCTCAATTTGGTGGTTTTAACATGTGTGTTTTGTTTCACAAGTATGCATTACATTCAACTCCTCTAATATCTATGAACATTTTAGGTGTGGTTATGTAAGGGCATCATAGGTTAGAGCCTGCTTTGGGGAGGATCCACTTGTGTAAGTTTTGTAATTTGTACTTGTCTAACATGACCACATCATTTTTCACCTTCCATGCACTTCAATTATTATATTTTATTATTTCCTTTATCATGAACATACTCTGTCCCATAATCAAGCTTTCCACACCTTTTTCTTGCTCATTCCTATACTTTTACCATTGAAGACTTTCCCTTATCCTACCTTTGGTAACTCCAATGCATTTTTCCACTTACCCAAACTACAAAATTTAACTTTCAACCTTCTAATCCAACCCAAAGCTTCATTTTGCATGTCCTTTGGTGCCCCAAAAATTAAAATTTTTGGATCTTGACATCGTTCACCCGACATTGTGTCCTCAATGTTGTGTACCCAACATTGGGTCTCAAAAAAAGCATATATAGTCATCCTTGTGAAACATGAACTTCATTTACCTCATTTTCTATTAGGGGAGTTGTTGCAATTTTTTCTCATGACTTAGAGCTTTGCATCTTCATCTTCCACTTCTGATATCTAGCTCTTTAATGCTTTGATTTCCATACCGTTTGAATCTATTTGAACTCGAAGTGTTTAACCTAGTTGTGGGGGCTGCATGCATGCAAACCTTGCGTTGATTTGTTAAAATTTTCTATCACATGGAAGTTATTCTAAGGGTAAGAATGTTAAAAATTTGGAACTTATAATGAGAAATGATTAATGATAGTGCCAGACATCCAATTTTTGTGACCCTCAGGCCTAAAACCTTTATTTTAAGCCACGTAGAAGAGATAGAGAATTTTTGGGGATTTTTCTTGAAAATTTTCCTAACCCTACAATCATATGCATTGTGAGCTTAACGAACTAAGGTTTTGAGTAAGGTATGAGTTGATAGATGATAATAAACATTACCTTGCTAACACTTGGTTTTTGTTAGATTGTAGATGGTTCCAAAAAGAGGTGCTTATAGTGAACCCTTGTAGAGAGCTGCTAAGTGTCCATGTGGTGGCTATGGCTAGCAAGAAGAACAAATAGAACATGCTGAATAGGAGGCCCAATATTTTAGTATCAATCAAGAGGCCCCTACTATCAAGCAATCAACCCAAGGTGAGGTGGTAGAAGTACCAGCTTTCAAACAAGGACAATGTCTCATGTTGCCTCCTGATTGCCTTGTTGCCACCCTAAAAAAGTCCACATGGCCTCGGTCATTATGGAAATGAACTTTGGCCCATTTGTGAAATTCACTTTTGAAGTAGTATAGACGCAACTCAAAGAGTCCCCATTGTCGCCACTCTTGTCTGATAGTGGTGAATGGTACCTGGGGGAAGTTTATTAATTCTGGCACAATAAGTACAAAGGTACTATTATGAATATCTATGGGGTGAATATCTCTTACATAGTCAAAGATATAGTTGCAATTCTCAAGTTTTCTAATGAAGGGTTACACTTGCTCATTTTTCTACCAGATCCGACCCTGAAATGAAGAGACTGTGGCTAAAACAAGCGTATGACAAAGAAGATAAATCATATCATGATATGACCTTGGAAGAGAGAACCTACTTCAAGATCAAGACATACCACCTATTCCCCACCAAAGGGCTCAATTGCATTTCCACTTATGTGGCTAGAGAAAGCACCATTCTAATGGGAAATTTTTTAGTTAACCTTCCTCAATACTATTTCACAGAAATCCAGTGATGATTTGAAGAAATAAAATTAGGGAGATCAACACTTCTATTTCCTTGTCTAATACGAAAGCTATGCAAGCATGCAAGAATCTTAGGATATACCAATGATATCCTTCAGAAGGCTCAGCATGCTTCCTTTGCAGAGCTCCTTAAAACCGTAGCACCAAGAAAAGATTCTAGTGAGGAGTAAGAGGCTAAAAAGGAAGCAATGCTCACAAGCACAAGCTCCACCACCATTGCTGAAAGATTATAGACCATCAATGAGCCACTTGTAAAGAATCGGTGAGACTATCAGTTGGGGGAGTAGGGATGAGTTTAATCTCTTCCAAGTTATGGACAACACTATACAACCCACTATATCAGCCAATCCAACAAGGAGTAAGATCTCAATTTAGTCAGTAGGAGAGGGATCCCAATGGTCATGACAAATCTTTGGGAACACTGCATCCTTTTAGGTCACTTTGGAGATTAGAGAAGGGACCACATTCATGGTGCTACAACACGAGGATGTAGCAAGTGTAGTAGAGGTGATCACTAATCACATTAAGGAATCGTTCAATATTCATGTTGTGGCCCCAACCAATCTAGTAGGGACAAAAGATGCACAAATGCTGGCTGGAACCTCAATGAGTCATGCAGTGCATGAGAATGTAGTTGATTGCTTGTTGTAGATAGGTCAAGTGATGACCACTCTGTTCAACATCCCTAGTGATGTCACTATAGTACAGTTGGACTTCATCACTACAAAAGAAAAGTTGGTCATGGATGAAGTTAGGGAAAAGCATGTAGAAGTTGAGGTGCAAACATTATAAGAAGAGTTAGTTGCCTTGTGCATTGAATGATGGGACCCTGCCCATTTCATTACACCAGACCAACTAGAGTAGTTTTAGATGGAGGAGCTTACCAAGTTGGAAAAGGAGAGAGTAGCTACAAAGTAAGAAAAGGAGATGGCAATTTGGAATGCCTCTGCTGTAGATGTACAAACTCTTGCACATAAGAAGGCATTGACCACTGTTCAAGAAGAAAATAAGCAACTCACTAAAGAGAATGCCTAGTTGACCATAGTGGAAAAGCAAAAGAACATCTTGGAAGAGAGTGTCCACTAGTTGAGGGAACAACTGGTGAGAGTCAACCAGGATATGAGTCGATTAGCCTAAGAAAATAGAATCCTTTATATGGAGGAGGTATGCACTATTCGCAAAAAGATAACAATAGAGATCAATGCATGGTAGAATGAGACCAAGAAACATGAAAAGTTAAAAGAACCCTTTCAAGATTATATTGGCGTGTACAAGGAAATTAATGAGAAGGAAATCAAGATGGCCAAGGCCCACATCAACTCCTTGACTAGACAAAATTCTAAATGGTAGGCCATTTTGGGTAGTTATGCCATGGTTCACTAAGCAAAAGTTAAAAATAAGGACCTACAGATAGAATATTTGAAAGAATACATGGCATTGTCTAACCTCAAATATGCCAACCTTTCCATGTTAATAGTAGTTGTCCTAGAATCAAGTTGGAGAAGAAAGTGGTGACCACCTATGCGCTTTATGAAAAAGAGTTTGCAGATCGAAAAGATGCATTACAAAAGTTCAACTGGTAGACTTAGAATTAGAGATGGTCAAAGCTAGCTACCAGGGGTAGAAAGATGTATCCCCAAACCTAGCTTGAAGATTGACAAACTATCATGAGCTAAAGGATAAAGCTAGGGCCTTCAAGGAGGAATGACGACAGTTCGCATCTTGGTACGTCCAGGTAAATCAGATGTTTCCACAATTTCCATGTCCTTGGGATGTATTGGTGCTAGCACACATTGGCATAGTAGCCTAGATGGTGCATGACCTAAGGACGAAGGAGGAAAAACTATAGGCCTTGCTCAACCGTTACAAATTCCAGCAACCTGACGACAAAGGAAAGTGACAAATGGAAGAGCCACCACCTCTGGGTACTAGATTAGCCTCCCAATCTTATTTGTCTTATCTTGTTTTGTAATAGTGTGTCCCATTTTTGTACTACACTACTATGACATATGAAGATTCAATTATTTTATCCATTGTTGAAGTTAGTCAATAATCCCCTACTTGCCCAATATTTTGTAAAGGACTTGTTCCTCATCTTTGTTTAACTCAAGGATGAGTTTTTATTCAATTGTTGGGGTATGATGAGATGTGATTTGATGGGCCCCATTATAAAATATCCAACATCAGAGTCTTGACATCATGTACTTGATGTCGGGGCTAATAAGTGACATTAGATACCTGCCATCACCTCATCTAGATCTTACCTATAAATACTGCACTTGGGCTTCCAGATGAGATAGTAGTTTTTCTCTTAGAGGTTTTAGCACATCTTAAAAATAGTTAGTTTTTAGTTCTTTTCTTTCTGTTATTACTAGTACATGCCCATAGTGTGATGCTTGTAATTGTATGACACCTTTGTTCGAGTGTGATGTACTTGGATACATTACATGACTGGAAATAAAGATTGAGATTACTTCCATCATTGCAGCATCCAATTAGATTAATATTATTGTTTTAATTATTAAATTATTTATTTAGTTAAACATTTTAATTTATTATTATTTACTCTTCCTGTTGTTAAGCAGAATGTGTATGCCTTAATCATAAGTGTTTAAGTGTAAATACTTGGTCACCTAGAGGTTTATCGTTTGGCATAACCAATGATGTACACTTGGTAGTCCTAGAAGTAGCTCCATGAAGTCCAAGACATGTACAAACAGTTAAGAGTGGATGCCATTGCCATAGGCTAACTTAGAATTTATTTCCCATTATTCATTAATTAATAAATTTATCTATTTTCATCACCAAGAGTAGCATAGAATTAGGAAATATCATACACCTCACTTTGGACTAAACCATACATGACAAGCTACTGCTAGTTCAAGTGGGAAGATAGTGAACTGTAATCAAAGCATAATGATCTAGATGCCACAACTAGCCCCATCCATAGAATTTGATTGGATCATGCACGAATTCTTGTGATTCTTATGGTTGAGCGTAGGGGTACCTTGCTGCTCATCAACAATGTACGCTTCATACGTCTTATGAACTAATGGGACTAGATATCCAACATGGTAGTTAATCCTAAGAAAAATGGAGCCATTAGGATATGTATTAATTTTTGTGATCTCAATAAGGTAACATTGAGAGATGAATTTCTATTATCCAACATAGATCAACTTGTAGACATAATGATACATCATGCCTTAGTTTCATAAAAATATTTTTGGATTACAATCAAATATAAATCAATCTCAAGCATTGACATTTCACAAATTTCATAAACCCATGGGGAACATTTTGCTACTCAAAGATGCCTTTTGAACTTAAAAATATTGGAGAAACATATTAACAAGCCATGATTTTCATATTTAATGATAAAATATTCAAGAACATCAATGATAATGTGGATGATCTAACTATAAAATTTGTCATGGTAGCTGATCATCCCATTAATCTTGACATAGTCTTGGCTAGATGCAACCAATACAACCTTCATATAAGCTCTAAAAGGTACATCTTTGATGTTTAAATAGGTAAAATGCTAGGATTCGTAGTTTTGATCAATGGTATCATAGTGGATCTCAATAATGTCAAAGTAATTTTAGACCTTCTATCACTCAAATATCTTAAGGGCATGTGCATCCTACAAGACCATCTCCAATCTATTCTTCATTTCATATGGAATATTACCAATCAATTTCATCTTCTATTTCATCTACTTATGAAATCCACAACTTTCAACTAAGATTAAAAGTATTAAGAGGCCTTCGATGTAATTAAACATGCTTTCATCAAACTCCTAGTACTTAAGATCCTTCAATTTGATCTTCTTTTCTATCTCTATCTCTCCAAGACTAGTCATTCTATTGTAGCCATGCTTTGCCCATGACATGAAGATGACATAGATCTTCCTATATACTACATCTCTCATCCTTTTTATAACTACAAAATGTAATACATGGATCTAGAAAATTCTGGTTTATTCCTTTTCTTTACTCTTAAAAAATGAAGACACTATCTATTGGGGGTAAGGTTCATGTCATATGCTAAGATAATGTTAAGCAATCTATTGCTTTCAACTCCTATGATAATAATTGGATGAAAAATAGTACTTACATAGTTTTAATTCTATTATCTTATCCAAAACTCTATTAAGATCCAAGCCATAGTAGACCTTCTTATACTAGTCCCATTATCAAAATCATTGCTGTGACTATTCAACCTCCTCTTGAAGAATTAAGTGAGAATGTAATAACTCCTCTTCCAATTGCAACACTGACACATGATGTCTTCGATTCATATGTATACTTCAATGATGCTCACATAGGACAAGGTTCTATCATTGCTTGTTTCTTTCATCATCAAGGTATGGACTCAATTTATCGAACTTATAAATTTGATTTTTCATGGACAAATAATGTAGTTGAATATGTGGATTTTACTCAAAGGTTTTGTTTAGCCATTCAACTGAAGATTAAAAGGCTTTTGGTTCATGGTGATTCTTAATTACTTATACATCAAGTAGATAAAAAATATGCTTGTAAGATTGAACAACTTTGGCATTACCTTGATTTGGCTAAAAAGCTCATTTATCAATTTTGGTAAATGTTTGCTTATAGATATCCATCTCTTAGAAAACATGCTCATCGATGCATTAGCTACTATCACTTTTCTTGTTGATCTTGTTTTCCTGAAGGTTTTTTTATCTCACTCAATGTAGGAAATGCTAATAAATATCCCAAATACAAGATGCATTAGCTTTGTTAACTTGGAAGAGGATAGAAAATACCAAGATATTATACAATACTTGCAAAGAAGAGAAACTTCTAAAAGTTTATCATCATCCAAAAGAATGTTCTCTAAAATTTTTCTAAATAATTTTGTATTATAGGTCATAGTATTTTATGTTGTATTTTCACATCAAACATTGTTCTATGTTATCTAAGGCATGACGAAGCATAAACAGTCTTAGAACAAGTACATTCAAGTATATGTGGTGGTCACTTAGGTTCATAGGCTTTTGTAGATTGTATCATTTCACTAGGTTATTGATGGCCCACGATGTCCAAGAATACACATACATAGTTAAAATTTGTAATACATGTTAATGTTATACTTTGTTTATTTATGTACCATATCAAGAGCTTATGAATTTAGAAATTGTATGGCCCATCCAAAAATGGGGGCTGTATCTCATAGGTTCTCTCAATCCTCCATCTTCTATTGGTCATCAATTTATCCTAATAGCTACAAAGTATTTACCAAGTGGGTTGAAGCCATTTCCTTAAAGTCTACAACATCCAAGTACATTTGTTATTTCATCTTGAATGATATCATCACTTGCTTTGGTATTCTCCTCCACATTGTTATTGATAATGGACCTTAGTGCAAGAGCAAAGAAGTTACCAAATTCTATGATCAGTATCAAATCACTCAATCATTCTCATCTCCATAATATCCCTAATTAAATGATCAAGCCAAGTCGACCAAACAATCTTTGATCTATTTGCTCAAAACCATGGTTGATAAATCTCATTAAAATTGGTATACTTAGCTATCCCATGCCCTTTGGATATACTAAATCACTTTTTTCAATGCAACTAGTTCAACCCCATTCATCCTTATGTGTGGATAAAAACTAATATTTCTGGTGGAGCTAGATATCCCTTTTCTTCAAGCAACCTTAAACAATAAGATATTACATAATGAGAATGAAAAAATGTGTTATGTTGAGCTAGACACTCTAAAAAATCACAAGGAAATGATAATTAGCATTTAGAATGATCAAAATGCTATGCACCATTACCATGCTAAACATGCGAGATTTAGGAAGATCAAAGTAGGTAATCTTATCCTATGATATTTTCCTAATGCCAAGACATCCAAGTTTTCTCCTAACTAGTAGGGCTCCTTCATCATTCTCAAAAGCCTCATCAATGAAGCATACTATTTGGTTGATTCAAGTGCTAACCAGTACCTGAATCCTATGAATAGTGTATACCTCAAAAGTTACTATATTTAAGATAAAAAAAAGAGAAAAATAAAAGAAATAAAGAAAGAAAAATAGATAAAGATCATCAAATTTTTTCTAATACTTATCTCTTAATTCACTTTAGCTTATTACATTACTTTTAATTTCTTTTCCATCTTTTTATTCATCTTATCTCCCTTCTCTTCTTGATGAATCCCTCTTTGACATCTTAGTAGTATTCATCAAGAGGGGATAATGTTGTATCAAATTTTTTGATTTTCTAGTGACTAAGATAAGTATGGCTTCACATTATTTTACTCAAATTTAAGCATCAAAAACTACTCAAAAGATAGCATTACAAAGAATTTTTTTGGCTTTCAAAGATCTCCAAAGACTATTATGAATTAGAACCTAGCATATGAACATTAGTTTTGATGACTCCAAAAAATTTGAAAGAGGAAAAATTCTAAGTGCCAACAGATGACACTAATGCTAAGATTAATGTTACTATTAGAGATGACATGGATTTAAGTCAATTATATGGGATCTCATTCAAGTGGCATTTTACTTGAACACATTTCATGAATACCAATAAGATTGAGACTGATTCATATTCATTGTAGTATTTTGAATTAGAATAAATTTACTTTTAATGCAATTTACGTTCTATGTAGTTAATTAATATTTACATATTCATTCATATTAAAAAACTGGTAGAATGAGTATTACTAGTTTCGACCATAAACACATATTTTCTTGGTAATCCCAATAAATTTATTAATTGGTTCATCCACTAACTTAACACTTGGTAATACGAATAGTGTGTGTGTGAGTTTAGGATGTGTATGGCAAGTTGGGAATGGAGACTCATTGTCCTTAATATAATTTAGGATTTATCTTCGTTATATTAGTTAGATTAATTAAATAATTAATTTTCAAATTTTTATATAGCTTAGTCATAGCCACACAACATCAATAATCATATGCCTTACTTTGAACTAAATCATATGTGATAAAGCTACCACTAGTCCAAGTGAGAAGACATTGACCTATAGTCAACACTTAATGATCTAGATACCACCCTAGTTCCATCCATGGAATTCAACTAGATTTCTTGTAAAGGTTGTGATTCATATGGTTGGGCTTAGGGGATACTCATTGCTCATGATTGGTACCATTATAAAGGATGGTGTTAGTGATCTAGATTAGTTATGATATAAAAAATCATTGTAAAAGCATTAATGATTTATCTTTTTGGAGATATTAATATTTTAAGTTACACATATATTATTAAAAAAAAAACATGTTTTTTTCACATAGGGTCGATAGTCCATCACACAATGAGAACACTAGTAGAAGTAATGATAGAATATGTACTAAAGAAAATTGGAGTGAACCACTATAGGCAAGCATCACTACATTTAAAACTATGTTTTCCCATTGTGGACAATCCTAGAGGGAATGAAACAAGTCCTAGAATAAGGAAGTCTTAAGGCCTAGGACCTCTAGAAAACCAAAAAGAGATAAATCAAGGGACCATCGGGGAAGATATAAGATCCATGATAATTCTCCAAGTTCACCATGTTCCTCTTCATCTTCAACATCTAGTTCTGATGATAGGAACATAGGTATAGAGATAGAGCTCCACTAAGGAGTCAAGATGAAGTTAGAAATAGATATAAAAAATAAGATACAAAGTATCAAATTGAGCATATACAAGACCATCATAATAGGACATATAGAAATAGAGAATATGATGATGACATGTCAGATGGTGATGAACCCTTGTTAGCTACTAAAAGCATGATAAAAAAAAGAGAGGTAGTTAGAATACCTCATAGGCATCAAAGGGAAAGCTACATCTAATGAGTTAATATGAATAATATTCCTAAATTTGATAAAGCCTATAATTTTAAACCACACCATAATTTAAAAGCCTTCCATGATGCTTGAATCTTGTAAAACATTGAAAGTAAATGGTAAAAGCTTAAGCTCTTTGCTAGGACACTACTAGAAGAAGTTAAAAGTTGGTATAGATTGTTGGAATCAAATTCAATTCATTAGTGATCCACAATGCTTGAGATCTTCAATAAGAAATATTAAACCTATTAAAGAGTATGTAATCTAAGAAAAAATTCAAGGGTGGAAGCAAGAGGACCATGAATCCCTTAATGCAGCCTTGGGTAGATATTATTCTCTATTGCATACATGCCTAGGTGTTGGATTTTCTAAAAACAAGCAACTTCATCACATCATAAATGTGCTTTGTTGTAAAATACGAAAGATCCTTGGGATCTATGCTTAAGAAAATTTAATGGAGATAAGAGCCCATTAGATGCAAAGGGTAATCTACTAGGCGGAGAAAAGAAGAGCTGTTGATGAATTGTGTCTATGGGCTACGTCAACGTGATCTCATTGACATAGGGTTTGATGTGTTGATCCATATGCATCGATTTAGTGAATAGTTTCCTATATAAATGTGTGCACTAGCTGCATTTATGACATCAATCCATTAGTTACTAGCTGAACTCTTGCAATTTTGTGTTTCCAAAGTTAGAATATTTTCTAAGTGCCCATAATAGGAGTTGAAAAGTATACAGATCTTTATTCAAGCACTATTGTACCAAAGCACCTCATTGTGAATGACAATAAAGATGAGATTTCTTGATAAACCTTGTGTAGTGATTGAAAATATTAGCTATTGAAAAGCCAATGATCCATAGCTATGAATAGCCTCAACTTTGAATTCCCAAGGCCTTCGAAGAAAAATGGGATTCAGGATGCCCTGGCCAGTATGGTAGATCACCTAGGGAGTTAAGGGAATGCAAAATAGAGTTGTAAAAAATGTAGATCTGAAAACTTGAACAAATACAAATTACACGTTAAATAAAACTATAAACTTTATTGAATAAATAAAGAATGAGTTTTGAGATGTGTACAAAAGTGCTTGTAGGAGAGCAAAAGAGGGTTCACTTGGGGAGGGATTCCAAGTCCATTGAAGATGATAGAATCCACTTCATAATATGAATGCTTAGCCATTCTCAATGTTATTGAGCCTCCTTTGCTACCACTCAAAAATTGTAATGTTGATCACTACTAAGGCTAGAAAATGTGAAGGATTGGAGTTGTCAAAATGCTCAATGCTAAGATTTGGGAATCCTAAGGGGATAACATTGACACCCAAGGCTCACAAAACCCAAGGGGGTAATAAGGTTACTATGGTTCTACACTAGTAGACCCCAAGAAGTTGCATTTCTACTGGTTAGCAAGAGCCCTTGAATGCTCAATATGCCAAATGCTTAGAAATGCCAAAGTGTGGAACCTTGAAATGGTGTGGAGGTTTGGTTTTTACAGGTCTTTAGCCATGATTGGGGCTATAAATTTGCTACAAATGGTTGAAAAATTGGGCTACAAATTGGTTGAAAATTGCTACAAATTTTTGCCATTTCCAAGAGGGTAGGTGCTCAAAATCTAGGGGGGTTACTAGATATATAAAGTGTCATATCCCCATGTCCATTCTATTTACCAAAAATAGTAATGGGGGATCATTTTGCATGCTAACTTTTCTCCTTCCTTGTTGGCTTTTGTCCTTCCACGCTAGCTTTGATCCTTCCACATGTGCATTGCAAGGTTCTTGTTCAAGTTGATGTGATATCAAAATCTCTGTCATGGTGATTCTATGCTAGGGAGGAGGTGTCAATGTTGGGGGGTGGGGGGGTGGAGAAGGGGAAATGAAAGACCAACACTAGGGTTGAAGGTCAAGCCCTTCTATGTTGAGTATTAGGCCCTCTTCTATGTTGGGGATAGGTGAGATCTACCCCCCTACACTCCTCCATGCTAACTTTGATGCTTCCACATTGGGATTAGGTGACCCACACCCCTCCATGCTAGGGATAGGTAAGATTTACCCCCTACTGGTGTTTCCAGCATAGAAAAGTATATACACCCCATAAAACCCATAAAATTGTCATTTTTGACATTCCAAAAGTCATTTTTAACCTTCCTAAGCCAAAATATAGACACTAGGTGACTCTTTTCACTTGAGAAATGAGGATTTGATCACTTATGAGGCATTTTATGTCTCAAAAGTATGAAACATGTGAGATTTCCCCTCATGGATTACAACCTTCACATTTATAATGAAGTTTTGCCTTGAGTTTCATGGGATGGGGTTATAAAGGTTACAACATGAAAATTTTGTGGTGTTTCATTGGCCCCTCTTTGTTAATGTATAGAGGATTGACATGAGAGGTACTAAAAAAGAATACAAAACACCACTGTAGGTCAAGCACTAGTGTTCCCTCTTCGTGCTTGATCTAGTCATGTCAAACCATGTCGAAGGATGCTTATGATGATGGAAGAAGGCTATGATGAGATAGTCATAATGGTCATTAGGGAGAGGTTCATGGAGGCCAATAATGCATTTCAAGTGTTGTCATCATGGCTATAGCATGATACTGATATGTTTTGAAGTGTTGGTGGCTTGGCAAATGTGTTGGAGGATCTAGTCACTTTGCTCCAAGATTTCTTTGGTCATTGGGCTTTGAGACTTCATTAGCTATTTGGCTTAATGGTAATTTTATTTTCTTTTTTTTTTGTGTTATGAAAATTTCATTGGGTTTCATTGCTAGAGCTAGTTTGTTATGGTTTTTCCATTAAATGAGTTGCATTGCACTTAACAGACTTGGTTTTCCCATCAAACTAGTCATGTTTGATGGACTTAATTGTATTCCCATTGAATGAGTTGCATTACATTCAAGTGAAGTTAAGGATGGAGCATGCTGAAGAAATATCATTCGGCTATAGTGCATGAGTGGCAAGCATAAATCAACATTATTTTCTAGGATATGGAAGGCTATCATCAAGTTATGGGGTTCGGCTCAAGGAGTGGTGCTAGATGGAGGATAATGGTACAAGCACTCGAAAAATTAGGACAAACTCATCAAATCTTACACATCAAGGTCATGTAGTGGCTTGCTACCATAATAATTTGCATCCTTGTGATGGTCCCAAGCTTCATCCTACAAATTCAACTTCAAGAGGATAAGAAAACTAAGAAAATAGAGCATGTTATAACATTACAATGCATGTAGGCCACATAGAATAATGAAACCAAGATACCTAGGTCACCAATGTTGCCAATTTAAGGCCTTGGTAGGCCATGGTACTAGTCTAAGGCCCTGGTAGGCCATGGTGCTAGTTTAGGTCATAGTAGACCATGACAACAGTTTAAGGCCTTGGCAGGCCGTATTGCCAGTTTAAGGCCTTGGTAGGCTATAGTTCTAGCTTAAGGCCTTGGCAGGCTATAATAAAGTAAGATTATTTGTTGATGGTCATCAATGTCATGGCTACTATAGGCTAGATGTAGGTCACATGCAATAAGACTTTAGATAGGAATGGTTGACCGGATTGGCCAACTCATTTCCATCCATATTTGCAATCTTGAATGCTTTGTTTTCGTAGGCTTTGATGACAAGGAAGGGCCCTTCCTAGTTGGTTTGAGAATTTATTTGTGTGTTCGTACATGACCTTGAGAACCATTTCACATTTTTTGATCTTATGCTTGGTCATGTTATGGTGGTGATGTCATTTTTTCCTCTCTCTATATTGCTCGATGTGAGCAAGTGCTTGCATACATTACTCATCCACCAAGTCCAGGTTTGATATCTACAACTCCTTGCTTTCCTCATTGTTTATAAAGTTGGACAAGGCTACCTAAATCAATGGTACATGGTTAAGAGGTAAAATAGCTTTAGAATCATAAACCAAGCTATAAGGTGTCAAACCAGTTGTTGTACAGTAAATTGTATGATAGGCCCAAAGTGCATGGACAAGTCACTCATGCCATTTGCACTTATTGTTGTTGAGAAATTTCTTGAGCAAGTTGATGATGGCATTGTTGGTTACTTTTGCTTGTCCATTGGCTTGAGGGTAATAAGGTGATAAGAAAGAATACTTAATTCCTAGGTTGGGCCATAAATCCTTTGTTTCTTGGCTATTAAATTATGGTCCATTGTCTATAAGTATGGTCATGGGTATGCCAAAATGAACTATAATGTTATTGAGGATGAATTTATAGACTTGTTTAGATGTAGCCTTCCTTAGGGAAATAGCTTCAGCCCACTTAGTAAAGTATTTGGTTGTAGTGATGATGAAGCTATGTCCAGTAGAAGACTTAGACATTATAGGTCCAATGACATCCAACTCCCATTGTTGAAACAACCAAGTTATTTGAGTGGTATGTAGCATAGTTGGAAGTACATGTATAAGGTTGCTATGTCATTGGCACATGTCACAACACTTAACCTTTTGTAGACAATCACTTTTCTCATAGGGCTAATAATAGCCTAACCATCTAATCTTAGTGGTCATAGCTCTAGGTTCTATATGTCCTCCACAGACATCATTGTGAACCTACTTTAAAATTGTTCTAGCATTGGTTTTACCCAAGAACTTTAGAAATATGCTCTTGTAGGATCATTGACATAATGTGTTATTACCTATGGTGACATACTATTTCAATTGTTTACATACAATGTCATTTTGAGTAGTAGTGAAGCCTTGTGAGGATTCACCATGCATAAGGTGAAATTTGATGTCGTCATACCACTCCTTGGTAGAAGAAATATGAATAATGACAACAAAGGTATCTTTAGCACTCTGTGTGATGGGGATAACATAGTTCATAGTTAATATGGAAAGCTTACTAAACACATCTAATGTCACACTAAGGGCTAATGTTGTAATGGCATTAGCTATGATGTACTCATTTCGGGGTATGTGTTGGATATGAACATCTATAAATTGCTATAACAATTGCTTCGCTAGGTCACAATAAGGTTGTAAATGTTTGGCTTTATACAAATAAACCTTAGTTGGTTAATCACATGTTGTGAATCTCCTTTGATCATTAAGCATCTAATTCCTAGGTCATGAGCTACCATCATCTCTCTAATCAAACCTTCATACTTCACTATGTTGGTGGTACATGAAAACTCAAAACAGTAGGCTAAGGATCAGATTTCACTAGATGGGAATGTTACAATGGTAGTGGCATTGACTACATGAGTAGTTGAAGCTCCATCAAAGTGCATGATTGCCTCATAGTCCTTGGGAACATGGCTAATAGTGTTTACATGTTCATCAAGGAACTTAAGATCGATGGCTACTGGGTCATCAATAGGTGAAATAGTGAGTTGTACGATTATAGATTGACCTTTTGGTAAGGATTAAGAGATGTTATGAAGCTCAAACTCCATTGTTCTAGCTTTCCATTGGGCTATATGGCTATCCTTATAGATATTTGTTGTTATGGCTTTGAGTACATTATCTTTGCAAATGACGTTGGCCTAGCTCCTAAAGAGGTAGTTTCTTCACTTTTTCAATAACAAGACTAGTGTTAGACAATACTTCTCTACTTTAGTATATCAGGTATCATGGGAAACTAATGCATGGTTAAGGTAGTATATAGGTATCTATGCTCCATCATCACATTTCTAACATAGTAGAGATGTAGTGGACATGTCAGAGATAGCAAGTTAGATATAAAATAGTTTACCCCCTTGTGGAGGATAGACTATTGGTAGTTATGCTAACTCTTAATTAAGGTTTTCAAAGGCTTATTGGCATTGAGCTATTCATTCATAGTAAACCCCTTTCTTAAGAAAGTGTTGCATGGGCTATAAGTTATTCGTAAGTCTAGTGATAAACCTATAGATAAATTGCAATCTACCTTGTAATCCTTCAAGCTCCTTAAGGTTGGTGGGAACTACTAATTTGGATATGACCTTAACCTTATCAGGATTAACATGTAGCCCTACTTTAGATACTACAAAGCCAAGCATCTTATTGGTCTTAACACTAAAGACACACTTCTTAGGATTAATCCCAAGATCATACTTGAGGCATCATTTAAGCACAAGATCTAGGTCATTATCAAGGTTGTTGGCCACTTTGGACTTAACAGCTATATCGTCCACGTAATCATTGAGCAAACCTAGCATGTAATTACTAAAGATATAGGTAAAGGTTTGTTGATAGGTTGCTCCCGCATTCTTAAGGCCAAAGGGCATCATAGTATAGCAAAAGGTACCCCAAGGGCTCATGAAGGTCATGCTAAGTTGGTGCTCTAGGTTGATCCTAATTTGGCTATATCTTGAGAATCCATCCATAAAGGACAACAAGGCATGCCCAATCATAGTATTGATAAGTTGATCAATACTATGTATAGGGAAGTCATCCTTGATAGTTGATTTATTTAGGTCTCAAAAATCAATGAAAATACAAATAAATCCATTCCTTTTGGGGACTACCACTATGTTAGACACTCATTTTGCATAGTCACTAACTTAGATGAAACTTTCTTTATAGAGTTTTGAGATCACATTGTGAACTAATAAGGCCAAATCAAACCTAATATTGCATGCCTTTTTAATTTTCTAATGCTAGAATCAAGTATGATGTTGTGTTGTACTAGGCATAGGTCTAGACCTAGCATATCCTCATATGACTAGGCAAAGGTCTTAATGTTATCTTGTAAGACTTTGATGATGTCTTGAGCTTGTTGAGATTCTAGTGAGGGACATAGTTTAAGGGTTTTCTCCCCACCACTATGTGTTGTGATGGAAACCTCAACTAGAGAGTCTTCAGTTACATTACTAGCTTCAAGGTTAATGGTTCTAACTAGGTTTTCAAGCCATTCTAGAGGCTTTTTGATAGATGCTATGTGATTGACAAGACTCTAAAGCTCAAGATCTAGGCAATTAGGGTTCATAAAACATTCTACATTACCATGGGATCCATGTAGGCATAAAGGCAAACTGATCTATTCTTAGGTATTCATACTTTAATCTTGCATGTCAACCAAAAGCATATTAAGTGGCATGTAGGTAAAAGTAAATCAACAATGCTAAAATGCTATAAAATTATGCAAATACATGCTATTCTAATGCAAATAAGGTTATCCAAGACTATGAATAGTTTAATAGTAAGAACAAATAAAAGTTAAACAAAGGGAAGCACAAGAAATAAGACTACATGTGGCCAACAAGGATCATGGTTTTGTTAGTTTTAGGCCTTAGTAGGCCATGATGCTAGTTTAAGGCCATAGTAGGTCATGGTCACATGGTGTTAAATGGTAGTTAGAGGAGTTTACCCCCACCATGTAATACTAATCACAGGATAAACAAGGCTATAGTGTAGAGAACAAAGGGTAGACATATTAAGATAGGAAGTAGTAGTGAGGTTAAACAAGGTTAACAATGCATAATAGTTCATGATATGATAAGACAAGGTGAAACAAGAAAAAGTGGGATACATGTGGTGAATCTTGGTTAAAACATGATAAAAAAAGGATTAGATTTTGCTAGTTTTAGGCCTTAGTGGACCATGGTTTAGTGCTACAAGACTATTGGATAAGTTTGGGCATCAATAGAGGCTATTTATGGGCTATTTGGACTAAAAAAGCAAGGCTTTTAAAGCTTCCACACTATACCCCCCCTATTTCCACGTTGACTAGTGTGGAAGGGGTGACCCCTAGTGTTGATGAAACTATTTTTTAACTCCTTGTAGCTTGTATGTTAGCATAGCTGACTAGGGAATGTCATAGGCTATATTTTGACACTTTTTTCAACTTCTAGGACTCTACTTTTAAGCCTAAAAGTATCTTGCATGCTAGGTAGCATGGGGACAAAGGAAAAACTATTGCATGACATTCAAAGGATTAAAATTGGGGTTCCTAGGCTTTCCCAAGGTAGCATAGGGCTAGATCTATTAAAATTAATTATTTTAAAGGTCACAAAAGGCCAAAAGGTAGGCATTGATGTCATATCCCATTGTCTCCATGCTGGCCAATGTCAATTTGGAGAGAGGGGGGGGGGGGGGGGGGGGGNGGGGCACTTAGTGTAGAGGATTCAAATCTAGGCTAAAAAAGGTCAAAAAAGGTTGCATGAATAACCTAAATCAAGATCTAACAATTGTGCATCCCTCGACTTGATTTTAGACCATTTGGATGAGGTTTTGAATGATAAAGCAAGTTTGAAGTAGTCTCCATGCTAGCCAATGTGGAGCAAAAGAGGCACTCTTGCTTTTTTATATTAGGATGGTGTGGAGAGCAAATAAACTAGGTTTCTATGTCCCTAGGGTTGAAAAATATGATTTTCCAAGTTTTTGGCTGTTTTTGGTCATGTTTGAAGGTAATTTGAGACCATGCAAGGTGACATCCCCTTTGATCCACATTGGGGGAAGGGGGAAGGGGTTGCTCCAACATGGAAGAAGGGAGTTGATGAGTTTTTAGGATCAAAATGAGCTCAAACAAGATGAAATCTTAAGGCTATGAGATCTTAGGCTTTCCCAATGTAGGTCCTCGGTCTCCTAGAGTGTGGATTTGTTGATTGAGGGGAAAAGGTAGCTCTTCCACATGAGCTCCACATTAGCCAGTGTGGAAGAAGGGGTTCTAGCATGGAAGAATCATAGATCTTAAATCTATGTTAATTTTGATAACAATAAACCATGCATGTGTGCTCCTGGGGTTTCTAGTATCAAGGGCTAGGGTTTAGGATCAAAATTTATCATTTTAAAGGGCTTTTGAATGGTGTTATGGCTTACCTCCTTGGTTTCATACTGGCTTCATAATGGAAAGCATGGAAGTAGCTAGGAAGATCAAAAGGAATCAAATTTTGACTATGTTTGGTGTATTTATTTAGGTTTGAAGACTCTAGAAGGTGTAAATAGGATTCTAAGATGCATGCAAGATCATTCGATGTCATTCTAAGGTGTTTATGAGCTCAAAATTAGCCCTCCTTTAGTCTTCGTGCTAGCTAGCATGGAAGAGAGGATCCCTATAATGAAAGAATTATAAATATTAGATATGGACTAATTTTAACCTCAATCGATCATGCATGTGTCCTCCTAGGGTTACCAGTGTCGAGGGTTAGGGCTTAAGATAAAAAACAGTTAATTTGGAGGTTGTTTAGGTGGTTTTTGGAGTCACCCCTTTGGTTCCACACTAGTCCATGCTAGCTAGTGTGGAACCAGCTAGGAAGACTAGAGGGGATTAATTTTTGGCTATTTTAGGTTAGTTTTGGTTATGCATGTATAGTTCCAAGGTTGATGGCATCAATAGTCAAGGTCTAACATCAAAATTTATCAATTTTAATGGTTTTTTTTTAATTTTACCCCCTTAGTTTAACATTGGCTCCATGCTAGCTAACATGGAACTAGCTAGAAAGACCTTAGGGGGTTGATCTTTGGTCATATTTGATCACTTTAAGGAAGTCTGGTACTCCTGGTAGTGCTAGTAGGGTTTTTGGGGGAGTATAAGGAAATTTGATGATATTTTAGTGCGTCTATGATCTCCCATGAACCTTCCTAGCTACATCCATGCTAGCTAGCATGGAAGAGAGGGTTGTTTAGTGCGGAGGTAAAGAAACGCATGAAAAGAAATCATTTTAACAAGTTTTAGCTACCAGAGCCTCTAGGAAGGTAGAGTTGTTAATAGAAGTACATTTGGAGGTAAATCTCAAGAGTTTTAGCTATTCCCCTCTTCATCCACATAGGCTCCATGTTGGCTAGTGTTGATAGGATCTCCACTTAGTGTGGATGAACTTGGAGTTAAGTTTTGAGCCACTTTTTACAAGTTTTGATAGGGTTTTGAGGCTACTAGGCTATAGAGGGTTAAGGGTCATGATTTAGTGTCAAAATAAATCAATTTTAAGGTCCCTAGGTGTCAATGTAGTCATCCACCCTTCTCCACACTAGGAAAAGTGGCCTTAATGTGGAAGGGAGGGGGATGATGAACTGTTTCCAAATTTGATCAGTTTTGTAACATCTGAAGGCTCTGGGAGACTTTGGCAAGGTCTGGAGGTTACTAGGGTAGGTTATTAGGTTGTTTTTGGCTATAGAATAGGTTATATTGCACATCCTAGGGAATTCACATTGGTTCCATGCTAGCTTGCATGGAGAAGGGGGTTCACCAGTGAGAAGAAGCTTCAAGGATGAAAATCAACTCAGACCTTCACCATTGTTGACTACTAGAGGTCATGGAGAGGCATGCGAGCTATCTAAGTAGCATTTATGGTTAATTAGGACTTGGATAATGGTTTTAGGTCTTACCCCCTAAGCTTCCACTCTAGCTCCACACTAGGTAGCATTGAGGGGGGCTTCACCAACATGGATTAACTAAGTCCAAAGGCTTCATGTGCTTTTGACTAGGTTTGAAGACATTTTGGTATTGTTGGGAGTGCCTAGAGGGGTTCTAGGTCCTATGAGCCCTCTTTAGGGTCAGATTTGGGTGAAATGGGCATTGGGGATAGGAATAGGTATTACCCCCTTACTCCATGTTGGGCAATGTTACCCTAACATGGAAGCCAAAAATACCAATTTTTGGTTAGATTTAATCCCATATCAGTGCCTAGGGTTGGATAAGGTAGTTATAGCTATCAATAGTGGTAAGGAAGTTAGTTTCTAAAGGTTTTAGAATTTGGGAAGTATGCATCCACAATAGATCCATGTTGCCCAACATGGATGCATGGGAGTTAAGGCTTAAACATGGTTTTAGACATTCAAAGGATCAAAACCCTTAACATTGATGGAGTTGAGATTGAGCCTTATGCACTCAAACTTAGAAAAATTAAAAATCACTAGCTTCTATAGAACTTTAGTATGATGATGTTGTCACACTTGTCTACAAAGGTGGCTGGAGTTATAGTGGAGACCCTACTACCTAGGTATGTGCATTTGATTTCTTGGTTCATAACTGATGATTGAGAGACTCAAGTAGCAGGAGAGCCAATGAAGATGAAGGTCACCATCAATGCAAATTACCTTTCAGACATCTAGAAGATGCCAAAGTATTCTCAGTACAACATTAATAATACTCTGATGATGGTGCAAAGAGCCCACTCCCTATTTCAAAATCCTCCAAGCATCATGTACCAATTACATGGGTAAGCATGGCTACTATAAGTTTTAATGTTTTGGATTTATTAAATTTGTCCATGTTTGCTAACTTGTTAGCTATACACACATCTTGTAGGTATAGGGTTAATGATCAAGGCTTGATCAAGAATGATCAAACCTTGGTGGTAGTCCATACCACATTGAGTGAATTTACCAAAGGCCTAAGGATTAGACATGTCATTTTTGAATAGCCAAGGGGGGATTTTGATGAATACCATACTAGATTTGACCCTATTTACAAGATGTGTGTGGCTACCAAAATAGCACAAAACTAGTGAAAGATCCCTAAGGTCATCAAATATATGGGCATTACTACTGAGATCCTTGCACATGCTTTTCCAAAAAAGAAGAAGAAAGATGAGAAAAAGAATGGTTTTCTATGGTATACCTAAGGTTTTATGGCTATTTGGATCTTAAGTATTCTATGGTCTAAACATAGTTGAATTGATGCTAAGCATTTGTATTTGGCTTACAAGACCTTCCACTTCTACTGATGTCACTATACCCCTCACTGGACATTTTGTAGATACTCTCATCCTAATGTTTAGTGAGATGGGGCCAACATAGGATTGGTTGATAGGATAGATGTTTGAGAACATCTAGACAAACATCATGCATGCAGGTTTGCTTGAGGTCTTCATAGTGCCTAGTGCTATTGTCCCTTCTATGAAGATGCTGAATGTCATTGACTTCTTTGATGCAAAAGTTGATGTGTTCTGCACCACAGTGCAAGGCATATCAATTGTCATTGCCATCAGTGAGGTTAGCATTGAAAAAGTTGATAAAGGTTCTATGGTAGAGGAGGAAGAAAGGTGTGTAGAGGAGGCACTCTTATAGTAATATATGGATGATCTAGACATCTTATTTAGCAAGCCACTACTCGGGGAGCCTTCAAACAACATCCCTAATGATGATGATGATGATGAGAATGCAAATGTGAATGCAAATCTAGGCATTCCTATGCTTTACTCATTATTGCATATTATTTTATGTTTAATTTCTTAGTTCTTACTATCCAATAATTGGTATAGTTATCATAGTTCCTCAACCATAAGAAAATAGCTCTACATCCATGTTTTGCATGAAACCATGGGTAAAGGTCCTGAACAAGATAAAATTCATGCATGAGCTGGCAAAGGACATCATCGGTCAGTTGTAACAAATTGCATCCAAGATCAATAAGAACTATGTTTTGCTATTCCTTAGTTGTTTTGCTATGAGTTATATTTTATGCTACAGCTACCTTAGATTGTATACCATGTTTATGGTTATATTTTTATCATTTTAGTTGCCATGCATGGGATCCAACCTAAGATATGGAGTTTGAATCCTTACCAAAGCTTCCTCTTGACACCTCACATGTTCCCCTAAATCTATACAAGACTACCACTGATCTTGCAGTTTCATATGCAAAAGCTTCATAGGAGATTTAGAGGTTCAACAAATCCCTATATGAACATGTTATGGTCATGAAGGTGGAAAATAAAAGGTAAGCCAAAAGAATTTAGGATCTTGAAGAATGTAAGGCCTATGTGGAAGTCTAAGTGACTAACTCAAGGATCTTATGAAGCAAGGATATCATGTGGACCTGCTACTCACACACCATCCAAGACAAAGTTGCCCTCTCTTAGGAGTTGCATGAGTAGAAGATGCAGATAGACTTGATCTCCTAAAAGGCCTAGGATTGGAAGGATTATAATGCTTGGGTCCTGGAGTGGGATAAGACACAAAATGATCACTAGTATAAGTATAAGGTTAATTGGGAGGCATACTTGAAGTGGTTGAAGAGGGAGACAATTGAAAATCAAAAGAGGGATCTATTTATCCAAGGCATTGAGTCTGAGAGTGTTTTCAACCTTTTTGAAAGCACTCTCACAATAGTTGAGTCTCTTACTCATATCACTATGGCTATGGATGAGGTATTTATGGCTACGATATCATGAGAGCCACCATCAAGGATGGGCATAGATAGGACTAATATCTTCATAGGCATCAATTTTTGGAATATTGACTAGGCCAACATGATGGAAGACTAGATTCTCCAACATTTGGATACAAGCCTTTACCATCTTCCTTGAGAGTTTATAGAGCCAAATTTTCCGTAGCTTTGATGATGTTTATGTTTTATGTTTTAAGTATTAGTTTTACATTTGTTTCTGTCATGGTTTGGTTATGTTGGTTACTGATTGGTTGTACATTGTTATGTCATAGGAATTATATGATGTTGGCAGTCCTAGTTGTGCAAGTGATGATGATGATGATGATGATGCACCATCTCCTTCCCCTCTAGATGTCCCCTTAGCACCACCAGATGCATGTTATGATAGCTTTTTTTGATGATTTTTGGTTCATTTTATTTCATGTTGGACGTTGTATGGCACATATTGGCCAATGCTTGAGTTGTAGAAAATTTAACACTCATGGTTTATTATTTTTATATTTATACCACATAGTTTGGCCATGGCTATATATATTATTTTAAAATGTTTCAAATTTTAAGCTTTAATTTTTGTTTTGGCTATATATGTTGTTAATGGCTTGATTGCTTTAAGGTTTTATGTTGTAAGCAAGGCTATGCTGTTGATGGCTACATTGAAAATGGTTAGATTATAAGATTAGGAATGGCCATAGGATAAGGGTTACTTGCCAGTTTTATGCCATGGAAAGCCACACGTTTATCACTAATTTAAAGTCTTAGTAGACTGTAGTGCTGGTTTAAGGCCTCAATAGGTCGTAGGTTTCCTAGTTTTAGGCCATGGTGGGCCTTGGGTTTTGCTAGTTTTAGGCCATGGTAGGCCCTTGCTAAAAGGAAACTTATGTTTTTGGTGATTTTCTATTTTTAAAATTTTTATGGGGTTTTTGAAATTTTTATAGGGTTTTTGATATTTACAACATGTAAAAAAGTAAAGAAAGAGAAATGCTATAATAAATAAAAATGAAAATGAAAGTAAAAACTTATGCTACATGCATAAAAGAGTAAAACAAAGTACACAAAAAAGCATGACAAGTTAATAAAGAAAATTTATGCTATATGGCTATTAGTGCATATCAATATATGGTTGTAAGGGCATGGGGTGAAAGGATCAAGGCGTACTTCACTTGTGAAGATTCTTCCTAATCTTTGAAAGATTAGGAAATGTGTAAGATCTATTCTGCACAAGTTTATATTCACCATCCCCTTTGTTGATGATGTTAAAAGGGAGTTCATACCATAATGCATCTCATTGCCCATCATTGTCATTCTTGTCTTTCTTCTCTCTTTTGGGTTTCTGGGTTTCATGGCTAGGAGTTTCTTCTTGAAACTCCACTTTAGACCTATGCTCTATATCCACATTGTTAACAACTAGGGATGCCATGTTATCACCATGAATGATTATTTCACATCCCTCATAAAGAAGGTGAATCTCTTGGTGGATGGATGAGGACACAACTCATAACTAAGCCAACCAAGGTCTTTCCAAGATAACATTAAATCTTAGCATCTCCTCCATCACTAAGAAATCCAAAGTTGTGGGGAATTACTCCCCTACCACTAAATCCAAGGAAATAAACCCCTTGACAACAACTCTTGATCCATTGAAGGACTTAAGAGCAACTGTTGATGTGTGTTGTATTTGCTCTATCAAGCCAAATCATTCAATGATGGTACATGGAATGATGTTTGTTGCAGACCTGTCATCTACATGCACCCGGTGCACCTTATATTACCCTACACATATGGTTATGAATAGAGGAGCCTTAATTAATTTTCCATTTTGGAGATTAGCCTTGATTTCAGTATTGCAAAATACTAGCGATGTTGAGTTCTTATCCCTTGGTGAATTGGGAACCATCATTGGATGGATGGATTGCTTGTTAGTAGGGATGTCTTCACTAATAGGGATGGAGGTCAACATCCTAACTAGCACTTCATGATGTGTAGTGGAAGTCATGATCAGGTAATATAGGCTCAAAGTTATATTTTTTTGTTTAAGGAATTGTTTAACTTATTCCATCACACTAAGAAAGTTTTTCTTACTGGCCATGACCTTGTCATCTTGGTTTTGCTTCACTTCCTCCATGCATCCAAAAATATGAACTTCAACATTAGGTTGTTACTCTTGGGATCTCTCCTCTTTCTTCTACCTTTGGATTTTCAGATCATCCTATGAATTTCTTATTAAGGTGGATTGGGTAGAAGAGGTCATGGGTATAAACAATATGGGAGTGGGCTTTGGTGGACCTACTTCCTACTGTGCCTTAGTCTACTTATCACCTTTGTTGTTAGGATTTTGCTTATGCTTCTTCCTCTACTTGGTTGAGGCTTTTTGGTTGTTCTTAGTCGTGTTGGAGAAGGAAGCTATGGAATTAGCCACCATGAGAGGCCATTGTTTAGTTGAGGTCTTATTCGGTTCCCTCAGGGGCACTTGTGATAGTACTCTCATGACAAACGGGAATCTGGAGCTGGTGAAAGTTGAAGAAGCACTTTCATCGTGAGGGGATATCCAAATCACAAATGGTTCCCTCACTTTTCATCTATGTTAAACATTGATATAATGTATGTAGCATTACTAGCATTCAATGGGTCCTTATAAACTTGCATTGATTGGTTCTATGATCAAACAAGGTTGGATGCATCTAGAACCAATTCTCCCCTATCTATAATCTTCTGTAGGTCATCCTTTAGTGCAAGGCAGAAATTTGTGTCATGGCCAAGTAGTTCGTGAGAGTGGTAAAAGTGGTTTAACTTAAAATATTTAGGTAGTTGTGGGTCATTCTTTATTACTTGAGTGGGATATTTGGCTATCTCACATAGTCCATCATGCTTCATTTAAAAGCTTCAATCATCTACTTATATTGAATGCACCCAGTTCTCAACAATTGGTCTAATAGCTCAAATAGTTTTAATGGTAGCCTAGTATATTTAGACCTATCCTTCCTTTCAAAGTTGGGTCTGATTGTTGTCAATGTGGTGGACCCAGAGGTTGATGGTTGGTTATCTCACTCATTAGTAGGGGCCTTGGGTGGGTTGGTCCTCAGCCCATGGTTAGTGGTGTTGGCTTCTTTGGTTGTTGTTGCTACAACCATGTTGTTTTGTTTACTCTTCTTCTTGTCTCTTCATGTGTGTTGGGTTTTGTATGCCACATAGGTTAGGTCATGACTACCCTCCACAACATCCTTTATGTTCTTTATCTAGGAGAACCCTTGACTAAGTATTTGTGTATCAAGATAGTATAGCTTGGATTAAATGAAATTGTTGAACACCCCATTGAATATAGCCAAAAGATGAGTTTTGGCTATAGGATTTGGTTCTCATTTAGTAGCTTTTTCCATAATTGGATGAACTTCTACACTAGCTCAAGGGATCCCTACTTGACCTTCATTAGTTGGTTAAGTGTAGTATTGGGATTTAAGTTATACTTGAGGTGGTTAATGAATTGGGCTACGAGGTCTTCATGGAAGGATATGGATCCTTTGGATAGGACATGGTACTAATTAATCACTTTTTCAATCAAGAACATCGGAAAGATTCTCATTATAGTGTGTTGTCATGGTTGCAACAGCAAGCACTTGGATCAAAAAGTTATAAGTTGAGCATTGGGATCACCTTCTTCATTATACTTATTGCATTGAGGGATAGGAACTCCAAGAGGAAGCATCAAGGGTGGAACCATAGGACTGATGGGATCATCCTAGTAAAAATACATGATCTTGACACTTTGGGAAGCAGAAGCCTTGAGCCTCTTCAATTCCTTTGTTAGATCTTGGATCATTTGAAAGGTGTAATCTAGGCCCTATGGTGCTCTTATTGGCTACAAGGTTTGCACAAATTACTATGGTATTTGTTGTGAGACCTATGACCTCACTATTGGTTGTAAAACAAAGGAAAGATGTTGCTTGTACAGAGTTGAAACCCTAATCTCCATTGTGCAAAGAACTTGCAACAAAAATGTGATCACAAAAATGATTTGTTGTACTTAAAAGTTAGATAGAAAGCTCATAATCTTGAAATGAAAATGAAACAAAAACATCATGGACATTCTTTTGCTCTATTTGCATTCTTGAAATGGTAATCAATAATAGGACATTAGGGTGCTAACATCTCCAATGCCCTTGTTGTTGCTTCATGGTAGTAGTAGGAGTAGTTTTATAGGCCTAAAGCAATTCTATTATTCTCATCCATTCTCCAAGATTTAATAGGCATACATGAAGTAGGATTTGTTGTTAAGATGTAGTAGAGGAGGCAACCGTGAAAGCAATAGGAGCAAACTAATGGTGCCATGGGAAGAGCTCATCCATCGACAGGAAGCAAAGAAATAGCAACGTGACTCTTTCTCCATCGCAACTAACACAAATTTAGATGGAAATTGTATAATGACTAACACAAACACTTGACCATGAGACTCTGATAGATCAAGATCCAAGTGCGTTGGTGACAAAAGGCATGGAAAAAGAGGTGATCAAGGCATCCCAAGTAGTAGCCAACAATGACGATATAACGTAGAGCCAAGAACACATAGCTTCTAGCATAAAATCCATGGGGATTATGAAGGCCTCCATAGGGTTACACATCAATGCCATGTAGCAATACATGAAGTTGAAAGGCTGCATAATCTTATTTTTTAAAACATTGTGCATGTTACCATATACATGGTTGTTTTTTAATGTTGAAAGGAGAGTTTATTTAGTTTAAGTTACAAATTTATGCATTATAATTTTATTTTCTAAGGGGATTTAAGAATTAAAAAAAATATTATTATTCCTTATGGAAGTTATAATTTTCCCTTGATATTTGTAAGGATATGATTACTCATAGGATACTTGCTCACCATGGCATGTATTTCTCAAATTTTTGTAACTTCCTTTGGTTATCTGCTTGATATTGTTGCCAATAAAACACTTGGTAATCATAGCTCAAATTTTTAGCAACTTCTTATAGAAGTTATAACTCCTAGGGTGGTTACAAATTAATATATTTAAATATTTGTAGTACCCTTAACTTCTCATGATTATTGTAACCACCCTAAGGATGCTATAAAAGGACCCTCAAAGGTAGGGTAAAAAAGAAGATTTGGAAGGTAGAGAAAGAGAGAGAGAGAGGGAAGAAGCAACTTGGAAGAAGATTGAAGATTGTAAAGGCATGGCTTGCTAAAGAAATCAATTAAGTTGCATTGTTTTAATCTTATAAGTTCATTTCTTCCTATTTTGTATTAGTTAATTAACTAATCATTAAAATAGTATCATTTTTGGCATTTATTTTGGGATTTATCCTAGGTTGCTTTTATAGCTATGTTTTTATGAAATATTAGACTCCTATTAAGATTTTCCATAGAAGAGCTTATGTTGTTGAAAAGCATCAAGAGCAAATAGTAATGTCTTAATGAAATTTCTTATCTTGAGCATAGAGAATCTAGGAAAATCTTTGGTATTTTGAGATGACTAAAATAGCTTCATTGTTTTAAAGTGTATTGCCTTGGTATTTCAATCCTAAAATTGTCAAGTTTCTGAAGGCTCTATTAAATGTAATCTTTGACAACTATTGACTAGCCAAAAAAGAGACTTGTACTTTAATGTTTACACAGCAATTTTTGGTAGTATAATAAGATTGTCTTTATATAATTGCTTGTTTAGCTCAAAAGGTTTGGATAATTTGTAGTTAGATTAAATTAGGAAAAGCTTTATTGTGAAGTGTTTTCTCATGTCAATTTATCTTGCTTAAATATTTGAGATTTCACACAAATCTACTTTCTTTTCTTTCTTTTTCAAAGTCCATTAAATCTCACTCTATTTCTAGTTTTCTTGTGGAACTTTCTCTCTAGGAGAAATTAGAAGTAGACTGGTAGAATTGTGCTAAAATGTTTTAGTAAAATTTTATTTTGTTACAAGTAATGTACTATAGGAACTGTATAGACTAAGTGATTGGACAAAATAGGTATCTCTAACAATTCATAGTATTTGACAAAGATAGCTGAGTTTCTTTTATGATAGCTGATTATAGTTTCATTTACAACCTAACCATTTCAACATTTGCAATAAAAAATACATACTCATGTTTAGTACATTTCATAACTACTGAGTTTATTTGGTGGCATTTGGACCTTAGTGTTGCCAGAGACTAGGAAGCACCTAAACCCTATTTGAAGACATTGGTGGTTTGATCCCAAATGGTCACCAATAGCAACGTGCACCATCTAAGAGGTTGTGAAATCATATAATGACATTGTAACAGATCCTAAAGTTAAAATCACTAAGGAAAATAATAATAATAACTAAAGCACACTATTTTCTTCTAATCTAATATGGTTTCTTCTCATAGGGGAGATTCTCCACCACCTTTCAAAAGTGGATCCAATAAACAAAGACATGAAGGGTCAAAACCACTAGCGCCACAACAATGCAAAGTGTTCTATACTCATCCAAATGAGTGTGTGCCAAAATTCACCTTCATCTTGCACTAGGATGAATAGATGTCATGGAGGCACATGGAGGGTAACATCATGTTGCCACTCAATCGATCAATCCTTGTGACACCATAAATTTGGCATCACAGGGCTTAATGTTGAATACATTATGTAGGATCATGACTATCAGGATTAGCATCCCACTATAGCACAATGCAAGAAAGATCGATAACATGCAGCTTGTTACAAGGCATTAAAGGGGAAATGGTTCATCAGCCCCTTGTTCCTACTAGGCCAAAAGGAAAGTTAGGATCCTTTCTCAAGGGGTTCTCAAAACATTGATTCTACTTCCCTCTTCTTTGATGAAGGGGCCCTTAACCAGAATTTATAGTCCACTATAAACAATCTTGATTTTGGGAAGAATGGGTCCCATGACCATGAAGGCTTCAAGGAAGGGAGTCAAGGTAGGAACATGGACTGACACTATGATAACGATAAACATGATGATCATGGATGTGACTGAAGTAAAGGAGGTGCCAGGTACTATTTTGGTGCTAGTCCTTCTTCCTCTTAACCTTCAATGTCCTCATCTTCTTCCTCCTCTAGCTCCAACCAAAGTTACAAAGGACAAAATTGTGATGGAGGTGACTGATAGGACAGAGATGATTGTAGGGCCCATTGGACTAGTAGAGACTAAGGACATGGACATTCAAGGGAGGTCCACCACCATGAAAAAATGGGTAGTAGAGGACATCATAGGTATCATGACCATCACCAAGGCTATGACTAGGAAGAGTCTTTACTTGTAACTAGGAACATGTTGAACATTGTAGATGCTATGAGGATTCCAACAAGGCATGTGAAAGATAGTAGAAGCAAAAGGTTGGATATTAATAATATCCCCAAGTTCAAGGGGGATACAACTTAGATTCAAAAAAATCATCTTTAGGCCTTTCATGATGCCTATTCCTTGTAAAATGTTGAAAAAAATTGGCAAAAACTAAATCTATTCCCAAGAATGCTCATTAATGAAGCTGAAAGCTGGTATTGGTCCTAAGAACCAGAATCAATCAGATAATGAAGTATAATGCTTCATCTCTTCAATGATAGGTATCAAATATACTCTTGATTATCTAATCTAAGGAAGCACATCCAAGGATGGAGATAAGGAACACATGAATCCTTGGATGTGGCCATGGGTAGATATTACTCTATGTTCCACAGATGCCTAGGCCATTACTTTTCTCAAAGGGAGTATCTTTGCCATATCATAGATGGGTCCTAAACAAAAATTAGAAGGACTATTGGGGTCTATGCCTAGGGGAGACTTTCAGAGCTAAGGGCCCATTTGATCCAAAGGCTGATTGAGTAGATGGCCAAAGAAGAAGGTGAGTTGTGAAAAAGGGAAAGTGCAAAGGAGTACAACTGGGATCCTTCCATTCACAAAAACAGGGTTCAATTCTTTGATAATGAGAAGGGCATTACTTGATGAAGTGGTGTAATGTAAACCCTTGCCAATCCAAAAATATGATTTAAAATATTAACTAAGGTAGATAAAATGTGGAATTCTTTAGATGAGAACTTTCAAAGTGCTATCAGAATTACAGAAGATTCCAAAGAGCAAAGTAGTGATTGTGATCAAAGGAGCATGAAAGAAGCTAAACTTGCCCATCAAAGGAATAAGGATAAGGCTATTGTCATTGAGGAGATTTTATAATTTTAAACAAATGATGATGGTAGGTGTGATATCTACTAATATGAACATCCTAGGGGATGTTCTCGAATTATGTCACACTTGCAAGAATTTGGGATGTACACATTGAATTCTAGATTGGCAAAAAGATAAGCACCTAGAAGATTGTCTTATCCTTAAGGTAACTATAGGTGGTTTCATCAACAATAAGCTTATTATTCAAGTGGAGCTCCACCCCAACCTTATAAGAAATACTAGTTGATGAAGTGTCATTTAGTTAATGCATCGATTGGGCCACGTCGATGTGGGCCCGTCGACGTAGCCACCCTGCATCAACATGGCCCCGTTTACGTAGCCACCTTTCCCAGCCTATAAATAAGAGGGTCTTCCACCTCATTTAGGCATCTTTTTGAGTAGTTGTAGCGAAGCTCTTGTAGTTTGTTCTTGTAGGAGATAGAATATTTTACAAGTGCCCATAGCAGGTGTAAGAAAAGTGATCAGCTCTTTATTTGATCGCTGATGTATCTAAGCCCATTGATGTGACGACAATAAAGACAAACTATTCAAGAAATCCTTGAAGCATTTGGACTTAGTTATTTTATGCAATTAATAGTTTAATATGTTTATGCTTTATTAGTTACTTGTTAATTACTTTTATTTTCATTAATATAATTTCAATCATTATTGTTCATTCGTAGTTCGTTAAAGCCATAAGTACGACCATCTCGAACATAATCCAAACGCTTGGTAAGCCCAGTGACGCTTAACGTTTGGTAACCTAGAAGTGTTAGGAGATGCTCAGAACATGCTCGGAAGATGGGATTGGATACTTATGCTAGGAGTAGTTAAGATTTATATTAAGATAATTTTAGATTAATTAATATTCTATCCTTATTTTCCAAGATAATTAGTTGTCGAAAAGATAATTAAAAAGATATAAAAATCATTAGCCTTAATCTCACTTAACCAACGTAAATAGAACTTCACAAGTGAGATTAGGATGACAAAGACCGTTCTAACCCAAGATTTCATTGGTTAGAAGTCTGGTGTATGTTAAGTGCTTACAGTCTGCGGATTTCAACCGAGTCGCGTGTGAACACGTGATTCGTATGGTTGGGCATAGGGATACCTAGCCGTTCATCATTGGCATCATTGCCGGGGACTGTTAGTCTTACATGCGTCATCTGACCTTAGTGAAATTATCATTTAAGTTGTTGGAATAGACCTAGGGTAGAAATATTTATGCATGCTAGGTGAATTCAAGTAAATAGTAAGGTACATTGATTATATGGACCATCTTGCGTCCAACATGTCTTCTCATAGGAGAGATGTATTCGAATCGTCGGTGCCACAATAATGTCGGGTGGTGTAAAAACATCCCGATGAATATGTCCCTGATTTCACATTCATCCTACATCAGGATGAGCATCTCTGATGGTGGAACATGGAAGGTAGCATCGTGCTATTGCCCGACCGAGTGGCTCTTGTGATGCTATATCATAATCTAGGTAGATTGGTCCTCCATTTGCGGAGTATGTCATGGAGCACCATGACTACCACGACTATCATCCCACGAAGGCTCAATGGACAAGAGATCAGCAACAAGCAGAGAGATATGAACAGTAGAAGCGAAAACAATTCAATAACCCCTTATTCTCGCAAGGGCTGCAAGATGATGGGGATCCCGTATTTCATGATACCCATTCGACCAAGCTTCCCCTGGGGTAGCAGTTCATCCAGTCAATCATTCAGAACAAACCTTCAAGTGACCACGATCCTCAAGGGGATGGAGGGTCACACAGCAAGGCTGGGCTGGATGACTAAGGGCATCATTAGGGAAGATGGGTAGATCACCGCTGGAGCGGTGGCGATGCCTCTCCTTCTTCTCCGTCCTACCCCTCTCCTGCATCTTCCTCGACCTTAGGCTCTAAGTGTAACAAGGGAAGGCTGGAGCGAAAGGACGATGGTAAACAGGTTCAAAAGAAGCAATGTGAAGAAGCATGCGACCAATCATGTGGTACTCACCAGCATGAAAGTAGGGGTAGCTGGAATTATCACAGATGTCATGGTCCCCAATAGGACTATGATTTAGATGAGCTGTTGTTAGCTACTCGGAGCATGCTCCAGATCGCAGAGGTAGTTCACATTCCAAGTAGGCACATAAAGGATAGTTGGATCAAGTGTGTTGATATGAACAACATCTCCATATTTGAAGGGGGTACAACTATGATCCACAGACCCACCTGCAGGCATTCCATGATGCCTGCACCCTACAAAACATTGATAATGATTGGAAATGGTTGAAGCTATTCCCTTGCATCCTCATCACAGAAGCTGAAAGATGGTACCGGTCCTTAGAGCCAACATCGATCAGAAGATGGTGTACAATGCTTGAAATCTTAAATGACAAATATCAAATGTACTTTAGAATGGAGAATCTAAGATGGTAGATCCAAGGTTGGAAACAAGGAAATCATGAACCCTTGGATGCTGCCATGAGCAGGTATTACTTATTGTTACATCAGTGCCCTATTCATGGTTACTCTTAGTGGGCACAGATTCACCACATCATTGATGGGCTCTATTTTAAAACACGAAAGACCTTGGGCATGTACGCCAAGGGATGATTGTTGGAGCTAAGGGCCCATCAGTTGCAGCACCTCATTGAGCAAGTGGCCAAGGAAGAAGGAGGACTTAGGAAAAAGGAGAGTATAAAAGAATTTAATCGAGACCCTTCCCTCAGAAAGAGGGAGGTTCGATTTTGTGATGACGAGGATGAGTCACCATTGGAAACAGTGGTGAATAGGGAGAATTTGTCGTTACAAAAGTTTGCATTCGAAATATCGGCAAAGGTGGAAAAAATTTGAGATTCTTTGGACAAGAAATTTCAAAGTGTACTAAAAATTGTAGAAGAGTCCAAAGAATAAGGTAGCAACTGTGATCAATGTAGGAAGAAGGGAGCTAAACGTGCCCAACATAAGGGTAAGGGAAAAGTTGTTGTAGTAGAGCAGGTTGTAGACTCTGACACCTAGGAGGACGATGAATGTGGCATATGCTAGTATGAAAATCTTAAGGGATGTTGTCCTGTGATGTCACATCTTCAAGAGTCTAGGGTGTATGCCTTGAGCCCTCGTTTGGTGTAGTGGCAGACACCCTAAAGGTTACCTTATCCACAAGGCAACCCCAGGCGATTCCACTAGCAGTAGTAAGGATATTATCCAAGTGGAATGCCCCTGCAACCCTATGAATACTTTCAATAGTGGTAATAACCACAAGTGTGGGGGATGCCACCTCTAAGGTAGCAGTACCCTTACAAGCAGTCAAATCCTTATGGGTACTATATTCAGCAACCGGTCTCCCCAAGAGACTCTTCCAGTCATGCAACCTTTCCCAACTACTACCATCCCCCTAAATATTTTTGGCATCAATCTCCATCACCCAGGGGGACAAACCCACATCTCTTCTACCCTCTGTCACCTTCTTCTACCATTCCTCCACACCATTCCACTCAATTGCCACCCACTCCATCATTGCAAGGAGAAATACTGCCACAACCATAGGAACAAAATGCTACAAGGGCCGTTAAGTTACAACTGGCACCTCAGCCGAGTGGACCGGAACCCAAGCCACACAAATGTCCCTTTTTCTGGCCCAATAATTTGAACACACCCTCACCTACGCCTATGGCCAATGTGTTCGAACCTACCAACACCTCCAACATCATACTGCTCGAGCAGTCCTCCATTCTGTCGCACTCCAATGTCCAGACGGTCATGCTCACACATGTTGTGATCGACTAGATAAAAGCAGGTTCTCTTCCCTAAAAATTGATAGAGCTGGGAAACCCCCTAATCTATCTTTAGGTAGCAGGGAATGAGCCATGCAAAGATCTTTTGGATTCGGGGTTAGGGGTTAATTTGATCTCTCACGATATGTACAAGAATTGGAACTTGCCCTTGCTAAAGAAGAGCATCATCCAGCTCGAGTTAGCAGACCAGTCCATCACCATTCCCTTGGGTTTGGTGGAGGACATTGTGACCACCATTTGTGGGTGGTCCTATCCTACTGATTTCCTGGTCATCTATGTAGAGAACTATAAGGGGAACTTCCCAATCATCATGGGAAGAGCTTGGCTAAGCATGGTGGATGCATGACTAGGACTCCGAGATTTATCCCTGGAAATTTCAAAGAAAAATCCTTTCAGGAAGATCGAGAATGTACCATCCGAAATCATTAGTCTCCGGTTGGAAGGAAACAAAAATCAGGGGATCACCAGACACACACAGAAGACCCTACCTTCGCCTGAGGACAAGCTGGAATGAACGAAGGTAGAGTACCTTGAGTGGTCTGCACGCGGATCAGGCAAGGATTTCCCCAAACGTACACCGAGGTGCTATACGCTGGGTTATATGTAAACAGCGTAACAAGCGTAAAGCATGAGCATAAACAACGAAACTGATGTGAACGGAGCGTAAATGTAAAAGAGCGTAAATAGAATACATGCAACAATTAATGCAAACTGTAACAGATTTTAGGAAGAAAATGTAAGAATGGTATTTCAAAATGAGAGTTACAATGCACCGGTCTAACGTAGTTGTAACTTGGACACAAGGCGGACGAAAAGCCCCAGTGGATGTAGGGATGACTGTGGGCTGGTTCACATTGTAGGCATAGTGTAGAGGCTGTATGCTTAGTGTACAGGGTTGTCCAGTGTACAAGGTTTTCTACTCTGGTTCTCAGCGTCTTTGCTCTTTGGTTTGCTCCAAATTTTTGCCAGCCGACCTGGATCTAGTGAAAAATTGGGGCTTTTATACAGGTTTTGACGTTAGACTCGGGTTGGGTGACACGTGGTGCGTTGACCAGGTGCAAAAGCATAAAATTTACAAGTGTACAACATGTTACATCTGTTGGGCGTATACGCTGTATCTGGTGGGCGTAGACTCTAGGCGTATACACTGGGTGTACTGGGTGTATACGCTGGCTGTGCTGGGCATATACGTTGGATGTGCTGAGCGTATACACTGTGTCTACCTGGCGTATACATTGGGCGTATACGTTGATGGTTGCTCTATTCGTGCAAGTCGCTGCCTTGTACCTGATTTTGCTCTACAGTGCTATTTTCATGCCGTCTTTAGGGATTGCATGCTGGGCATATACATCAGTCGTACAAGCTGAACGTACTTGTGAGGTGTGTACGTTGGTCGTGTACGCTGGGCGTATACACTGTAAACATCGAGTATATACGCTGAGAATGTCTAGCATATACGCTAGGCGAATATGCCATGGATATGAACTTGAGCATATACACTCGGTGTATACGCTGAGAATGTAAACTTGGGAGTATACACTGGGCGTATATGCTGAGAATGCATACTTAGTGAAAATTAAGTATCTTGATCTTCAAAGTTGCCATGTTTGATGCCAAATGTAGCCATGGTCATCTGTGGGTTGTAGAGACCTGCTTCTTGTTGGAAAAGTACTAAGCTCGAAATTTTGTGGTGTTTCATTAGCCCCTCTTTGTTGACGCTTGGAGAAATCGACCCGAGAAGCATCGACAAAGAAGTGCAAAACACCACAAGTAACTTGATAAAGACATTGTCCTTTGCCACTTTACTAGACATCATCGCACCGTGTTCCGTAGTACAGAGGATTGGGAAAGTGAAATCTGTAGCTGGTAGGAAAATGGAGATTATGGGGACTAGTAACTACCCAAGGGATTGTGCTTGGTAAAGGGGATGCTCTAGTGTGTATCATGCTAATCCTTGTCAATAGCCATTATTTAGCAGACTCGGAATCAAGACATGCGATGTGTGTCCTTTGGCAGAACAAAACTCTTGGTTAGTGTCCAAGAGGATTTGTTGGCAAGACCAAAGCCACATGATGATGTGTTGCATTCTTTGGAGGAACAGGGCCCTTGTTTGGTGTTTAGGGGGAGCCTGTTGGCGGAGAGCCAAAGCCATGCAACAGGATGTTTCTTGATTGTTTTGGACATGAGCACTTGGTTCCAAGACAACTGCCTTCCCGCCTGGGGCTTGTATGGGAAGTGCCAAGGGTCTCTCATTTTTTTTCAGGAAGAAGCTTTGTTTTGATGTTGTACTCGTGCTCAAGTGCTATGTTGTATGTTGCAACTGCTTCAAAGTGTTACAGTGCGCAACAACATGCTTAAAGTTTTGAGTGTACTGGGTGTATTAGAGGTGTGGCTGAGTAGAGTATGTTGATGAATAGGTAGGAAATGTAGCGGGAAATGGGGATGTACTAGTGAACGGCTTGATTTAGTCTTTCCACGTGGGTTGTGAACAACTTCTCACTTTGCTACTTATGACGAAGTGCATTCTTGTACGAACACCTCTAAGCATCATCCTGCAAAGGCAACTTCAAGGAGATAAGAAAACCATCAGTGAGTAAGTGGACTTAGACTTAAATAGCGGCTGATGAAACGATGGCACTGGAAGAGATTTCAGGCACTGTATATGGCTGGCAGCAATGTTGTTAGGATCGGCAATGGCGAGCGATGCAGTGATTCTGATGAAGTTTGAATGCAGCTACAGATTGAAGAATCAGAGATGAACTTGCCAGTTTATAGTCTTAGTGGACTATCATGGGTTAGTTTTATGTCATGACCTGTTGGACATTTCTCGTTTAGCGTCATGGAAGATGGTGCGTTGCCAATTTCTAGTCTTAGCGGACCGTGGAGAGGCAAACTAGTTTATAGTCTTAGCGGACTCTGGTGGATGCAACGACGGCAGTTTACTGTCGTGTCGGACGAGTGCTAGTTTATCGTCATTACGGACACTGTGTGGTATCATTTTATTGTCATGATGCCAGGATGGGCTGTTGTATTAGTTTTAAGTCATGATCCAGGACTGTTCTATGGTATCAGTTTACCATCATGATTCTAGGACGAGCTGTGGTATCAGTTTATAGTCGTGATCCAGGACTCGCACGTACTTGGCTGTATTCAAACATGGAATGGTTTCAAGAACGAGTGATTGGTTGGATTTGCCAGCTCATGCCCTTCCATATCAGCTAACTTAAATGCTTCGTTATTGTATGCTTTAGTGACCAAGTAGGGCCCTTCCCAGTTGGCTGAGAATTTGTCCAGGTGTTCCCGAATGGCCTTAAGTACAAGGTCACCTTCTTTGATGGGGCGTTTATGAACGTCATGCCGATGGCATTGCCGTTGCTATTTTTGGTACCATTTGATTTGATTGAGTGCACGTATGCGCTCCTCTTCCATCGAGTCCAGGTGAATGATGCGCAGGTCATCGTTTTGTCCTTCGTCGAGGAGTTTGGAAAGTGTGATCCTTAAAGATGGTACCTATAATTCCAAAGGTAAAACAGCTTCTGAACCATAAACAAGACTATATGGCATTTTACCTGTTGAAGTCCGATGTGTAGTACGATATGCCCACAATGCGTATACCAATTGTTTGTGCTATCTTCTCTTGCTTTGGGTAAGCATCTTTTTAAGTATAGTAATGATGGTTTTGTTGGTGGCCTCTTCTTGCCCATTGCTTTGAGGGTAGTAAGGGGATAAAAATGAATTTTTGATCCCCAGACTTTCACAAAAAGTTTTAGTTTCGGCACTACTAAATTGTGGCCCGTTGTCAATGATGATGGTCATGGGGATGCCAAAACGGGTTACAATGTTTTCGAGAATGAAATTGCACACGTGTTTAGATATAGTCTTTCGAAGGGGAATAGCTTCTACCCACTTCGTGAAATATTTTGTTGCGGTTATGATGAAACTATGCCCTACAAAAGATGAGGATGTTATTGGGCCGATAAGGTCCAACCCCCAGTTTCGAAAGGGCCATGTGATTTGCGCCGTATGCAACTCATTTGGTGGGACATGGATTAGATTACTGTGTCTTTGACAGGTACTGCATGTTTTAGCCTTGGCAAGACAGTCATACTCCATGTGTGGCCAATAATAACCTAAGTGTCTAATCTTTGTTGCCATTGCCTTTGGTGTTATATGTCCTCCACATAGTCTGTCATGTACTTGTTCAATGATGGTTTGGGCATCAGTACTACTAACGTATGTTAGCAATATGCCTTCGTAGGATTGGCGACACAAGGTGTCCCCTACCAGTGTGTATTGCCTAGAACATTTTCGTACTGCATCTTTTTGTGCATTCATTAAATGTTGTGGTGTTTCACCACGTAGAAGGTACTCTTTTATGTCGTCATACCATTCTATCGCGTGTGTTGTACTAACGGATGCAACTGGCAATGTATCAGGGGTATCGGTTATTGGTTTGGCACAACTGATTATGGAGCTTGGTAATGTATGGAACATGTCGGGCGATATGTTTAATGCTAAGGTGGCTAGTGCATCTGCGATGGTATTATCATTTCTAGAGACGTGTTGCACATCGATGTTTTTGAATTACCTCATTAAGTGTTTTGCCAAGTCACAGTATGGTTGTAAATGTTGTGCTTTGCATGTATCAATATCTATGAATTGGTTTAAGACTAGTTGTGAGTCTCCTCTGACCATGAGTCGTGTGATGTCTGAAGCCAACACTGTCGCGAGACCTCTAAGGAGACCTTCGTACTCTGCTATGTTATTGGTACAACGAAAATTGAAATGATAAGCAAAGGGTCTGATCTCCCCGGAGGGATAGGTGATGACAGCGGTAGCACTTCCCCCTTGAGAGGTGGATGCTTCATCAAAGTTTAGAATGACGTCGTAGTCATTGGGCACTATGTCTATTGTGCTTACGTTCTCATCCGAAAATTCTGGCTCTATTGTCGCTCGATCGTGCGTTGGTGACGTAGTCATTTGATTTGCTATGGCTTGACCCTTAACTGATGATTGTGCTATGTAGTACAGGTCAAACTCAGCTATCATGGCTTTCCAACGGGCTATCCGACTTGTTTCGTAAATGTTTCCTGTGATGGCTCTAAGCACATTATCGTTGCAAATTATGTTAACTTGGTTTTGGAAGAGGTAATGTCGCCATTTCTTTAAAGAAAAGACCAAAGCTAAACATGACTTCTCCACCTCATTATACCTTTTTTCTTGGGCAACTAATGCATGGCTTAAGTAATAGATAGGGACTTCGGTTTCGTCATCTTGTTTCTGGCAAAGCATAGACGTGATTGATGAATCCTATGTGGCGAGGTAGATGTAAAACGGTTTATCATTTTGAGGTGGATAAACCGTGGGTAGTCAGGCAAGTGCCGTTTTAATATTATCAAATGCATCTTGGCACTATGGAGTCCATTCAAAATGGAAGTTCTTATGTAGCAAGTGGTTCATAGGTTTTAATTTGTCTGTTAGCTTTTCTATGAAACGTCTGATGAATTGTAATCTACCTTGTAGACCTCAAAGTTCGGTAAGGTTGCCAGGTGGTTTTAAGTTTGTTATGGCCTTAACTTTATCGGGGTCTACTCGTATCCCTACTTCTGAGGCTATGAATCCAAGCATTTTTCCTATTTTGACACCGAAGACACATTTCTTTGGATTAAGTCTCAGCTCATATTTTAAACAACGTTTTAGTACTAAGTCAAGATCTTGTACATGTTGTTCCGATGTCCTTGATTTAACCACAATGTCGTCCACATAGTCGTTGAGCGAGTGTAACATGTAATCGCTAAAAATGAATGTCATCTCCCATTGATATGTGGCCCCAGCATTCTTGAGGCTGAAGGGCATCATTGTGTAACAAAAGGTTCCCCATGGTGTCATAAAGGTAGTCCAGAGCTGATGCTCTGAGTTGATGCGTATCTGGTTGTATCTCGAGAAGCTATCCATAAAAGCTAATAGGGCGTGCCCAGTGGTTGAGTCGACGAGTTGATCGATGCTGGGTAGGGGAAAATCATCTTTTATGGTTGCAACATTTAGATCTCGGAAGTCAATGCATAAGCGAATGTTTCCGTTGTTTTTCGGGACAATGACCATGTTGGATACCCACTTGGCGTAATCGACAGCCCGAATGAAACTAGCCTGATAAAGCTTGGTGATCTCATTGCGAACTGCCAATGCCACCTCAGGTTTAACCTTTCGTGCCTTTTGTTTTACTGGCCTCAATTTTGAATCAAGGATAATGTTGTTCTGGACGATTCAAGGATCTAACCCGGGCATGTCGGTGTAAGACCAAGCGAATGCTTTTATGTTGTCCCTAAGCACATCCTCTGTGTCTTTGGCCAGTTGAGGTTGCAGTAATGTACTTAGTTTTAATATTTTAATTTCTCCATCGGGCATGGCGATTGGGGTTTCGGTCAACGGATCTTCAGTGATGTTTTCAGCTTCTATGTCAAGGGGCTTTGTCATGCCTTTGTAGTTATCTAGCATTTTCTATGTTGAGGCTATGACTGCATCGTCCGTTGATAAACTTAAGTGGATGAGATTTATGTCGATGTCCCTTGCAATCTTTCCATGCGGCCCATCGATGATTAACAGTGTGGCTAAATGCTGATAATCCATCGAGCTTGCTCCTGCCAATGAATAGAGAGCAGAATGAGCTAACAGGTATTATTCTATGTTCTCTAGTAGCGTAAGTCATGTGTACATGTATGATGGTGGTTTATCATCACACTAGGATGCACGGTAGTTTAGGGCCTTACCAGGCCATGGGTGGCAGTTTAACGCCTTACCGGGCTGAATGTGACCCACAGGTGGCATTTTAAGGCCTTACCAGGCCGCAGGGGATTTGTATGTGGCATTTTAAGGCCTTACCAGGCCAACATGACAGTTTAAGGCCATACCAGGCCATCATGGCAGTTTAAGGCCATACCGGGCTGCATAATGTTTGCGCTAGAATGTTTAGTGTGAACACGTGAAGTTGGGTTTACAGGGGAACCAGGATGTAGTAATATTCGTTTTGTTTTATATATATATATATATATTTTTTATTTTTTATTTTTTTGAGAAAATTTTGATAAAAATGAGTAAAAAAAAGGCAAAAAGAGGCAAATTGGAAGATGGTGGCGGTGGTAGTGGCGGAGCACTATATAAAAGGGGGGGGGGCATCATTTGTTACATTGTAAGCCGGAAGCGAGCATAGATAGTGAGCGTAAGCGTAAGTGTAGACGACCTAGTGTGAAGGTAAAACACTAAACCCTGAGTGTAAGCGTAAATGACGAAACCCCAGCATAGACGCAGAGCGTAGAGGTCAAAGCGTCAACATAGATGTCCAAACTAAGCATGAGCGTAGAGACTCCAACTTAGCGTAGAGGCTTAGCGTAGGCGTAAACAGTTTCAACCCTCAGCTTAAACCTATCAATCCTAGCGTAGAGGACATTGAGATGGGCAAAGGTAAGGAAGTGGAAGGCCAGGGGAGGAAGGGACTTGACCTAACCTTCGCGGAGGAGAGTGAGGCCATGCTGCAGTGTCTGCCCAAGCCAAGGACTCCATCGTGGCCTGGATCATCACATAGGTAGGCTCTGATCCTGTCTCTATTAGTTATTTCCATCTGTACCAGTTTCTTAGCATAGATAGTCAGCGTAGAGGGTTTCGGTGCATACGCCCGGCGTAGACAGATAGTGTATACGCCCAGCGTAGATAGCCAGCGTAGACAGATAGCGTAAAGGGTTTCTATATGCTGAACATATTTTGTACATAGCCTAAGTTGTTTGTGACGTAATCTATTGTCAATGCGTAGCGTAAATGGTTTTACTGGCATGAAGCGTAGATGATTTTGTCAGCGTATACGCTAACTGTTTTTTACGGCATCTAGCGTAAACTATTTACACAGTGTTCAATGTAGACTATTTACACGGTGTTCAGCGTAGACTGTTTACACGGCGTATACGCTGAAGGCTATTATGATGTATACGCTGAGGGTTTCTACAGCGTATACGCTGAGCATGAACAGTTAATTTTTCTCAAGTGGGGTATAGCGCAGAACTGTTTTCATGGCATATGATTTGAATTGTTTTCGGCGTAAGCTTATTTGCATAGGGTTCAGCATAAACTGTTTGTGCAGCGTATACGCTGGCTATTTTCCACAACGTATACGCTGACTGTTTGCCACGACGTATACGTTGACTATTTGCCATGGCGTATACGTTGACTGTAAATGGTTTCATAACGTATACGCTGACTATTTTTCATAGTGTATACACTCAGCGTGAACGGTTTGTAATTTGTGTTGGCCTACCACATGGAAGTTTGTTGTTTCATCTGCTTTTCATGTATGGCTAATCTACCTCGGCATTTCGGCTGCTTGCAGGGACACTGAACCTTTTCTCTTGGTTGTTGAGCTAGTTGGAGTACTCACATGGTTTGGCCCCATTGAGGCTGATGAACCTACCCCAGATCTAACTATTGACAACAATGGGATTTGGTTTAGAGAAGGGGCGTGTGAATTCCTAGCCTTCATGCTGGACAGGTTCAAAGTGGTTGTCTGGTCGCACCTAAGTGAATAGGTGGCACGGAGGGTGCTTAAGGCCATGTTGCTGGGGGCCGCGGAGGGTCTCGCAGTCTTCATGGAAGACATCAACGAGGGGCCACTTGTAACTAAGGACGGTTCTTCCAACGGGCCTAAGTCTACATGCCCATTAGTGCACGTGTGGGTCCAATTGCCACGAGGGTAGGACTATCTCAACAACACCCTGTTTTTAGCTGCGTGTGCACACATGCTGTTCTAGAACCCTCTCGACACCATGTACCAGGTGGATAGGTAGGATCATTTAAGCTTGTTGTTTCTATTTTTTATGTCATTTGGCATTTGCTTCTGTTTTGACAAACGTTCTTTTGTAGGCCCCGAGTCAACCCAGATGGAACATGCGTTGAGGATGATGGGCTTGCTCTAGCTCGTACCACTCCAGAGACGTTTATGGCCGGTCCCATTGTTCGAGGAGCTGTACTAGCTCAAATGAAGGGTGATATCGTCCACTTTTACAAATGGTTCTCTAGAGCATTCGCACTGTGCAAAGCTCGTGGATGGTTGCATGGGGATTGGTCGCATAAGGGACCAATCTTTCCTCGTGACTCTGACTTGGGTAGCACATCCAAGTCCACAACTGAAGGTAAATGACAATGTTTTCTAGAGGCCTTAGCGTGTTTGTTCAACTGCCGGGGGTTATACTGATATGATGATTTTGAATTATATTTACAGTTGATGTCCCTCCTGGTGGAGACCCTATCACAAGCGGACGAACGGAGACTACCATGTCTATGAAGTTCAGGGAGGTCATTAAGGCTCAAAAATGGTAACGCATTCATGCCCCGCCATCCATCGTTCATTGTTTAGACGATGCTGGCCTCATGGAGCTCTTTACAATCCCGAGCCCTGATGTGTCAATAGCGAAAATGATCGGGATCATGGATTCCTTCAATGAGTTTGTCTCTTACTACAACACCTGGATTAAGGGTGTTAAGATAGTTTTCCATCTATCGCCTAAATTCTTTTCAAACTTATTTGGTATACCGGCGGATGGTATAAATGTAGTTTTAGACAGGGCTCATAAAGAGCTCTATACGGTTCATGAATTAGAGGACTGGTTGGGCATTGCTGAGGGTGCCAAGGGATTCCCTATGCAGGGGAAATTGAAGGTTGAGGAGGTGAATGAACTATATCCCCTATTTAGGGCACGGGTATTCTCTAAATCCCTTTCTTAGGTGTGGAGTCTTGGGGTTGAAGCTGTACGTATTATGCGAACTATCCTAGAAATCGGCATGCATTATAACTGGGCCCAATTTTTGTTGTCGGGCCTTCATAAAGAGATAATGCGATTGCACTCCAATGTCGAGGTGCAGTCTCACTTTACCTTTGCATTCTTTGCCGGTTATCTTCGCCACTTAGCCGAGTTTCTAGTGGTTCGTGCGGACAACAAGTATGTTCTACGGGATCACGGTCAAGTATCTCGTTCATGGATCAACCACTTGTTTGAAATTGCTAAGTCCCAAGATGCTCCTAAGGGCATTGATGAGTTCGTATCTATCACAACAGGGGGGTCATTTGGTACCTCAATCCACACACATGATAGTTTGGGATTGGAGCTAAACAACGTGCCTTACACTGCGAAAAGAGCAGAATGGGTCATCAAAGAGACCGTTGGAAAGGCCAAGTTGAAGCTAACAAAGCGCGAATGCTCAACCAAGGAAGCATCGAATGTGAACGAGCCACAAGTGAAGCTCATATGATTCAAGATGCCTATCCAAGGTAAGTAGACTCAGTACACTTGTGGCTTTATCATTTTCGTCTTATTCATAATTTTTACTTTGACCACTTACCTGCTACTGATGCCTTCAGATTTGATTTGAGAAGTGAGGAAGCAGGCATTAGAGACTATCACTGAAGAGGAGGAGGCTAACACAGAGCTAAATACTGAGGAGGAAGATGTGGAGAAAGATCAAGTAGGAGGGATAGAAGAGCTGAGGGAAGACACCACAGAAACTGAGCTGGTGGATGACAAGGGTGGTGTCGATGAAATGTTCAGCAACTTTCTTGAGGGAAAGCTGGACTTAGGAGATCCCCCAGAAGGGGAAAAAGGACACGGTATGTTTTCTTTTATTTTATTTTATGTTGCTTCATTGGCTTTTGTTTCCATGGTATTTTACTTTTGTGTTTTCATCTCTTCTAGACGAAGGCAGCAAAACCAGGACGATGCAGCTGGACGTACCCATGAAGACGGTTCCCTCTGAAAGGACTGTAGAGGTTAGTCCATCTCGCACTCGTGGGCCATTTACTTGGATAGAGATGCCAAGTAAAATGGATTTTGTGGCTGGTATCATTGAGGAAGTTGTTGATCGAATTCAGGAAGCCCACCTTGAGATAGGTATAAATGTTTCGAATTATTTGCAGCTTTAGAGTTTCACACCCTATTTTTGTTTTTTTAGCATTTGTTCTTTTCGTGTGCATAGGTGACAAACTGAGGTGGGATCCTTCTGAGACAATTAGCATAGAGAGTTTGCCCACATTATCCCTAGAAGTTGAGCAGGTGCCAAGGCCTGTTTATGAGGAGGTGGTGGAGGGTCTTGTACACAACGCCAAGTCACTCTGGACTTGCAGGCATTCCATCGAACAGTTGTGGTTGTAGATTCAAGCAAAGGAGAAGGAAGTTTTGGAGTTATCAGTTGAGCGTGACAATATCAAGGCTTGGTATGAGTTCGCCTCTGCTAAACTAAGTGGTGATCGCTCTTGGTGGACTTCTAAGCTCATGTATACCAGGTACTAGAATCTGCTCAATCGTCATGCATCATTGACCAGGAGACTAGCGGAGCGTAAGGCCCAAATAGATCTATTGAACCTCAAGTGTCAAGATTAGAAAGCTTTCGCTTCCAAGGTACGCAAATGGGGTCAAGATGAAAAGAACCACAAACATCATTATAAGAAATCGTTGCAGGAAGTGTACATTGAAAAGCGTCAACTTGAAATGTTTGTGGAGGGATTGGGTCTATGCTTTGCTTTTGATACCTTTGCTCAAAACACAACTATTGAGATGGAATCGCCTACAAGGATGATTACAACCACTTATGAGGAGGTGTCAGTGGGGGAATTCCATTTAAAACACCCTACCTAGTCAGCTATTGACAAGGGGAAGGCCTTGGCAGATGTTGACCTAGGCCTTGATTGGACTGATTGGACCAGTGTCTTAGAAGAGGAAATCCTTTGCCGGCTGGAATTCGATTTAGTGGGATCCCCTATGGTAAGCATTGTGTTATTATGCAATTGGTTTGCTGAATAATATTTGAAAGTTTCTTCTTTTTTCCATATGTTGATTGTTTCTTTTGTATTTTTAGGATCAAGGCAATAATGATGTCCAAGAAGCTGGCCCCAATGGAGTAGGGGCCCATGATGCCAGCAGGTCTAAAGGGGATGATCCTCCCATCCCAGATGTTTAGTTTATTTTAGTTTTTATCATTTTGTTTTATTGTGAAACTATTCTGACTCAAATTTATACGGGAATTGTAAATTGAAAATTTCGAGTTATGTTGCACAGATGGATGAAAACAGTTAACTCTTGTAATTGTACATCATTCCATGTATATATATGAAAAGTTGTTTTTGTTGATTTTGAGTTTAATTGCAAACACGACACGACAATGTAAAATGTTTTGGTTTGTTTTTGTGGTTTAAGTGTAATGTGCGGATGTAATTATAAGTCAGAGTATAATGATAAACGAAAGAGAAAAACAAAGTATAAGTAGATGATCTAGTTTAAGGCCATTTCGGGCTAGATTCGGACTAGTTTAAGGCCATTTTGGGCCATATGCATAGTTTAAAGCCATTTTGGACCCCATTCATAAACAAGGGACATTTCGAATGACACAGGTGGAATTCTTGGTTGACTGACCATTTCTAATCATGGCTAGTTTTATGTCGTTGCGGACATGATAGTTTAACGTCATTCCGGACTTGTCGTAGTTTAACGTCATTTTGGACCAGTTGTAGTTTAACGTCATTTCAGATAGATTGTGTTATTATTATTTTAGTAGTTTTTTGATTTTTCTTATTTTGATGTTAGGTGATGTGTTAGCTGGTATGATTCTATATTCAGTGTCCCCTTCGCTAATGATGTTGAATGGTAATTCAGCCCAAGGGACGTGTGATGGGCTCATTTCCGCGTTAGTGTTTTCTTGTGCTTTTGCATGTATCATGGTTTCTGTGTTAATTGTGGTTTCTAAGTGAGGTTGCATATGTACAATGTTAGGCCTAGGTATTCCTATTTTGGGTGGATCTTCTTCTGTGTTTAAAGGATTATCGCTTACTGGTTGTTGTTCATTTACGTCATTTTGTCTAGGCTCTTCAAGCTTAACCTCTGAGCCTTGGTCTGTGTCTATGTATGATGAGATGATGGGTGTAGCAGCCTCCCCGTGTATGATGATTTCACCACCTTCATAAGGCAGATGAATCTCTTGGTGTATAGGGGATGAGACTGCTTTCAGTTGGGCTAACCAGGGCCTTCCTAATATTAGGTTGAATCCTGGTATTTCATCGATTACTACGAAGCCGACGGATGTGGGGAATTGGTCCCCTGCTATGAAGTCTAAAGTCATGGTGCCTTAACTATCATGCGCAACCCGCTGAATGATTTCAAACATGTGGTGGTAGTTGGTCTGATTAACTCTATAAGCCCCAGTTGTTCGACGATGGGATATGGCACTACGTTTGTGGCAGCTCCATCATCTACATGGACCCTTTGTATCTTGAATTGGTTTACTCGTATTGTTATGAACATAGGGGCTGTTGTTATCGTCCCTGTTTTCTTATCCAACTTGATGTTATCGTTGTGGAAACTTAATGGTTTGAAAGACATCCCTTGGAGCGAATACATTACCGCATGAATCGAAGGTTCATTCGGAGGCAAGTCCTTGCTTACTGGGATGGATGTTAGCATGCATACCAAAGCTTCGCGATGTGTTTGGGATGTTAGAACTAAGTCATATAAGCTCAATGAAGTATTCTTTTGTTTGAGTGCTTGCGTGACTTGTGTTAGGGATGTTTCTAACACTCTACTGTTGGGCACATGTTTATCGGCAGTGACTTGGTCCATTGGGCCCAACAGTTTTATTTCATGCGTCGTTGGTTTGTCGTTTTTGCCCGGAGTTGTTGGTTTAGATGTATCATGTTTCTTGGATGGTTCACCCTCATGGCCTGTGTTTGGTTGATGGTTAGGTGGTGTCATAGGTACTGCATTTAGTGGAGTGGGTTTAGGTGGCCCTACAGCTAACAATTGACGTTCCTTCTCCAAGCGTTCACAAATAAGCTTATCCGCTAAGCTTTCTCGTGTGTGGCATGGGGGTGGAGTTGGTTTTAGAGCCTCGGGTTGCCTTGGGATTCGTACTACGTATGGAGTCGGGTGGGGTTGCAGTTGGACAGTCGGATGTGATTGAGCAAAAGGCTGGCTAGGCACCCTGATGACATAAGGACTGGGTTTACTTTGCGTTTGGGAGGTGGAGGGTTGGTAATCATTAGGACTTTCGGGTGTCCTAATGATGTATGAGGTTGGTTTAGGTAGAGGTTGGACCTCCGCTGTTGTGACTGCGGGTGGTACTCGGACTATGTAAGGGGTAGGCCGAATAGGAGGGGTTGGTAGATTTGAGGTAGTGACGGTGGGAGGTACACGCACCACGTATGGTTTTTCGTGTGTCGAGGTGTTAGAAGTCGCTACGGTGGGGGGTATGCGGACAACGTATGGGTGCTGCAGGGTGTATGATGATTGAGGCATGGATGTTGATGTAGTGGGAGAAATACGTACTACAAATGGCTTGTTAGGCGTTTGTTGTTCATAGTCAAAGTAGACAGTGTTAATGCTTGGCGTTTTAGGTTCGTTATCTAGGTAGATTGTGTTAATAATGTACGGTGCCTCTTTGGTATTCAGAGGGTCTTTATAGACACCCATAGCCTGGTTTTGTAGTTAGACGGGGTTGGCCTCATCGAAAGTGATTTGACCTCCATCAATCATTCGTTGGATGTCTTGTTTTAGGGTGAAACAGTAATCTGTGCCATGCCCATTACGTTGGTGATAGTCGCAGAAGCGGTCCATCCTAAAACCTTTGGGTACTAGGGGCTCATCTGGCATTGCTAGGCTTGGGTTTTGAACCAGTTGATAGAACCGATCATGTCTCTGGATGGCAGTAGGGGATAACTGTTTGTGTTTCATTAATCCAGCCTTCAGGAGTTGATCGAATAGCTGGGATGGCTTCATAGGAAGTGGCGTATGTTGGGAGGGTTCTTTCCTCTCAAAGTTTCTTGTACGGTTTGGTGTTGGATTCTGCAATGAGGAGGATTCTGGTGCAGTTGTGGTAGAAGGTTTAGTATAATTAGTAGGGGCCATCGGTGGTTTGTTTTGTTGTGCCACATTTGCTTGTTGTGTTTCCGCTATTGCCGCTATAGTTGTTTTAGCCTTTTCTTTATCTTTCTTATTGTGTTGATTTTTGAAGGCTAAATGCGCAGAATCATGGCTATTTTGGGCCGCCTCCTCTATATTTTTAATCTGTACAAAGGCTTGATTAAGGTTACGCACATTGAGATAATATAACTTGGATTTGAAAAAGTCATTAATAGCCCCCTTTAGAATGGTGAGCAGATATGTCTATGGGATCGGCTCGTGTAGCTCATTGAGAGCAGCACTCCACCTCTAGATGAATTTTTGTACGGGTTCCAGAGGTGATTGTTTAACCTGTATAAGGCTGTCAAGTGTTACTTCAGGTTTCAAGTTATACTTGAACCTGGTCACGAATTGATGTAACAACTCTTTCAGGGAAAATATGGAATTTCTCGGCAAGGCCCGGTACCAATCAAGTGCTCTCCTTGCGAGGGACATAGGGAACACTTGCAAAATGGCATGGGGCCACGCCTGAAGTAATGCACACTCTAGTCTAAATGTTATAAGGTGAGCGTTGGGGTCCATCTCCTTGTTATATTTAGTTAGCGTAGGCAATGATATACCTTTGGGTAATGTTAGGGATGGAATTGAAGAGCTGATGGGGTCATCATGGTAAAAGTCCACTACCTTCAACTCTTCGTCGGCGGCCGTCTTGAAGCGGTTGACCTCGTCAGTTAGTTCCTACATTAGTTTCTTAGCATCCACCTAGTCTTGAGTGCTAGGTGAGGTGACAGCTTGGGGATGTGGTACAGTGTACAGATTAGATTGTTGAATAGTAGGTTGGAAGGCTAAAAGTTGTGTAGTTGGAGGCTGTACTCTCGGGATACTTATAGCAGGTGGTACTAGGGGTGGCACATTGTAAGCGAGGGGTTGTTGTTGCTATGGTTGCCCTTGAGGAATGTTGGCTGGTGGAATCATGTGAGGTGGTATGTTATAATGAGGGGGTTGGTGTGATTGAGCACCCATCGCTGCCCATTGCCCGGTCATGTTTTGTGTAGGAACCCCCTGAACTTGTTGGGTTACAGCAGTGGAAGGTGCTCCGTGCATTTGGATGTGGGGAATATAGTGAGTGGACATAGATGCCGGTATCACATGTGGCATCTCGATCACTCGGGGTGGGAAGGTTGCTCCCATGTTATTTTGAGGGGGTGGTACTTGTGAGGATGGGCCTACGGCTGCAGTGGGGATGATAGCGAGAGGGAGTGTATTGAATTGCAGGTCGGTTGCAGGAGGAACATGAACAAGTGCGGATGTTTCTGGAGGAGATATTTGTGCTTGAGTGAGTCTAAATGATTGAAGGGACGTCATTTCCCCTGTGGTTGGATGAAATATTGGGTTGATATAGGTTTGTGGACTAAGCGTATGGTAGGAATCTTCATGTTCGGATTGGGCGGTGAACTCATCCTCCTCTTCTGGTTGAGGATTTACTGTAGGCTGATCTAGAGATTGACTCCTTTGTAGGAGGAGGTGTGTGATGAGCTCAGACTAAGGCTCTGGAAGAGGGATGATATTGTACGGGGAAGGAATGAACTCTTGTTCCCCCCTGTAGAAAAGTTTGTATTGCCTTTAAACTTCTATTTCGACTTGGTCCATGGCTAAGCCAACTTGTATTTTCACGCATATAAAATTGTACTGGTCTTGACTTATGATGTTAGATGACAGGTTCCTCCCTTGCAATCTAAGGGACCGATGAGGCCCCACTGTGGGTTGTACCGTTGGCTGTTGGACCACGGGCTGTTGGACAGCCATGGTGCCTACGATGTCAGTGACTTGGGTGGTTGTAGCGGTGGTGTTTGTGGTGTTCATGATGACCAGTTGAGTATATGACACAGTGAAGGGATATGGAATTATTGTATTTGGTGCGGCGTAAACCTACGCTCATGCAGTACAACGTATAGACTGGGTCTCAGCGTATAGGCTTCAACGACTAGCGTATAGTGATAGCGTAGACAGCGTATAGGTATACAGCGTATAGTGTCAGCGTAGAGAATCTACAATGTAAATCGTACAACATATACGCTAAGTAGCATATACAGCGTCAACGTGCAGCGTAAACAGGGTTATAGTGTATAGAGTGTAACGTATATGGACGACAGCGTAAACGAGTTTATAGCGTAGGATGTTCAGCGTAAACTTAGCGGTGGCATAGATAGCGTAGATGGAGTCTTGTGTGTAGCGTAGGCAGAGTCTACAGCGTAAGGTGAGCAACGTGTGTGTTAGCAGTGTAAACAGAGCTGTGTATGCAGCGTAGACAAAGTCTGCAACATAAAGTGTGTAGCGTATATTCGGCAGTGTAGACACTGGGGATTTTGCAGACAGAGTCAACGTATGGTTGATAGCGTAGACGCTGGGAGACTTGCAGATGGTAAGCTTTAAACGGAGTAGCGTAGACGCTGGATAGTTTGCAGACGGTAAGATTTGAACTGAGTAGCGTAAACGTTGGGAGGTTTGCGGAAAGGGTCGGCGTATACTCAACAACGTAGACGCTGAGAGCTTTGAAGCATAGTAAGTTTAAGGCAGAGGCCCTCCTTTTAGCACCAATTTCTGTATCGTCCGAAATCGTTGGTCTCCGCCTAGAAGGAAACAGAAATCGGGGAATCACCGAACATGCACAGAAGGCCCTACCTTTGCCTGAGGACGAGCTGGAATGAACAAAGGCAGAGTACCTTGAGTGATCCGCATGCAGATTAGGCATGGATTTCCTCAAACGTACCCCGAGGTTCTATACGCTGGGTTATATGTAAACAGCGTAATAGGCATAAAGCATGAGCATAAACAACGAAACTGATGCGAACGGAGCATAAATGTAAAAGAGCGTAAACAGAATATGTGTAACAATTAATGCAAACTGTAACAGATTTTAGGAAGAAAATGTAACAATGGTATTTCAAAATGAGAGTTACAATGCACCAGTCTAATGCAGTTGTAACTTGGACACAAGGCAGACGAAAAGCCTTGGTGGATGCAGGGATGACTGTGGGCTAGTTCACACTGTAGGCACAATATAGAGGCTGTATGCTCAGCGTACAGGGTTGTCCAGCGTACAAGGTTCTTTGATATGGTTCTCAGCGTCTTTGCTCTCTGGTTTGCTCTAAATTTTTGCTAGCTGACCTGGATCTAGTGAAAAATTGGGGCTTTTATACAGGTTTTGATGTTAGACTCGGGTTGGATGACACGTGGCATGTTGACCGGGTGCAAAAGCATAGAATTTACAAGTGTACAACATGTTACATTTGTTGGGCGTATACGCTATATCTGGTGGGCGTAGACTCTAGGCGTATACACTAGGCGTACTGGGCATATACGCTGACTGTGCTGGGCGTATATGCTAGATGTGCTGAGCGTATATGCTATGTTTGCCTGGCGTATATGCTAGGTGTATACGCCGATGGTTGCTCTGTTTGTGCAAGTCGCTGCCTTGTAGTCGATTTTGCTCTGCAGTGCTGTTTTCATGCCGTCTTCGGGGATTGCATGCTGGGCGTATACATCAGTCGTACAAGCTGAACGTACTTGTAAGGTGTGTACATTGGTCGTGTATGCTGGGCATATACGCTGTGAACATCTGGCATATATGCTGAGAATGTCAGGCGTATACGCCGTGGATATGAACTTGAGCGTATACGCCTATACACTAAGAATGTAAACTTGGGCGTATACGCTGAGAATGCATACTTAGTGAAAATTAAGTATCTTGATCTCCGAAGTTGCCATGTTTGATGTCAGATGTAGCCGTGGTCATCTGTGGGTCGTAGAGACCTGCTTCTTGTTGGAAAAGTACTAAGCTCAAAATTTTGTGGTGTTTTAGAGAAGAAAAGAGTTCCATGCATCATGTATAGTGACTCAGGGTGCAACTGTGTGCAGTAGTTATGGTCCGCTAAGCGGATATCCATTCAAGCATGTAGTTGGTATACTGAGGAATCACCTATTTAACAGTGCCTGTACATAGCAGCCACTAACCAAGAAGGCACCCAATGGCTGACAGCTGATCCTACTAGTAGCACATTGTGCATGGAACTGTCTAAGGGGCTAGTGCAAGCTTATGTTGACAACATGGATGAGATGGAACAGATTATTCAACAGGTCTCCACTGTTGATGACCAAGATGACTAGGGAATTCTACAAATCCCTGAGAGCTTCAAATAAGAGCCCCTTGAGTTAAAGCTTTTACCGACTCACTTAGAGTATGCATTTTTGCAAATTGGTAAGCCAGTAATCATTAATGCCACTCTTGCTCTAGAACAGAAGAAGAAGTTGTTGGGGATGGTAAACAAATGGGTTGCTGCATTTGCATGGTTATATCTTGAGTTGACCAGAGTTGATCCTAGGGTCTGCCACCATTGGATCTACCTTGATCCTTCCATGAAGCCACGACGACAACCACAAAGGTGGTTGAATCCCAAATTAAAGAAGATTATAAAACATAAAATTGAACAATTGCTCAAGGTGGGATTCATCTATTCTGTCGCCAATAGCGAATGGGTTAGCCCACTCATTATCATACCCAAGAAAGGTGGCAAGTGGAGGGTCTGTATTGATTTCCGGTTGCTCAATATGGCAACCTTCAAGGACCACTTCCCACTCCCATTTGTGGACCATGTGTTGGACACCATCGCAGGACACCGATACTACAGTTTTTTGGATGGTTATAGTGGTTATAACCAAATCCAAATAGCACTAGAGGACCAGGACAAAAAAATGTTCACAAGTCCATGGGGAACTTTTGCATATAAGAAGATGCCCTTTGGCCTATGCAATGCATCTGCGACATTCCAATGCCTTGTCTTAAGCATCTTCTAGCAACAAATTGGAAATGGTGTAGAAGTCTTCATGGATGACTTCTCCACCTATGGGGCCACGTTCAAGCAAGCCTTGGACTATCTAGAACAGGTTCTAAATAGGTGTGTCGACACCAATCTACAACTCAATTGGAAAAAGAGCCATTTTATGGTCCAAGAGGGCATTGTGTAGACCCTGAAAAGATCAGGGTCATCCAAGGAATCACCTGTCAACCAAGTACCGTCAAAGATGTTCGATCATTCCTTGGACACAATGGTTACTATGGGCATTTCATAGAGCACTTCTCGAAGATATCTAGGCTGTTGGTAGAACTTACAAATAAGGATGTTCCATTCGTTTGGACCAAGGAATGCGAGTTTACATTCCAAGTGCTGAAACAAAAACTCATAGAAGCTCCGATTCTATGGGTACCTGATTGGTCCAAACCTTTTCATATTATGACGAATGCCTCCAAATAAGCTTTGGGAGCTGTGCTTACACAGTGTGATGATTAGAAATGTTCCTATTATATCCGCTATGCAAGTCGTAGCATTGTGGGTGCATAGCTGAACTATACCACCACCGAGAAGGAGTCGATGGCAGTGGTGTTCACGTTGGATAAATTTCGGCACTATGTGCTCAGATACAAGGTGTTTGTGCACAATGACCACAGTGCTATTTGGTTCCTAATGAACAAACCAATAGTGAACCCCTGCATAATTCGATGGTTGGTGATTCTTCAAGAGTTTGATCTTACCATGGTATATTGAAAGTGGACCGAGAATGTAATTGCTGACTAGTTGTCTCGGGTACGATGGGATGACGTAGAAGAGAAGGAGCCCTTATCTAATCAGTTTTCAAATGAACTCCTCTTCACAGGCATCGTTGATCCTCAAGCACCGAAGGAATCTCCATGGTTCAACTACATCCTCACCTACCTTACAACCCAAGAGTTGCCAAAGGAGTGGAACCATCAGTAGATACAATAGTTTCTGCATAAGGCCAAGCATTTCATGGAAATGGATGGCCACTTGTACAAGGTGTGTGTAGATGGCTTGGTTCGATGGTGTGTCCCTGATGATGATATACTGCACATCCTCCAAGATGCTCATGAGGGCCCTTATGGGGGCCACTATGCTGGACGCCAAATGACCATTAATATCCTATTTGCAGGGTATTAGTGGCCTACACTTTTCAAAGATGCACAATGGTTCATCCACTCCTGTGAACGATGCCAAAGAGATGGTGGGATGACGACATGGTTGGAGGGACCTTAATAGTGGATCTAGCTATTGGAGCCCTTCGACATCTGGGGTATTGACTTCATGGGGTCCATCAACCCCTTGTCAAATGAAAAGGCATACATCATCGTCACTGTGAACTACTGTACAAAGTGGGTAGAAGCGGTAGCCTTCATCAATGGTTCTTCCAACACTGCTGCACGATTTGTCCAGCAACAAATTGTTACCAGGTTTGGAGTGCCATGCACACTCAGTTCTAACAATGGGACTAACTTCACGAGTGTCACTTTTCGAAAACTCATGTAATGCTTAGGGGTAACACATAAATTTACAACATCCTATCACCCCCAAGCCAATGGGCAGGCCGAAGTCACCAATAGGGAGATCACCAAGAGCCTTACCTGAACCATTAGCAAATATAGGAGGGAGTGAAGTACCAAGCTCAATGATACCCTATGGGCCTATCGCTCCACTTGGAAACTTCCTATAGGGTACTCTCCCTATGAGTTAGTGTATGGAAAGATTCCAACACTTCCAATCCAAGCAAAACTCCAAACACTATCCACATCCAGTGACCTCGGCCTTGACCTACCACTAGCACAACATGAATGATTAATCAATTTAAGTGTGCTAGATGAGAACTGAGTAGTGACCCTATTTTCAAATGAAATCCACAAGGCCTATAACAAGAAATGACATGACCTTAGGATTTGGAAGGTCACATTTAGATGTGAAGACAAGGTATTGTATTAGAACCCCTCACATGTATCCCAACTGACAAAGTTTCAGACACTATGGGAGGGACCTTATATTGTCTCCGAAACCTTCCCACTTGGGGCCTTGCTCATCCACAAACTTTGGGATCCCACCAGAACACAGTTAGTCAACTACCAACAACTAAAACCTTTCCATGCGCTCCACACAACCAGTGCCACCACCTTGTCATCAACCGGTCGTCCATGCTCCATTTTTTGTGTTTCCTCCTTTCCACCCAGTCGTGGGGGAGACTATCATCCCTGCTAATCCATTCCCTACCCCCCTCACCATTTTATCATTTTTTGTTTTACACTTTTTTATTTTACACTTCTTTGTTTTACACATTTTTGTTTTACACTTCTTTATTTTATCATTTTTTGTTTTATACCTTTTTATTTTACACTTCTTTGTTTTAGACTTTTTCTTTTTACACTTCTTTGTTTTATCATTTTTTGTTTTACAATTTTTTGTTTTACACTTTTTTATTTTATTTTTTTTATTTTACACTTCTTTGTTTTACACTTTTTTGTTTAACACTTTTTTGTTTTACACTTCTTTGTTTTATCTTTTTTTGTTTTACACCTTTTTGTCTTTCATCATCATTCATATGTTTGCACATTCTTTGCACATCTTTTCATTTTCTTTAATTATTTTTCATTTTTTGTACTTGTCTATTTTTTTCACGTAATGGCAAATGTCGTCGTATTGTCTTCAAATGTTTGGCATGGTCGGTTTTCATTACGATGCGTACTATAATAGTCTTTCTCATTATCTAGCTCCCACCATTGCATGGTTGTCCTTGGATTTTACATTATTTTCACTTCATAAACTCGAAAGTGAGTCCATGTCATTCACCCATTCACCATTCTATGGTTTTCCTTTTTTTGTGCACATGCAACCCCTTGACTTAAAAACATTCTAACTAATGTGTGACTTGTGTAGTTCCCTGACTGAGGGATGACCCAATGGTTTGAATCGAGTGTGATTTGAAGGGGAATTCTTTATTCATTGTTCTATTCTGTTCCCTAGGTTTCCGGTGTGTCCTCACGAATTTTCTCCCACTCCAAGTCTCTCTCCATGGAAGCTTCTGGGCAGTTCGACCTTGCATGGTGTGGTCCTCACTAAAAAAATTCAAAAAAAAGAAAAACAAAAACAAAAACAAAATAAACAAATAAAATGAGGATTCAAAGCACACCCCTTGGTCGAATGCATGCAAACACGCATGGGTCTTCGCATGGTGTGGTTCCCCTACACACATGAAAAGAAAAATGAATCATGGGGGAATTCAAAGCACACCCCTTATACTACCTCTGAAGGGCCATACAATTTAGTTATGGGACTTCTTTGGTCCCCTCTAACTTCATCCCGTTTCACTTCCTTCTTCTCACGTTTCCTGGAGTGGTGGTTATCTATGGGGTCATTCTTGCTTCCTTGGGGAATGGCCACGACTTCATTTATTGCTGCGATGTTACTCACTACGGATGGTTTTCGATTTGACCTCAGGAAAGGTTCTACCGGATCACTTAACCACAATCGCACACGGGGTTTCATGTGGCCCACACTCAGAATTTCCATTCTCTCCTTTTCCTCTGTTCCCACTTCTCTCCATACTCACCTCACTATCCTTTTTATGTTTTGTGTGTTCATCATGTTTTCTATTAGTCTCTCATGCCTTGACGGGTTCTCTTTGTTTGGAGTCTTAACTAGCCAACACCAATTCTTGGTGCCCAAGTCCACAGACCCTGGTGTTGAGGGTATGCAGGGGCTACAAAGGCTATTGTCTGCTATGGGGAGGACCCACCTGCATACTCTTGGTTCTGCCTATTAAGGCTCCCATCCTTTGGATTTCTTAATTGATTGGTTTCAGTGTCCCATCGTTCGATTCCATCCACGCAAAGTTCTTTTTTAATTCCATTCTCCCATTTTGTCTCTTTTTCACTCTTCATTACCTTCCTCATGTCATCAGCCATGACTGGGCCTTTCACACGCTTCGACCGCCTCAATTTGGGTTTTCAAATTCATCATTTCAGGTGTTTTTTTGGTTGGTCAACGTTGGTCCACAGGTGAACAGTGTTGCATATACGAGGCCCCATATATGCAACGCCTGCGTATACGTAGCGTCATCAACGTAGCATCCAACCCCTATATATACACCTACTATGCTTTGTATTTTCATCATTTGAAGTTCAAATTGAGAGGAGTTTTTGTCATTTTTTCTGCTTAACCCTTCCCAACGCACCTACATTCCATTGCATGTTTGCATCAACCTATCCTTTCCATTTTACGCACCTAAAGGTATGCTCTTAGTCATGGGGGTTGGTGCCTTTGTGTAATTAATTAATTAGTTTGTTAATTACAAAAAATTTGGCCCTAACCCCTAACTTAACGCTCCAGGAAACTTAACAGTGTGCCTATGCCATTAATATAACTTGGTCAAATTGAGAAAGTATATACGGACCATCTTAAACTACTTATGAAGAGTCTAATGGATGGTTATGTTTGATTGCAGATGACACCAAAACCGAGGCATCTAAGGGATGAAGCACTGTCACAACCAAGGAACAAGCTCCCACACATGGGAAGGGGATGAGGTGTGCAACCGCTAGAGTATGTGGACGGCTCTCATGCAACTAGACCCTTTTGTGAAAGACCTGATGTGGAATCTATTCATTAGATTCCTGAAGAGGAGATTCCTGGCAAGCAATCGCTTAGGGATGAGACTCCTGGGATAGCACCATGGCTTGAGGTCACCCTGACCCAAGCCTACCTTGATGCTATCACACCACACGAGATGCAACGAATGGTCCTCCGAGAGCTAAATTTTGGACCATTCCTTGAGCATGCACCAGAAGATGTAAGGCTCCAATTGCAGAACTCTCTGATGTGGCCAATCATCACAACCAGTGGTGAGTGGTACTTAGGAGAAACTTATCTCTTCTAGTTGAATTGGCAACCAAGGTCTAGAGTAAGAATCAAAGACATTTATGTCTCTTACTCTTTAGAAGTAATAGTGCAAGCTCTGGGGTTTCCTGAAACTGGGGTAGATGTGGTAGAAATTCCAGAGCAGGCTGATCTAGAGGTAAAGGTGCAATGGACCAAACGGTGCTATGGGGTAGAGTGTAAGGAATTTGGCTACTTGACCACAGTGGAGAGAGTATACTCAAAGATATCATCTTACCATTTGAATCCAATGGTAAGACCTAGAAAAATCACTACATTCTTCACTCATGCATGTGCCACCTTGAGTGGGAAATTTCCCATGAGTCTTCCATAGCTGCTATTTTTGGAGATTGAAAAAAGGTTTACTAAGAACGAAAATGGAAGAAGAGCTCTCCAATTTCCCTGCCTAATCTGAAAGTTATGAAAATGGGCAAGGATAACATGGTATTCTAATGATATAATCCAGTGTGCCCTAATTACCTCATGGTGAGATATGATGAAAGATAAACTGCCTGTCACCACATAGACAGAGGAAGAGCACCAACCACCTCCACCACCTACACAAACAATGCAGTTGGGCTCACAAAACATGGGAGAATACATCTGCAAGATCCGAGAAATGCTCTTGAGCTAGCAAGAGCAATTTGGCAGGACTGGTCAAGGAGAAGACCCTTCGATCTATTGCCCTCCCATGAGTCACTTGGAGCAAGTGGCTTAATTAGTCAGCTTGCTTGAAAGGGTAGGGCCAATATTCTCCACTGCCTGAGCACCAATTCCAACTAGAACAGATCCAAGCATTCGAGATGTATCAACCGCAACCTAATAGTTATTCCCCAAAATTTCAGGGAATGCCGCTACCTTCTTGGTATGCTTGGAAGATGGTGAAGAGGTGACGATCCTGGTGATGCAACACCAGGGATAGGAAGTTGCAGCTGAATTGGTTGCTAATACAATTGCTATGGCTCTCAATGCACCAACAACACCTATACCAAACATTCATGGACTAGAAGATGTACAGGTGTTTGCCAGAACTTCGCGTAGCAAGATTGATGTAGCCCAACATGAAGAATTGTTGGACTAATTGGTAGGAACCGGGCAACCACTTTTGGATGTCTTTGACCTTCTGGACAACATCACTGCAACCCAGTCAGAGCTGATCTTGGCAAGGGGAAAGAGCCTTATTTTGGAAGGGCAACTAGAAGCTACTCAAGCTACTTGTTAGTGCTTGGCAACTGAGGTAGCCCAATTAAGAGCCTTGCTTGTCGACCCTGCCATCCTCAACCGTGAAATCAATAGAGATGAAGAGTTTTAGTAGCTTAAGCTTAAACTACAGTTTGTTAAGGATGTGTGAGAGACGACGATCCTCGACAAGTCCATAGAAAATACCCAAGTGTATCACTTAGAAAAGGACTTGGTAGAGGTTCACTAAGAGAATGTGCAACTGACTGCGGAAGTTCATCGCCTGCGCAATGTTGGTGCAGAGAACGAACACATAAAAGATTTCATCCACCAACAGCAGGAGGAGCTAGCCAGGGTGAATGTAGACATAAGAAGGTTGGCAACTGAAAATAGAAATCTATCAATGGAGGAGGTTCGGGCATTGCGATAGAAGTCTACAATCGAAATTTCCTCTTGGAAAAATGAGGCCTTGAAGTTCAAAAAAGTAAAATATCATTACAGGGACCAAGTGGGATTGTCGAAGGAGGTAAACGAGAAGCACATTCAAGTCACTAAAGCCAAGATGAACCAAGCACTCTAGTAGCTCCAAGAGAGAGGCGATGTATGGTCATCCATCTTTGATGGGTTGAATGCCTATAATAAAGTGGAAATTTGCCTAAAGGAGCTTCAGATTGAGAAAATGACAAAATACATGGAATTGGCCAACCTTCAATATGCAAACCTAGCTATGCTCATAGCTGGGAGACCACGATTAGAGTTAGAAAAGCAAGTGGCTGCCTCGTATTCCTTATATGAGGGAGAGTTCCAGGTGCACAAGGCAACAAAACAAAAGTTGGCAATAGTAAATGCAGAACTCGAGGTCCTCCACCTAAGCTTGAAGGATAACGTACAGTCACGGAGGACCTAGCCCAAAGAATGAATGACTACCAGCAGCTGCAGACATCAATCCGAGAATTCGACATCGAACGCAAGCGATTCACAATCTAGTTTGTCAACTTAAAGGAACTCATTCCAACGCTGCCTTGCCCTTGAGAAGTTCCAGTTCCAACACACATTGGAGAAGCTGCCTAGACCGTGAATGATCCCAGAAGCAAAGAAGAAAAAATGAGGGCTCTCTTAGAGGCTTTCTGACTACCTTCAAAAGTTGTAGCTACCACAGGGCTACCGACATCCATGTTGCCACCAATGCATGGGCCAGAGGCTAGAGAAGGTCCATCAGAACCACTGTCCCCAGGGACAGTGTGATCGTCTCTAGCATATTTGTGTATCATCCTACACAGTAGAGTTTCTAGGACCAGCGAGGTGTTCAATTTTGTCTTTGAACACTGCCATTTTTGTAATTTGTTCCCCTATGTAACTCGGGCACTTGGTTAAATTTATGTTGTGTCATGTATGTGTTTACGTTATGTGTGTTGTAAATAAGAATCCATACCTTCCAAATTGTAAAGTAACTTGAGGACACGTTTTTGCTCAATTGTGAGGGTACGATGAAGTGTCATTTAGTCAATGCGTTGACTGGGCCACGTATACGTGGTTGCATCGATGTGGACCTGTCGACGTAGCCACCTTGCATTGACATGGCCCTGTTTATGCAGCCACCTTTCCTAGCCTATAAATAAGAGGGCCTTCCACCTCATTTAGGCATCTTTTTGAGTAGTTGTAGCGAAGCTCTTGCAGTTTGTTCTCGCAAGAGATAGAATATTTTCCAAGTGCCCACAGCAGGTGTAAGAAAAATAATCAACTCTTTATTCAAGCACTGATGTATTTGAGTCCATTGGTGTGACGGCAATAAAGACAAACTATTCAAGTAATCCTTGTAGCATTTGGACTTAGTTATTTTATGCAATTAATAGTTTAATATGTTTATGCTTTATTAGTTACTTGTTAATTACTTATGTTTTCATTATTATAATTTCAATCGCTATTGTTCATTCATAGTTCATTAAAGCCATAAGTACGACCATCTTGAATGTAACCCAAACACTTGGTAAGCCCAGTGACGCTTAACGTCTGGTAACCTAGAAGTGTTAGGAGATGCTCAGAATGTGCTCAGAAGATGGGACTAGATACTTATGCTAGGAGCAGTTAAGATTTAGATTAAGATAATTTTAGATTAATTAATATTCTATCCTTATTTTCCAAGATAATTAGTCATCAAAAAGATAATTAAAAAGATATAAAAATCATTAGTCTTAGTCTCACTTAACCATCGTAAATAGAACTTCACAAGTGAGATTAGGATGACAACGACTGTTCTAACCCAAGGTTTCACTAGTTAGAAGTTTGGTGTATTTTAAGTGCTTACAGTCTGCGAATTTTGACTGAGTTGCGTGTGAACACTCGTGATTCGTATGGTTGGGCATAGGGATACCTAGTCACTCATCACTAGTAATGGCAGCATTCAAAGTTATGGGGGATGCCACCACTAAGGTAGTAGTACCCTTACAAGTAGCTAGATCCATATGGGTACTATGTTTAGCCATTGATTTCTCCACATGACTCTTCTAGTTACACATATTTTCAACACCACTACTACCCTCCTAAATACTATAGAGATTAATCTCCAAGAGGTGAATCCCCATTTTCTTTTTACCCTCCTCATCTTTTTGCACCTGTACCTCTATCCTCAGCTCAATTTCCACCAGCTCCATCCATGTAGGGTAAAATTCTTGCCCAGCCACAATAAAGAAATGTCACAAGGGTTTTTAACTTATATCCAACTCTCCAATTGAGTGGTTTGAAAAATAAACCATGAAAATGATCTTTCTTTTGAAGCAACAGTTCTTCTAACCCTTCACAGACACCTATGGTTAATGAACCTACTTCTTCCTCATCCTCTGCTACATCATTCAAGAACCATTCAAACCAAATGCCTTCCAAGATGCATACTGTTATGTTGACCCATGCAATTATGGATTAGATTAAGGCTAGCCATCTTTTCAAGAAAATATCTGATCCTGAAAGTTCCTTGATCTACTTGCAAATTTCTAGGAATGAGCCTTGCAAGGCTTTTCTAAACTTAGGTTCTAGTATGAATTTAATCTTCCATGAAATGTACAAAGCCTAGAACCTACCTCCACTTAAGAAGAGTAACATTTTCTTGAGCTAGAAAATCAATCCATCACTATTCCCTTGGGAATGGTGAAGGATATTACAACCATCATTTGTTGGTGGTCTTATCCTACTAACTTCTTAGTGAGTAGTGTGGATAATTGTAAGAGAAACTTTCTAATCATCATGAAAAGGACTTAGTTGAGCACCATAAATGCACAATTGGGAATTAGAGACATCTCCTTGGAATTTTCAAGAAAAATGAATTTGAAAAGAACAAGAGGAAGTGCATTCCATGCATTGCATACAGTGACACATGGTCAACTATGTGTAGAAGTTATGAACCATGAAAATCAAATCAATCATAGCATGTACATAGTATGCCAATGTGAGAAAAATTCAAATGTGCCTATATGTAGTAGCCACAAAATAGGAAGGCACCTAGTGGCTAAAAAATGAACCTGAAAGTTGCTCAACTCTCTACATGAAACAAACTAAAGAGCATCATGAGTGCTTACATTGAAAGCATGCACAAGATGGAGGAAATCCATTTCCAACTCTTTGATGAACCTAATGATACCAATTGGGGAGAGTTGGAGATCCCTAAAAGCTACAACCAAGAGCCCCTTGAGTTGAAAACTCTACCAACCAGAATGGAATATACTTTCTTAAAAAATGGCATGCTAGTTATCATTAATGCTAACCTTGTTCCTCTATAGAAAAGAAACTATTGAAGATGATCAACAAATGGTCAATATCCTTTTTCTAGTCATATCATGAATTGATTGAAATTGATCCAAGGCTATGCCAACATTGCATCTACATAGATGTCTCCATCAAGGCAAAGAGGTAGCGGGGTGGAAGTCTTCATAGATGACTTCTCCACCTATGGGGATACATTTGAACAAGCCTTTGACCATCTTGAGCAAGTGCTGAAAATGTGCGTAGAGATCAACCTTAGGCTTAATTGGTAGAAAATCCATTTGATGATACAAGAAGGCATTTTTTTGAGACATAAAATATTAGAAAAATGGATTGAGGTAGACCCTAAGAAAATAAGGGTCATCCAAGGAATTACCAAACATCTATAAATAGTTAAAGATGTGAGGTCATTCCTTGGATACATTGGCTACTGCTGGTGATTTATTGAGAAGTTTCCTAAGATTGCTAAACTATTGGTAAAATTGACAAAAAAGGATGCCACATTTGTTTGGACTGAGAAATGTGAATGTACATTCCATCTACTCAAGTAAAAGCTCATAGAAACTCTAATTCTATGAGTACCTAGTTGGTCCAAACCATTTTACATCATGATGGATGCTTCCAATTACATCTTAAGAGTTGTCCTCATGTAGTTGGATGATCAGAAACATCCTTACAACATCCACTACATGAGTAGAAGCATTATGGATGCACAACTAAACTACACCACAATAGAGAAGGAATTGATGATAATGGTGTTTGCCTTGGAGAAATTTAGGCACTATGTGCTTGGGTATAAGGTTCCTAATGCAATCTGGTTCTTAATGAAAAAACCAACAGTGAGCCCCCATGTCATATGATGGCTTGTGATCTTAGAGGAATTCAATCTTACCATGGTAGATCCAAATGGAATCAAGAATGTGGTTGTTGACCATTTGCCTCAATTAAGATGGGACAACAAAGAGGAGGAGATTCGAGTGTCATATTAGTTACCTAATGAACTCCTCTTTGTTGGGAGTATTACTGAACAAGTGCCCACTAAATCCAACTAGTGTGATGACATTCTCACCTATCTTCTCACTCAAGAGATGCCATAAGAGTGGGATCATAGGAAGAAATAATAGTTTCTTCACTAGGAGAAATGCTTCATAAAAACCAAGAGACACCTTTACAAGGTTTTTATTGATTGCCAAGTTTGTTGTGTGTACCTGATGCTGATCAACTACACATTCTCTAAGATGCTCATGAGGGGCCTTGTGGGGTCACTATGCTAGAAGACACACAACCATTAAGATCCTCATTGGCCAACACTTTTTAGGGACACTTACCACTTTGTCTACTTTTGTGAATGTTGTCAACATGATGGTGGAATGACCATTTGTATGGAGAAACCTCAATATGGAATCCAATCACTAAAGCCATTTAATATTTGGAGCATTGACTTCATGAATCCCATCACTCCCATGTGAAATGGAAAGGTGTACATCATAGTTGTTGTTGACTATTGTATGAAATGGGTGAAAGCTATAGCTATTATTGATTGCACATCTTCTATGACTACTCGATTTTTACAATAATATGTTGTAAATAGGTTTGGGGTATCACATGTAGTTATTTCTAACAATGCTACTCATTTTATGGGCATTATGTTTTAGAAGCTCATGCAACACTTCGGGGTTGAACATAAATTAACAACCCTATCACCCCTAAGCTAATAGTCAAGCTAAGGTTACAAATAGGGAAATAACAAAGATACTAACAAGAACTATTAGTAAATATAGGAGGGATTGGAGCACAAAATTTAATGATGTCCTTTAGGCCTACCGCTCCACATGGAAACTTTTTATTGGTTATTCCCCATATGAGCTTGTGTAAAGAAAGTTATCAACTCTTTTGATCTAAGAAGAGTTTTATAAAAAGAAATATTGATAAACCTTAACTTGCTAGATGAGAACTAATTTGTAGCCTTGTCATCTAATGAGTTGCACAAGGCATTCAACAAATAATGTCATAATCTTAGAAGAAGGAAAATGAAATTTCAATTAGAAGATGAGTTTCCATACTCAAATACCACACATGTGCCATAAAGAACTAAGTTTCAAACATTTTAGGAAGGACCTTATATTATCTAGGAAACCTTGCCTTTTGGGACCATGTTAATTTACAAACTTGAAAGCAAAAAAAAAGGCTACTGGTCAACATGCAACAAATCAAACCTTTTCATAAGCCTAAGAAAGCTACTAACCAAAAAATCTCAACAGATGGACTTGCATGCTCCATATTTTGGATCTCCTTCTCTAAATGTAGTCATGGGGGAGATGGTCATCCATGCTAATCAATTCAAGTGGCTTCTTAATTTTTCATTTTTTATTTCACACCTTTTTTTGGTATGTTTTCATTCTATTAAATGTTTTAAAAATTTCTTTCATATTTTACTCTATTAGATTTATATTTCTTTTATTCTTTTCTTATGTTTTGTTTTGTTTTCCTTTATTCCTTATAGGACTAAGTGCAATTGTAACTGCTGATTGATGGTGGTTTGTACTATAATGTTATTTGATTGCTAATATTTGGATTCATTTTTTAAATTTTAGTAATTGATAACTAAGACATTATTTCTTTTTCATGATAATAAGCAATGAGTCCATGCCATTCACCCATCCACAAAACTTTATGGAAACATGTGGTCCCTTCTTAAATAAAACTAATAATGAACCTGTGACTTTGGTAGTTTCCAAACATGGAAAGACTTCAATGGATAGATAAGGGTATGAGTTCAAGGGGATTTGATGCTCTTTGTACTTGCCTACCCTATTTGGGTGCATGAGTGTTTTTATGGATTTATCACCATTTTGCTTTCAACCAATGATAGGAAGCTAATTTGTTGCATGGTGTGGTTCCTATACAAAAACCTCAAAAAATAAAAAACATAATTGGAATTCAAAGCACATTCCTCAGGTGAAATAATGATCTACAAGAACTAGTTATGGGACTAGAAAGACATGTTACCCATGCCTAAAGGTCCCCTCTAACTAAGGTCCATCTCACTTTCTGCTTCTCTTTTAGGAAAGGTGATTAATCTGTGAGGATATTCTTGTAAGTGGATGGACTAGTCTCAAAGTGTCTATGCAAAGTCACTGAAAGTGATTGATCTTAATTCAGACTAAGGATGGATGTTATCACATCATATTAATCACAAAATTCATAAGGGACTCCATGTGCCCATGATATAGGACTCTATTCTGCTCTCTTCGTCATCCACCTATGCTTCCATATCTCACCTCACTGCCTCTTTTCATGTCTTCTTTAATGTCTTAGTTTAATGTGTTAAAATTATTAGGTATTTTCTTTCAAGGTTTGGTCCTTAACTAACCATACCCATTAGTCACCCATTGGATCCACTAACTCCTTGGTTTAAGGATATGCAAAGGCATTCAAAGCATAAGCCTGCTATGGAGAGGTCTCACTTGCATTTTCCTTAGTTGGGCTAGTTAAGTTCCTTATCCTTAGACATTTGTGCATTCAAAACTTTTGCATTCCACATTAGTTACATCAAGTAATGTTCTCCTTTTTGGCATTTCTCTAATCATTCTCCCACTAAAAACTCCTTGTCATGAACTATCTAGCCCTCTTCATGCATTTCATTGTGTTCCAGGCTTCTTGGACTTCCATTGGACTCCAATTTCAAGTTTAAACTCTTCATTTTTTCCCTTAATTATCAAAGTTAAAAAAAATTATTTGACTACTGCATCTATGGGATCCCATTGATATAGTTGATCATGTTGACACGATCCTATCAATGCATGGCAAAAATACTATAAATATAGCATGACACAAGAGGAGTTTTACACTTTTTGAGAGCCCCAAACCTTCTAGAGCCCATAAATTTCACATTGTTAGTCCTTCAACTAGTAAAGGTGAGCTCTACATCATGGTGGTCACAAATGTTAGGGTTTTTGATGAATTTTTTTTTTCAAATTTTTCCAACTCTGACAAGGTTTATCCAATAAAATAATATTAAAATCACTAATTCATGAAAGATAAAACTTTCCAATAAACTCTAGTAGACATTAAAATGAAATAACAATAAAATAATCAAATTTTCCATGATCAAAACTTAGCCAAGTGTAACTAATAGAAAGAGATAAGGTACTCAAGTGTTATAAACTTACACACCAAATGCTAATCCTTGATCATGTTGTAATTACAGATGTCAAAAAGAACAAAATGCCCATAGGAAGAAGGACCATCCCAACCAAGGGACAAGTGGCCTAGAATTGGAAGGGGCCAACAAGAATAACCCCAAGAGAAGGCAACAAAAACCCATTTAATAGGACCTCTTTAGGAGAAGCCCAAAGTGGAATTTGTTCTTCAGATTCCCCAAGTTGAAATAGAGTAGTCCTACCATGATGAGACACCAAGACCAAGGCCAAGACTTGAGGTCACGTTGACTGATGCCTATCTTAGGCAGATTTAGTCTAGGGATATCCAATGTTTAGTTCTCCAAGAATTAAACTTTAGTACTTCCTAGACTTTACCCCAAAAGATATCAGAATGCAAATACAAAGCTCTTCCATGTGGCCAGTCATCACTTCCAATGGAAAGTAGTACATGCAAGAGACCTATCTCTTTTGGAAAAACTAGTAGATTGACACCATCATGAAAATCAAGGACATAAGTGTGTCCTACTTGGTGGAGGCCATCTTGTAGGCCCTTAGCTTGCTTGAAGCTAGGAAAAAACTAGCAAATATCTGTACATAAGTAGACCTAGAGGACAAAAAGGAGTGGATCCAACAATGCTATGAAGTGGACTATAAATTGTATGATGCACTCACCATGATGGAACATACATACTTCAAGATAGCAACCTATCATATCAATTTGACAATGAGGCCCAACAAGGTGACTACCTTATTTACCCATGCATGTGTAGCTCTAAGCAAGAAATTCTATGTTAACCTCTCTTAGCTAATCTATCTAGAGATATAAAAGTAGTTTAAAGAAAATGAACATGGGATGAAGACACTCCCCTTCTCATGCCTCACCCAAAAATTATGCAAAAGGGAAGGCATAGCCCGCTATACCAACAACACATTGAAACATGCTCATAGTATCTCATGGGTAGAAAAGGACAAGGTTCCTACCATGACCAAGAAAGAGGAGCAACCACCACCACTACCCACTTATAAAATAATGTTGGAGGAACGTGCTACCCTGGAGTGCATGAAAAATCTCTGAGAACAACTCTTGCAATAGTAGCAAGCTAGTTCAAGTGGTGATCCATCTATCTACTGATTAGAATTGAGCCAATTGAACAAGGTAACTTGTATAATAAGTTGGTTTGAGGACAAAATGTGAACTTTCTCTACCTAACAAATGCAAGCATCTATGTGCTTCAATCCAAGTGCTCGAGAGGTAACAGTATTTATTCTAGAAATGCAACATTTCTAGAAATATTTGAAAATGCAACTACCTTCTTGGTGCACTTGGAGGAAAGTGATGGGATGACTTTCTTGATGATGCAACACCAAGGGTAAGAAATGGTGGTCGAGGTAGTGACAGATTGATTAGGTAAGGTCCTAAACATTCTTGTGTCATAGGTATGAGTTAAGAATCGTAATCTCTTGATGGAGGAGATCTATTCCCTTTGCCAAATATCTACTATTGAAATTACTACCTAGAAGAATGAGGCCCTAAAATTTGAATGGGTTAAGAACCACCAGAAGAACCAGGTTGGCTTGCACAAGAAAATCAATGCAAAACACATTCAACTAGCAAAGGAAAAGGTGAATGAGGCCCTCCAACAACTCCAACAAGTAGGTGATATATGGTAGTCCATCTTTGATGGATTGAATAAATACAACAAAGCTGAAATTTTCCTTAAAGATCTATAGATTGAAGAGATGATTGAATACATGGAACTTGCCAACCTTCGCTATGCAAATTTGGCAATGTTGACTACTGAAAGGCCATGGTCAAATTTGGAGAAGCATGTGGCCAACTTGTACCTATTGTATGAGGCCAAGTTTAAGTACCATAAGGAGACTTAGTAGAAGCTTAAAACAAAAAAATGCAAAACTCTATGTTCTTAGGCAACACTTCACTAATCAAAGATCAACAACTGAGAACTGAGCCAGAAGGTTAAATGACTTCCAAGAGCTATAGAACATGGTTAAAGCATTCAACATTGAATGCAAATAATTCATAGCCTTGTTCATCAATGTGAAGGAATTATTTTCTACAATGCCTTATTCATGGGATGTGCCTCTATTGGGCCATATTGGTGATGCCACGTGGACTATGTATGATCCCTGGAGTAAGGAGGATAAGATAAAAGCATTACTAGGTGCTTTCCATCTTCCACTAGCAGTCACAGCTGCAACTGGACAACCATAATCATAGCCTCAACCATAATAGCTGCATGCACCAGAGGTAGGAGAAGGTCCTTTAGCACCTCAGGAACCTTCACTACTTAGGGCTGTCTAATTTTCTTCCTCATCTTCAAGCCATCATAGAAGTTGTGCTATCAATTCTTGTCATAGCGTACAAATTCTTTTTGTGATGAACACCAAATTTTATAATGATTGTAGATTTGTACACTTGGGTACTTAGTGTTTGTTTATGTATCAATAGTTAGTCAATAATCCCATACCTTCCCAAAATTTGTAAGAACCTTGTTCCTCTTTTTGTTCATTTGAGGACAAATTTTCATTCAGTCATGAAGGTATGATGAATTTTTTCTATGGGTTGCATCAATGGGATCTCATCAATGTAATTCCATTGATGTGATTTCATTGATGTATGGTTTCACACATACATGTTGACGTAGTGTCTTCTATTGCCTATATAAATGTGTGCGCCTACCACATTTATGATATTAATCCATTAGTAGCTAGACAAACTCTTGCAATTTTGTGTTTCCAAAGTTAGAATATTTTTGAAGTGCCTACAATAGGAGTTGAGATGTGTATAGATCTTTATATAAGAACTATTGTACCTAAGCACCTCAATGTGAATGGTAATAAAGATAAGCTTTCTTGATAAACCTTGTAGCACTTGCACTTAACCTAATGTTTACTTTATGCATTTATTATTCAAGCACTTTACTTTAGTGTATTTCATTAATTAATTCATAGTAATAATTAAAGCACATAAGTATGACCACTTCAAGCATACATTAACACTTGGTAATCCTAGTAGCACTTAACACTTGGTAACCTAGTAGTATTGTAACTGAAACACCATCAATTTTGGGCTCTTATGATTTAGCATAGTCCTAAAACCTGGAAAAAACCTCTCCAAGTGTGGTGTTATGCTGAGCTGCGCAAATTGCATGGCACCTTGGAAGTCCAAAAGCCTAAAATTTTTTTTTTGAGTCTATCTGCTATGCCCCTTAGCACAGTCAGTGTAGCATCCATGTCCACAGCTAGTTTCCACCAAAAGGACATCGAGGTTGGACTAAGAAATTTGGCAAAGTCTCTATCTTCTAAGCCATCTTGGTTACCAGTCCATCTAAGTGCTAGGTTAGGAGTAGTCAAAAGTGTTTAGGATGCACAAAATAGTTCAACAAATTTTCTATTTTTGACCTGTTACACTACGCTATGTTGCACAACGTAGACAGTGTAGTAGGCCATGTGGTGCTAAAACTTTCCTAAGTGTTGAACTAGACATAGAAGGTGCATTTGTGCAATTCTTTGGTTTCCAAGGATGCCTGTCGTACTACATCCTTGGAGTATGATCAGTGTGACATGGAAAAATAAGGCAAGTTTTACGAAATTCATCTTAATTTGGATGCTACACTGTGCTACGCTACACAGTGTAGCATAGCGTAGCGAGGTGCCACCATCCATAAAATCTTCTCTCAAGTTGTTTTAACATGAAAAATGCACTTGACCATTCTTCGACTTGTAAGGTTTCTTATCCCACTTCGCCCTTAGAACATGACTAAGATCCCATGGTAGAGCATTGTAGGTTAAGTTAAAATTCATCCAAAATCAAGTGCTATGCGACACAATAGAGTAGAGATATCAAGGTCAAAACTGTCTCAATAATGAAACTAGGAGGTCTTATGCTCTTTCAACATGAAAATTAGGATTGCCCATTGTTGAAGTTGCTTGCCTTGCTAGGTCTTAGAGTGGTGCCCTCACTTTTTAACAAAATTTATTAACAAAGGTGTGCTACGCTGTGTAGTGTAGCACAACGTAGTGGGCCAATGTTTATGCTACTCAGCTATGCTAGACAACGTAGATAGTGTGACACTTGAGAAGAAGCCTCAAGACATCTCCAAAAGTTCTAGAACTCATTGTTAATAGTCATTTTTTCTCTAGCATCTCCTCGACAGCCAAGATCAGCATTTTGCTTTATTTGTTTCACCCCTTGTTGATCCCCAAACGTTGTCCCTACACTTGACCCTACTTGGAAGAGGAGGGAAGATGTAGTCCTAGAGCACAAGCTCCACTTTGCATTTGTTGTAGGCATTTTTTTGTAAAAATAGGATGATTCTTTAGATTCTAGCACATGCAGTATGGGTAATATGGTCACAACTTGGTAGATTTTTGATTCCTGTTCTTGTTCCATTCAGAGTAGCACATCAGCGTAGCACCACACTTTGAGCATTGCACACTAGTGTGACACATCCACGTTCATGCTATGTGGGACCCAGGACACATGATGTCCAAACCATATCTCTCACTCAACCATGGGTCTATAAAAACCCTAGTAAAGGACATTCTAAGGGTTGGCTTTTGGCAGTTGGCCTCTGCAGAAGATTAGTGAGCAGAAGGTTGATGAGCAGAAAATCCTAACATTAGAGCCTTCCAAATCTTCATCCCACTTCCAAGCCTGAATGTGACACCTTCCTGGACACAACATAGGAACTCTTAGACTAGCAGGCATCAACTCCTCCATGCCCTTCAACACCATGCCTATAGCACTCTAAAGAGCATGACCATATTGCCCTGTTGCCCAACTATGTCTATTCAATGCTACACAACAGTTGTACACATCCATCATTCAATTAAAAGTCCAATCCTGCAATCCTAGGGTAGTGCATTTCCTTACTCAAATTCTCATTTTACTATTTTTTATAGCATATATGTTGTACTATGGTGTATTTTTTATGTTTATTGCCACTATTATGTACGTTGATACACTTCTACTATTGTGCATGCTACGTTCTTAGTTCTTCCAACTTCCACGTGTGATGTTCGAAAAATATTGTCTACAAATGGTTATTTAACACCACGTAAGTCCCTATCTGATCAACAAGATCATTCAGGGCACCTTGTTTCCATGTTCTCCAACATGACCCCCCTGTAGACTCGGGGTTGGGCTATGCGCCTGATAATCTCTTGGTGTTCTAGCCACTGAAATTTTTGGATGCTACAATTTTTGGCACTAGAAGGAGGGCCTAAACCTCTATTCTTTGTGCTATGGATAGTCCTACATGCTTTCTACACCCTCATTGGTAGCAATAAGCTAGTGTAGACATAATTCCCCTTGGACCTGCTATGGCAGTAGCTGGCACTTAGGTCATTGCAGGAGTGGTCTACATCTACGTTAGTGCAGATCGATCCTTGTTGATGGTTTCACTAGAACCCCATAGGATGAAAAGCCTAGAATTTTCTACTACATTACGCTATCTCTATTCCATGTAGCATAGCATGAACAATGTAACACTTGTAGCGTAACACTTTTCTCCAGCATAGTAGTTCCTCCTAGCATAGCGTAACAATGTAAACTACCATTTTTGGTAATTCCTTCAGACTTTCTCATTTCTAGATTTTTACGTGTGTTAGCTCAAAAGTTACCATATTTCACCATTTCCCATTGATTGCTATATTGTACATGCCCTCTTTGAAACAACAAGAATGAATCCACCTAACACCTTGCATGCCACTTTGGGCTTGGAGATGGCTCATCCTTTACAACATGGGATGGATCTTGAGAAACCACTTAGCCTAGTACAGATACCACAGTAGTCTCTTTGATTGTAACATCAATTGCCCAAATGTATGCCTCATGAAGAAGAGTGATACAACTTCTTATGTGCAAAGATCCAAGCAAGCCTACCATTAGATCGTAACGCATTCGAGGAAATGTGTAATTATGAAATTATCCACCAGAATGGAAGGGAGTTCCTTCCTACTCCTAAGACCATCATCCCACTCAGTAAAACATTTCACTGGTTTTTAAACTAACTTATGCTATTGGGTGGGTCAAGAGAACGAGACATAGCATCTCACTATGATGAACCTCTTTATGATGGACAAGAGGAGTTAGAATGCCACTCTGAGGATGGTGGCCTTATCTATACAACAACTACTCAGTCTAGTTCCATCTTTCATTTACACTATTCACAATATTCTGCTTCTTTTATGACTTCCGCGATACTACCACATCCCAAACCCTCCTTGGTGATGGGTAGCCATCAAATGCTATCATCACAATAGCATGCAGGGCCTTCGGCTTCTTTCCCTTTATCATTCCTTCTCAATTTTTTCAAGTTGCACAACCAATGTCTCTGACACCTACACTACCCTATGTGCATACCATGTCTACATCACAAACATATACAAGTCTTACTTCTATTACCTCTTCTGTACCCATTCCACCATTAGTAGCAGGCCCAACTTCAATCGTGTTGTGGACATCAACGTCCTTTCCTACAATTCAAGTGTCTTAGATGTCACAATATGGTCAACCCCACATGTATCAAGCATCACATATGGCACAACCAACCATAGGGCTGTGGGCCACTCTAGCAACTAGACACGCAACCATCCCCATGGCACCACTAATGGTAGTTGCTCCAACAGCACCACCCACTAGGCTGTGGGTCACTTAGGTGATGCCACTAGTAGGAGCTGCTCTGACAGCACCTCTAATGGGACTGGTTGCTACACCAACAACACCTCCAATGATGGCTGCTCTAATAGTTCCACAAGCAATCCAATTTGTGCAACCTCTCGTAACACCCGTAGGACTAGACCAAGCCTTTTAGCTTATCCATACCCTCATGGATGAAGTTAAGTAGATTAAAGTTGCTAGCTTTGAAATGGTCCAAGTAATGGAATTTTACCATGATGACCTAATCAACCTAGTTGTTCCTTCACTTATGCTACCCCTTGGGGTACAACTCCCCTAGTTCACGAAATGTCCACCTTGTTAGTTTTAGATCCGAGTTCCTATTATTATAGTCATGGTCGCATGCAATTATTTGTGTTTTTTCCATGTCATTGACTGGTAAGGCTTTGGATTGGTATCTCACACATCAATTTCAAAGTTAGAAGAATTGTTAAGCCAATTTGTGACTCATTTCAAGTATAACTTGAAGCCAGAAGTTACCTTAGATCAACTTATGAACGTTAAGTAAGAACGATTAGAACCTATTCAAAAATTTATACAACATTGGAGTGCCACTTTGAATGAAATCCTTGAATCGATAACCGAATCCCATTTACTTGCTATCTTTAAAGGGGCTATAAATGATTTCATCAAATCTAAATTATATTACTTAACACCATGTTCCCTTAGCTAGAATTTTGCACAAAAAAAAAGTATATAGGATGCAGCAGAAGCAAGTAAAGACCTAGCTTATCTAACTTACAAAAATGTGTACACAAAGAAAGAGAAAGAAAAGGAAAAGACTGTTGTAGCCAACCTACAACATCGACGGCCATGGCACAAGCTACGCTAAGGCAAAATTTTGAGTGTAAGGATTGCTCCAAATATACTCCTTTGCCAATTAAGCTATCATACCTTTTGGACCAATTGTTGAATGTTGGGCACATTTAGTTTAAGCAAATGTTAGTGGAGGCCTCTAAGCAGCACGAGAGATATTGTGAAATCCTTCATGACCCCTATATAGCCACACCTAATGAGCCTCCTATGCCTAAAAATTTTAGGCTCGAATGATTTTGTAACTACCACCAATTGTGTGGTCATGATACTGACTATTTCTTAGCATTAAAAGATGACATTCAATGAATGATTGATCAAGGCAAGTTGGTCCTTGATGAAACCAGTCCTATCTGGCTCGAAAACCAATCAATGAATGTTTATAAAGACCCATTGAATGCCAATAGTGTAGGCTATACTATCAATGCTATTAGCATTGATGATAATATGGAGTCTACGCACAAGCCATTCATGGTCCATGCACCTTCTCAGAGGGCTGAGGATTTAACAACACTTCAGCCACAATCTTCTTTTGTCATTAAGACATCATCACAAGGGCCTGTTACGTCTTTCATAGTAAAGGTCCCTCAATGCATTGCCCTAACAACATAGGCACCCTTCATTATAAGGATACCAAAGCATATAGATTCACTACCTATTCAAAATCCAATGGTGGAAACTACATCATAGCCTTCTCATCCAAGGAAACGTGATGAACACCTAGTAGATAAGTTGGCTAGAGAACACATTGCATTGGTCCCCCTAAAGCCCACTCCCTTGTCAGCAGTTCCTATGACATCATCATCAAAAGACACTGGTATTGACACACATATGCAACCATCACCCCTAGATCCAAAAAAGTCTATTGTTTAGCCCAAAGCCACTCCTTCTCAGGAAGTCCATCTTTTAGGGAATATAGAAGAGGCAAAAATCAGCAAACAACGAGATAGTGGGTAGGACTTTCTAGATGCACTTTCATAGTTTAGACAAGCTTTGAAACAAAAAAATACAATGCTAAGCTTGTATGATCTAATAATGACTTTCGTGGACCACTGTGAAGCTTTGGTTCATATGCTAGGATTTATCCCTGTTAGTGAGAACATGCCAACCGAAAAGAGAGCCATCCATGCCATTATGCTTTCATCTATGGTGGTAGAACCCTGACCAACTCATCTAATTATCCATGATGAAACTATTAAATTTGATACTAAAAAGGGTAAAGTAACAATTGCCCCTATGTTTATAACAATTCGTGTAGGTCATTACAAGATTCGTAGGCTGCACGTCGATGACGAAGCTGCAACTAATGTGATCCCATTCCCTGTTGTTGATAAGTTGGGCCTGGTCAATCAAATCAATCCCACAATGAATTCCTATTTAAAGTCATTCAATGGGGCATGTGTCATGGTTAAGGGAACTATTACTATTAATTCTGTGGTGGGAGACTAGTTTTCCACCAGTGCAGAATTTATCATGGTGGAAGAGATGCCCGAGTTTAACTTGATTTTGGGAAGATTTTGGCTATCCCAATTAAGGGCTATCTCCTCACCCATACACCAAGAAATCCACCTACCCTATGCCAGTGGAAAGGTGGTGATCTTTGGTGATGACGTAGCCCCTTGGGCTATAAACAATATAAATGTGGAGCAAAGATTGGAGATAGAAATCTCTAAAGAAGTATCACCTATCCATACTAAAATCTGATGTTCAGAAAATGAGTTGGCCAAAACCATCAACTTAGACAAAGAAACCATGTAGGCTGAATTGCCCTTTCAAATGGCAAATGATGGCTTAGAAGAATATCATCTCAAGTCTTCCAAGTCATACGCCTTGGCTAACCCACATCAAGTTAGGAAAAAATTGCACAATAGGGCCCACTACCAAGTTAATCCAAGCATCTTTTATTTTTTTAAACATCTTTATTTGTACAATTTCTTGTTTGTATAGTTTCAAGTTTGCATTGCGTTACTTTTCATGCTAGCTATATTGCCTGGGCCCGAAATGGCCTTAAACTACCCCTTGGCCTAGAATGGCCTAAAACTAGCCATGGCCCAAAATGACCTTAAACTATCGTATGACCCAAAGTGGCCTAAAACTAGCTATGGCCCAAAATGGCCTAAAACTAGCTATGGCCCGAAATGGCCTTAAACTAGCCATTACTCGAAATGATCTTAAACTATTGTATGACCTAGAATGACCTTCAACTAGAGCATGGGGCCCACAAGAGGCCCAAGTACATCAACAAAAAATATTAACCAAAGGAAATAAGATAAGAATCTCATGTTTCATTAAACTGCAAGTATATATAGTCCAAATTTGAGTCCATACTTAGAGTGGCAACATTTCCTAACAATAAAGGTTATATTTCAAGTAAAAATGTTTTCAACAAGCTATGGGTCTTCACTAGAGTCTTTATCTACTACCCTAGTAGGTCCAGCATTCTCATTTGGATCCTACATGAATCAAGAATAAAGTAATGCATCAACAAGTGAGAAAGGACAATGCATAAGGCTCTCACCAAATAAACTACAATAAAGTAAGGCTTGGCTAACCTGAGACGGGCTTTGATCCATCTCTAGAGGTATTTTTTCAAGGCTAGATGTTAGGTGTCGTAGAATTTTTTCCTCTGTTAAATTGGCCCAATCCTCTTCTCCTAGATCAACACCTACCACAATCTTTCCTTTTTCCATAGTCGTTCAAGTAGGTGGCCTTGGGGAAAATTTGGTAGTTGTGGTATCCCCAAAAGGCAAGGTCATCTCTCTCTCAAGAGATTCACTTACCACTACATGCTTTGCAAATTTATCTTAGGCCCAGGTAGCACCAATTACATAGAGAAATAGCTCACGAGTATGCCATTCTATGGATGCATCTCAGTATTTTTGGCGATAGGTAGCATGTTCCATCTTATACATGTGTTTATGGTTCTTTTGTGCCTACCCCCACTCATATACTTTGGCACTGTAATCCTTCCAATCCTGATTCTTCTGGGCCAATAGATCCATTTGTAAATGTTGTTCAATTACTTTGCAAGTAGCTTCATTTTTACCTTGTACAGCTAACCAGTATCTAGCATAATCGATTATGGACATACGCCAACTACCATTAGACGTGTCATGAGCCATTAAGAACTCATTCCTTGACCAAAAATCTTCTAGCTCAACTACTTGACTCACTTTCTCTTTTTCAAGTTTTTGGACCCTTTTCCAGAGGTCTTCATTAACGCGTTTACACTCACACAAGGATTGTGTTGAGTATAGCACACATTTTCTTACCTCCTCGTATACATGACGAGGCACCTAAGTTATCTTCAGAGGGAGTTTAGGCACAACATTGACTTCAACCACCTGTTTTGGATCCCACTTAAGTTGAGAAGTTGTTATATCAAACATAAGAAAGCATTAATTATAAGATGGTGGCAAAAATAGAATAATATAGAGAGAAAATTTTGTAGTTCAAATGCACCTATCTTTGGGTCAATTTTCCTTAAGAAGTAAATCATATCATCAACTACCCCTTCCATAAAAGTAAATTTATCTATGGTTTTTGTCCATGGCTCTAGGCAAAATGAATAGGAAGACTTAGGATCCTTAGTAGAAGTAGTGCCTACTGTGTAATAAAGCATGTTAGCATTGTGAAGAAGAGAAAAGGGAAAGTGAGAAGTAACCTAAATGACAACATAGATTACACATTACAAACTTTGATTCATAATCTTTTTCCCCTTCCCTTAACTATATGTGGAGACTCTTCTACAGGATGAGGCTTCTTAAGTTGCAACTTTGACTTCACTGTTTTCGTAATAATGTGTGCCCCCCTCACTATGTTGCTTGTGTTAGTGGGGGTGGGGGGCCTTTCGAAGGCTATGTTGTGCATGAAAAGATAGTTCCAATCAATCCTTCATCGTCATTAAAAAGGACTTCCCAATAGCTTTTAGAGGGTCTTGAGATCAAGTGGTGCAAAATACCTGGCAAATCCATGGTTTGGATATCTGGGTACAATCCTGTAACACCTAGATTCCATTCTCCTAGAACACTAAGAATTTGACAAACCATTGTAGACAAGCTATAAAAAAGGTGTCAAGTTTGTCACAAAGCCTAATCATTTTGGACTACAAGCCTTCTGAAAGGTACTTAGCCGAATTATAACATGTTCCCTCTTCCATTACATCTCTCATGATCCAAGATTGCTCTACCCCAAGAATCTTCCCTTGGAAAAGCATCTTGGAAAAGGCATGAGCTCAAAATACAAGGTAAATTTGTTGGGCTACCTCTAACTTAACCTTGTTTATGTAAATTCCCTTGTGATCTTTGTTCATCCCCAACCATTCTTCTATGTCCCCTCAATGTTTACATCTTTTCTAGTATTCTCTCCCATAGGTAAACCATCAGAAGGGATACTGAAAAGATCTAAAAAAAGGCTATTGGTAATTTCAAACACCACCCGCACATTATGGACTCACGTGCGAAAGTGGTCAGCACTTTCTGTAAAAGAATTGACAAGGGAAAGCATTTCTGCAGCTAGAATGTTGGGATTTATTGCCAAAAAGAGGTCGATGAGCCTAACCTCCTAGACCTTCTAAACCATTGTGACTAGAGCCCCATTGCATAGCCAATGTTGTGACTCATCAATGTTACCATATTTAAAGAAGAGGTTGGCTTCATTATGTCCTAAGATGATTATTGTAACATCCTTGGACTTGGTCGCCACTACAATAATCAAGAATAAAATTAGCCAAACAAATAACAAAGTCAATCAATCAAGAGCACATGAAAATAAATGCATAACCTAACTCACCTAGTGTGAATGGCATCGGGAACAGTGGTATTTCCACTAGAACTTCTTCTACGGTGGGTACCTAATGAGATGCCCATTCACCATCCAACCACCCGAGTTCCTCACACTTCAGATAGTATTTAGCGTATTTGGTTGGATAGGTTTTTAAGTTGGCCCCAAGTTGTTCCATGACCCTGGCACGTACGTTCTTTGCAGAAGAGAACTCTTTATCATGGAGGTTGTCCTTGTCAATCACAAATCTAAAAACCGATAAAACAAAATAAGCATTCTAATGTATACAAGATAAAAGATATAACATGTCTAAGTATCTTCATAGGACTCACCTGCTAGCACAGTAGATGATCCTAGGTGGGTTTTGAAAGAAGGTGCTCATATGGCAAGTGATGAACAATGTTTTGTACTTGTGATAGCACTTAAATTTAGACATGGCCCAAATCCAAGATAGGAGTCTCAAGCCTTTTGGACATTGACTTGAGCCCCCTGCCCCTTCTTTTTCAGTGAATCCATTAGTCATGAATCTCAGAATGCCTCGGTTCACCCTAGGCAATAATGTTTCAACTAGGACACCTACTGTCTCAACTAACAGCTGTGACCATACTATTACACTAAAATGATGCAGTAGGTACTCCAAAAATTCCCACATTCCTTCTCAGAACTAGATTGCCTAGTCCCTTACTTGTGCATGGGGAGGGGGGACATTAGCCATAGGAGCACTTAGGCAACTTAGAACCCCTAATAACTCGATTACGATGAAGATTGGTTTTAACATAACCCTACATGACACAACAAAAACATTAGTTTACAAAAAATTTTCAAAAATTTTTCTAAGTGTTGGTTACACTATTATATAGCATAATAGCCCCTTCTATAAAAATTTTTCTAAGTATGAGACATTACACTCATGGTACTACTAAGCAAACTAAAATTTTTCCAAGTCTCTGCACATGTAGTGTAGCGGCTACACCTCGCACGCACAACATAGAAGTGTAGTGGTTATGCCCTATGCAATGTAGTAGCTACATCATGCATAGTGTAGTAGCTACACCCCATGTAATGTAGTAGCTCCATTACATGCAGCATAGCAACTATGCCCAACATAGCGTAATAAGCACCGAAAACATGACATAGCATGTTAGCTATGCTATCAAAGGTGACATGGCCTAAAGAAAAACACAACGTTTGCAAAGCTCTTTCCTTGTTCCATTGCATTGAACATAAGAAAAAATCTCCCCACACATGCTACGCTGCCCAAAATGCTCCAAACCCTTGCCTTAAAAGAAAAAAAATAATTTCCCTAATAGCAGTAATGGTAGTCATAGTCACGAATAGCCATGGAGGTATCCATAACAACAGCGATAACATCCATAATGTAGCTTTGGTGGCAGCCATCGCCATGGCAAAAATAGCCATGACATAGTGGCCATAGTAGTCGTGGAAACTAAGGCGTGGTAGCCACGATGGAGACAGTGGCAACAGCATTTCCTCAAAAATAAAAAAAAAACAAGAACAACAAACAAAAATGTGTAATACAACCAAAGGCAATGTAGTGGCTTACTAGGTAGACAGTGCCTCCTATTGTTCTTCGATTCATGCTCTAGGGAGTCATTGGAAGGTGTGCTCCCCTTCATCCACATTGGCGAGACATTGATGTTTGCGCTCACTCCTACACACCATTGTCTTGATGTCAAACTTAGGCTTGTTAGTGATTACGTTGCAACTACTACGCTCTCTTTCTGAATTACGCTATGCTCTAGGCTATTAGCTTTGACGATGAAAATGATAGGTTTACCATGGGTAAACACCTATTTATATCCTTTAGGGTTACAAGAAATGTTACTTTTTTGGGATGTTTCATGTTCTACGTGTAATGTGGAATGCCCCATGTCCTACGCATGACATGGAATGTCCGATGTCCTGCTCATAATGTGGAACGTCCCATGTCCCGCGTGTAACATGGGACATCCCATGCTCCCTGCAATGTAGCACATATAAACCCCTCATTATATAAGCACAGTGATGGTCCTCTATGACCTTAAACTGGCAATTTTGGAGTTCCCTTTACACTATAATCACAATGACGGTATGTTAAGACCTTAAACTAGATATTTTGAAATATAGTTTTGCATGGTCATGGTATGCAAAGACCTTAAACTGGTAATTTTGTAACACTGCATAATTACCTTTCATACATTTCACTTCATGTTGCTATGTTAAGTAGGTATAACTTGACGTCTTTTTGTTTCACTTATTTTTGCAGGATTTCTTGGAAAAATGGCCATGCATGATGATCTCCATTTGCCCTTAATTCTGATAGGACCCCATGGAAGATTTATGAGATGCCTAAACATAGAGCTCATAGACTTCAATCCAGCCCCTTCTGATACCAACATAGCATCCTTAGAAACATCCTTGGACTAGCCTAAAAATCTGGTCCAAGCCTTATACTTAGAAGCTAGCGATGTAATTAAGGATCCACTTATCAAAATTCTCATGACTACATCCAAAGGTGAGGCGAGAATGTTAAATGTTAGCTCTTTGTTGGAGCCATAGGTTCAATGAAATATCTCTAAAGTCCTTGATGATAATATCAAAGTGTTTGCATGGTTGTATGAATATATGCTAGGCTTAGACCCATACATAATACAACACAATATCATCCTAGATTCATACTTCAAACTAGTCAAACAAAAGGCTTGCAAAATCAAACTAGAAATTGCATTAGTTGTGTGTGATGAAATCATCAAGCTTTATCAAGCTGGGTTCATCTGGAAAGTTGATTATGTGGACTAGGTATCAAACATGATAGTTGTCTCCAAGAAAACTAGGGGCATATGAATCTATATAAACTTCCAAGATTTGAATAAGACAACCATTAAGGATGATTTCTCATTACCCAGTATCAACCAACTTGTCAATATTACGGTTGACCATGCCTTACTATCCTTCATGGATGGATGCTTAGGATACAATGAAATCTACATAAACCGAGAACATCAACTAGCCACTACCTTCATAACCCCTTGGGGAACCTTCTATTACATGATGATGCACTTCGGGCTAAAAAATGCTGGACCAACATATCGATGAGCAATGACTTACATTTTTAGTGACTATCTTTTGGAACAGCTGAATGACTATGTGGATGATATAGCAGTTAAATCTAAGAAAGCTCTTGATCATGCAAATGATCTGAACCTGGTCCTTCAACGTTGCCATAGGCATGACCTCCGCCTCAATCCCAAAAAGTGTGTCTTTAGAGCCAAAACTGGACGCATGTTAAGCTTTGTAGTGTTAGAAATGGGGATATGTGTAGATCTCGATAAAGTTAAAGACATTGTTAACTTAGCACCACCTAAAAACCTTAAGGAATTGCGTGGGTTGCAAGGCAGGATACAATTCATACAAAGGTTTATTACAAGGCTAACAGATAAATTGCATCCAATGCAATACTTGCTTAAAAAAAGAGTTAACTTTGAATGGACAAACGAATGCCAGGAAGCATTTAACAACTTAAAAAAGGAACTTATTCATCTTCCTACTATTTACACTCCACAAAGAGATAAGCCTATTTACATTTATCTTAGCAGTTCAGATATGTCCATTGCTGCTTTTCTCTATCAAAAGAGGGGTGATGGTTCCAAAATTCCTGTCTACTACTTGAGTCATGCGTTGATAGCTTATGAAGCAAAATACAATGATGTAGAAAAAAATTGCCTTGCTTTAGTATCCATGCTTAAAAAATGAAGGCATTATTTGTTTCATAGCCAAGTAAATATCATTTGCAAAAATAACATACTTAGGGCCATTACAACCAATACATACGAAATTAGTAGGATAGCCTAGTGGAAAGTCATAATTGTAGAATTTGACCTACACTACATAGCGCAGTCATCTACAAAGGGTCAAACAATAGTTATGCAACTTACGGCTTTACCCACCAATGATCAGGCAATAATAGAACCTAAATTTCTATATGAACACATTAGTAGCATAAGCCCAGTACTTGTAGATTTCAAAGCCATTCTACATTTTAATGATGCCTCAATGACACAAGGTGGTAATGTCGTTGTTGTTCTCACATTTCCCTCCAGAGAGATCCAACCTTTCACATATCACTTCACGTTTCTTTGCACAAATAATGTAGTAGAATACGAGGGTCTCCTTAGGGGCATTCTGGCAACTTGAGTGTTAGGAATCCAAAACTTAGTAATTCGAGGAAATTCACAATTAGTCATTAAATAAGTCACAAAGGTTTACACTTGTAAGGCACAACATTTGCAGCCTTACTATGAGTTGGCGAAATACTTACTAAATCAATTTGCAACCCTAGACATGCAATATGTACCCCGTAATGAAAACACCATAACTGATGCATTAGCCATGTTAGCTTTAAGAGTGCCACCACACATGTTTGCTACCTTGCCTACTTCGATAGTGAGATGCATTGACCCTATCATTCACATAGCAAACATCACGTCTATAAGTGCGGTACATGCCTGAGAATGGTATGAAGACATTAAGACATACCTCCAACATGGTGAGCCTTCACATGGCTTGACACCTATCCAAAAGGACGCTGTATGGAAACGAGCATAGCAGTATGTCCTTGTAGGACATAGTTCTTTATGTCGACAATCTTATGATAGGATATTACTAGCTTGTGTTAGTGTGGATGAAGCACAAAAAATTATTGATCAAGTCCATGAGGGGCTGTGTGGAGGGCACATAGCTCCTAGGGATATGGTAGCAAAAAGTAGGCAACTAGGCTACTACTGGCCTTATATGGAGTGTTATTGTCTCTCTAAGGTCGGGACATGTGATATATATCAATGTCATGGAAATCTCATACATGTATTGCCTATTGAGCTACAAACCAAAAAAATCACATGACCTTTTCAACATTGCAGACTAGACATCATAGGGCCCATAACACCCAAGTCTTCCGCAGGGCATAGTTTCATTATAACTTTAACTGAGTACTTCACCTAGTGGGTAGAAGCTATTCTCCTTAGGAAGACCACATTGCAAAAATTTTGCAAATTCATTTTGGATAATATAGTGACAAAATTTAGCCTTCCTATGACTATTGTCACAGACAATGGACCCCAATTCAGTAGCACAAAAACTAAAGCATTTTGCAAAAATCTCAGCATTAAACAACATTTCTCATCGTCATATTATCCCCAAGCCAATGCCCAAGTGGAAGCTACTAACAAAGCAATTATCAACCTTCTCAAGAAGATGCTTAGTAGTAGCAAGCGATGATGGTACGAGAAACTCCTCTATGTGCTATGGGCTTATCGCACAACATGTAGAATGGCTATAGGTAAGACCCCATATAGTCTTGTATATGGATCTGAAGTGGTGTTACCTCTTGAATTGTAGGTCCCATTGCTCCAAATGATCCTCTCAAACTTTATGGATGAGGCTCAAAACAATGATTCAAGGATCATTGATCTTGACTCTATGGAAGAGGAGTGCATCCAAACACTTAACCATATTGAGTGGTATCAAGACAAGCAATAGTAAAAAAATCATTGCAATCTACAACAACGTCCAATAAAAAAAGGGGATCTAGTCCTCAAGGCTATTTGAAAGCCCATGAACAAATTCTCAATCAATTGGGAAGGGCTCTTTTTGATCATAAATGCATATGAGAATGGAGCATTCAAGCCGGTTAACTTAGATGACAACAAGTTCCCAAATCTTGTCAATCATTTGTACCTAAAACCCTACTATGCCTAACATGCAATGTCACACAGAATATAAAGCAAGGTAAGTATATTATCTGTTATGACATAAAATTGGCATAGAGCATCTGCTATGATGTAAAAATGACACATAGTATTTGCTATGATGTAAAACTAGCACAGATCATCCACCATGACATTAAATTGGCACAACATATCTTTGGGCCATGACATGAAACTGGCACCCATAGAATGGTCTTCTATGACCTTAAACTGACCATCCCCCATCCACTACAACATTAAAATAGCATACCATGGTCTGCTAGGGCCTTAAACTAGCACAACATGGTCTACTCGGACCTTAAACGGGGACCACGGTCTACTGGGACCTTAAGCTAGCACATCTGATGGTCTACCAAGACCTAAAACTAGGTTTGCAAAGCAACCTCTCTACTTCAACACATGTGACCCTGTGAAAAAGCAAGAGAGAATGTTTCCCATCTTCTGTTGCCTACCCATACCTCTCGAGTTAGGAAAGGTGGAGTGTTGCAATTCTAGAATGAAATTCATGATGTCAAGGAAACATCCTCTAGGAAATTTGCAACATTGTCTTCCCTGGCATCTTTCTTGTCTTTCAGAGATGTTGTTTGACATCTTGCTAGCCTTCCAGAGCTACAACAACCATCATCAATCATCTTGGTCATAGCTCTATTCATTAGCACCTTTTGCTAGAGTCCCAACACTATTGTGGCTTAGCCACAATGTCACCATGCTCCAGCCCTCACCATCATCCAAGTCTAGAAGAACATTCAACAATTGGACTTCCCAACCTGTGGCTAAATTTCCTAGCTCTTGCCTATGGTGGGGATTCCTAAGCACTTGCATCATTGTTGCTCCTATCCTCTTGAGTGCTCACTTCCAGTGTGGCTACTAGAGTATTTTCAGCCTACCATCGCGAAAGCCTATATTGAACTTCCTACTTTGGACATTGCATGTGCCAGACACAGCACTCACTACCTTGGTAGTGTCCCAAGAAGATCAAACTTCATCTTCATTTCACATGATGATCATTTTTTCTAGTTGTCTCTTTGTTATGTTTATAGGATAAGGCTAGGATGGCATTGATCAAGAATATGTTTTACCATGAGAGTAGGACACTACATCATTCCAAAGTACCCGCTTCGACTAGCCTAGCTACTTGAGAGTGCATATCCTCACATCCTTTCAAACAACCTAACCTCTATTTTCTCCCTTTGCAATTGCCAACATCCCCTCGCAAGCTTCTCCAATGCACATGCAACCCTTTCCCATGCTTAGCCACCAAGCCCATGACGAATGTAATGCAACTCGTCCCATGGGAAGCCTCTATAGGTAGGTCAAAGCCCCACATGCATGTAACAAAACTCATCCTAGGGAGGAAACACCTGTCCTATAGCAATGACATGGTTGCCTTCAAATGGATATGGATGTGCAATTTCCTTAAAAAAAACAAAAGAAGCAAAAAAAGGGGAAGAAGCAAAAAATTAAAAAAAGAAAGAAAGAAGAAAAAATAAAAAAGGAATCAGATAAGATAAGTGCTCAATTCAAATGGCACAGTCACTACTTTACAATCATCTTAGCCTTGAATCAACCATCTCTAAGAACTCCAATGAAAGGTCAAAATCCAAAGGGAAAAGATACCCATGCGTGTTGACTTCCTCATAAGAGCTCCAAAGAGGGATCACACTATGACAATGGTTCTCGTGGCATCACATCCTATACTTTTTCCTTGACCCGATTTCCTCAAACCCATCCCTTGTTCTCTATCATACTTCACCTTCCTAGCATTCTCAAGAACAACAAAGCATTGTCTAAGTGGACACTAATGAATGGTGTTGGTGTCGTGTTCATCATGGTCTTTCATATTCTTTGTTGACGTATCTAGGGAAAATCCTCCAGACATTGACAAAGAGGGGCTAGTGAAACACCATCAATTTTGGGCTCTCATGATTTAGCATAGTCCTAAAACCTGGGCAAAACCTCTCCAAGTATGTTGTTACGTTGGGCTGTGTAGATTGCATGGCACCTTGGAAGTCCAAATGCCTACAAAGTTTTTTTTAGTCTATTTTCTACGCCCCTCAACACAGTTAGCATAGCATCTATGTCCATGGCCATTTTCCACCAAAAGGACATTGAGGATGGACTAAACAATTTAACAAGTTTTCTATCTTCTAGGCCATCTTGGTTGCTAGTCCACCCAAGTGCTAGGTTAAGATCAGTCAAAATTGTTTGGGATGCACAAAACAGTTCAGAAAATTTCTATTTTTAACCTGTTACACTATGTTATGCTACATAGCATAGATAGTGTAGTAGGCCATGTGGTGTTGAAACTTTTCCAAGTGTTGAACTAGACATAGAAGGTGCATTTGTGTAATTATTTGGTTTCTAAGGATGCCTGTCCTATTGCATCCTCGGAGTATGATCAGAATGACATGGAAAAATGAAAGTTTCATGAAAGTTATTTTAATTTTGGTGCTACGCTATGCTACACTGTATAGCGTAGCACAGCATAGCGAGATGCCAATGTTCACAAAATATTCCCTCAAGTTGTTTTGACATTAAAAATGCACTTGATCATTCTTCGACCTGTAAGGTTGCTTGTCCCACTTCACCCTCAGAACATGACCAAGGTCCCATGGCAGAGCATTGCAGGATAAGTTAAAATTCATCCAAAATCAGGTGCTACGCTATGCTACGCTACATAGCATAGCACAACATAGCAGAGATATGAAGGTCAAAAGTGTCTCAAGAATGAAACTCAGAGGTCTCAAGCTCTTTTGACATGAAAATCAAGATTTCCCATTGTTGAAGTTACTTTCCTTTCTGGGTCTTAGAGTGGTGCTCTTATTTTCTAACAAAATTTATTAACAAAGGTGTGCGATGCTGTGCTACACTGTGCACAGCGTGGTGGGCTAGTGTTTATGCTACTTAGCTATGCTAGATAGCGTAGATAGTGTAACACTTGAGAAGAAGCCTCAGGACATCTCCAGAAGTTCTAGAACTCATCATTGATGATCATTTCTACTTTGACATCTCATCAATAGCCAAGATCAGTAGTTTGCTTTGTTTTTTGCACCCCTTGATAATCCCCAAAAGTTGTCCCTACACTTGACCCTACTTGGAAGAGAAGGGAAGATGTAGTCCTGGAGTGCAAGCTCCACTTTGCATTTGTTGTAGGAATTTTTTATAAAAGTAGGGAAATTACTTAGATTCTAGCACATGTGGTATGGGCAATATGCTCACAGCTTGGAAGATTTGTGATTCCTATTCTTGTTCCATTCAGAGTAGCACATCAATGTAGCACCACACTTTGAGCATCACACACCAGCGTGACACATCCACATTTGTGCTATGTGGGACTCAAGACATGTGGCGTCCAAACCACATCTCTCCTCCAACCATGGGTCTATAAATACCCCAGTAAAGGACATTCTAAGGGTTGGCTTTTGGTAGTTTTCCTCAGCAAAAGATTGATGAGTAGAAGGTTGATGAGCAAAAAATCCCAGCATTAGAGCGTTCCAAATCTTCATTCCACTTTTGAGCTCGAATGTGACACCTACTCGAACACAGCATAGCAACTCTCAAACTAGAAAGCATCAACTCCTCTATGTCTATCAACACCACACCTATAGCACTCCAAGGAGTGTGACCATATTGCCCTACCGCCTAGTTATGTCTGTTCAATGCTACACACCAGTTGTACACATCCATCATTCAATCAAAAGTCCAATCCCCCAATCTTGAGGTGGCACATTTCCTTACTCAAATTCTCATTTTACTATTTTTTATAGAATATATGTTGCACTATTTTGTATTTGTTTATGTCTATTGCCATTATTATGTACGTTAATAGGCTTTTACTATTGTGCATGCTACACTCTTACTTCTTCCAACTTCCACGTGTGATGTTCGAAAAATATTTTTGAAAATGGTTATTTAACACCATGTAAGTCCTTGTCTGATTGAAAAGACCATTCAAGGCACCCTATTTCCATGTTCTCTAGCACAACCCTCCCGCAGACTTAGGGTTAGGCTGTGCACCTGATAACCTCTTAGTGTTCTAGCCACCAATGTTTTCGGATGCTACAGTAACATGTTCAGGATGTGTATAGAAAGTAGGAACGAATGCTTATGTTAGGATTAGTTTAACACTAGTTAGTTATTAGATTAATTAAACATTAATTACTTTATATTTGGCACTTAGCTGAATTAAACAATAAACATAAAATGAGAAAAATCATATGCCTCAGTTAAACTTAACCATACCTTTTCACTTCATAAGTGAAACTAAGAAGAGAACGATCACATCCATTAAACTCACTACATAGATCTAGTGTACTTAGAGAGATAAAGTTTGTAGAATTCAATCGAATTACTTAGTGAACATTATTGATTCATATGGTTAGGTGTATGGATTGCTCATTGCTCATTAGCTATGTAAAAGGGAAAGTGTAGATGAATATAACTAAAATCCAAGTCTTCATAAGAAGGAGATCCATATTTATGATCAAGAAGAGGAGATAGTTCTGGATGAGATGATTTCACATAAATCCTTGCTAATACAAAAGTCTATTACTAAGATTGAAGAAAGAATAGATAAGATGTGGGAGTTGAACAATGAAAAATTTACAACCAACTGAAAAATAATAGAGGAGAAGGTAAAGAAAGAAGGATCAAGTAATAAAGATAAAAAGAGGAAAAATAATAAGGAAATAGGCAAAGATACTTATTAGCAAAAATGGAAGGAATCTATAGTAAATAAGATTATAGACTCATATTTAGAGGAGAAGGATGGGTGTGACATTTATCAATATGAACATTCAAAGGACCATTACCCAGTTTTGTTATATATACAAGAGTTTGGGAATTTCACTTTGAATCCCAAGTTCATGGAAAAGAAAATGCCTAAGAGATTACCTTATCTATGGCACAATTATATATAGTCCCATAATCAAGAATTTTGTTCAAATAGGACTCCTAAACGTCAAGACTACCATCAATAATAATGGGAAAATTCATAGTCATGGGATGTCATCATCAAACTAGTAATATCCTTATTGCTAATCGTACCTTTATGGATACTCTATTTAATAACTTGTTTCTCCTAATGGTTCTACTACTCATGTTTTACTCACTAGTACTACCCTTTTGAATACCATCAATTCATAACATCTCTTCTGAAATCACCATCCGATACCTATCACCATCCATCATATGCTCAATATTCTCATACTCTCCTCCAACATATGTCACAACAAATAATGTAGGAAGAATTTCACAACCTCAATAAAAGAATGCAGTTTGTGCTATAATTATATACAAGGATACTAGTACTAGTAGTCCTCAGCAAAAGCCTCGAAAACATCATTTCTTTAGGACAATTCTTACACATCTAAATAAAACTAGTATACCTACTAGCTTATTAGAACTAGCACTAGGAAAACATGGTGCAATATTGTTCCTCACAAAACAATGCCTTCTATTCCTACATAAAAGCCAACAATCCTTCCTACTCAAAAACAAAAAAATAAAAGTTGAACATGGTCTTGTAAAAAGATAAAAAAAAATTCATGCATTACTAATAATGATAAAGGATGCAGTTGTGGATCAAAAGTTCAAAGTCTTAACATGATCCTTATAGCAACCCATAACAAACTTGAGGAACAAGAATGTGTGCAAAACCATATCTACATAATAGCCACTAAACCAAAGGACATCCAATGGCTAGAAAATGAGAATACCAAACTATCCAAAAGATGCATGAAAATATCCAACATACTTATTAGCTGTTATTCTAAGAAAATAAACCAAATAGAGAACTTAGAAAAGGTCATCTTACACTCTAACTATACATTGGAAGAAATTGTTAAATAATAAGGCCCAATAACTAAAATGGAAAATTAAAAAGAAAACATGTCTAGGCCTTCTAAGAAGAAAACACCTTCTATTCTAGTTAAATATGTCTCCAAATGATTGAAACCTAATTATCATCAATGTTAAATGTACTAATAAGAAAAAACATAAATCATGAAAGATGATAAATGGAAAATTTATGGCGTATGACCAGGGAAATGTGTAGCCCATTTTCCAAATACTTGGCCATGAGTATAATCATGGGGGAGATGCCTTATCTTAAATTAAGAATTTATAAGTGCATTTCCACTTTTTGTTTTATAATTTTTCTATTTTTAACATTTTTATATTTTTTTTCAAAGTTTTAGAATTCTTAATATATTTTTCATTTATTATTATTTTTTCTTTATTTATTTATAATCTTCTATTTTCTTAAGTCATTTCATTTATATTTTGTAGATATTTCCTATGTTTTTGTTAATAATATTACAAGTCATGATGCAAAAATCAACACCATGTATTAGGTCTTTGTACTATGCTATCAAGACAATCAGGTAAATAATTATATAAATTAGTGATCCACATCATCCATCCCTCTAGTATTTATAAATAATAGATCTTTATGATGAGAAGAATATGGTTCTTATTCCATGAAGCTAAAATTAACTCATGATCATTATGTCTTAAAGAAAAGGGAAAGGAAAAATGGGAAATGTAAAAGGGTATGATGTTAAGGGAATTGACTAATTCATTGTACTTTCTCTATGGGTCTTAATACTCAATGTCTTTATATCATTACTCATGTTTTAATTTTGATGGAGGCATGTTTTTGAATAATTGTTGTCTTGTCATGTCATTGGAAATATATGTTACCATGCTTGAAGGTAGGATACTTCTAGGAATCTTACAGTTCTCTTGGACTAGTCTTGTTATGTGTCTAGAAAGACATGCTATCCATGCTTGAAGGTAGGCTATTTCTAGAAATCCTAAAGGTCTCTTGGACTAGTCACATTATGTGACTAGAAAGACATGTTATCCATGCCTGAAGGTAGGCTACTTCTAGGAATCCCAAAGATGTCTTTGATTAGTCTCATTATGTGATTGAAATGACATGTTGCCCATCTTGAAGGTACTTCTTTGATGGGATTATCATTAGCTATGGAGCTAGAAAGACATTTTACCCATGTCTAAAGTCACCCCTCTAACCAATGTCTAAGTTTGACCAAGTTTTATTGTTTAAGTAATTAATAAATCAAAAATGCTTCCTTTTTTTCTTTTGTTGAGTAGTTATGTTTCCACATGGTTGTGGTGATAATATGGTGGTAAGTTTGGGATTATGTAATGTGGTGTTATTAGTAAAGGTATGGACTTGGTATAAAATTTTGATGGATAGGTATGATGATCATCTTAATCACAATTGAAATAAGAACCTATTATGAGCATGGTAAGGTACCTTACATCCTAATCTTTGCAATTCCTTCTCATCCCATTATTCATCTCACTATTGCATGTGATTATGTACCTAATGGTTTTGCATAGTATAGTGCAATATGCTAACCAAGGTAGTTGTGTGTGATTTGAAATAAAGGCATAATCTACATTTAACTTCTAAGATATCCAAGGACATCTATAAACATAGTTATGCAATGACATTATGGTAGGAGCCTGCTTAAGGAAGCACCCACCTACATAACTTTTGCTAATCATCACTCTAAATCAAAACCTCACATATTCAAGGATATCATGAGGAACTTCTCTAAATTGATGGATCATTTTGAGATGAATTATGATCAATTTCAATTAATTTTTAATGTGTTTATATTAAACTACCTTCCAAATTCCATATTTCATTACCAATTTGGAACCTTGTGGTTTTTAATATTCAAATGCATTTGCAGTATATTGTGAATCAAACCTTTAATTTTAGTTATTTCAAAACTTTTGAGCTTCTAGGGTTGAGCTCATTTGTTGTCTAAGGATGTAAGTTTAAAAAATTATTCTAACATCCCATTTTTGAACATTATAGTAAGTAATAGTAAAAATAATCAAAATGACTTGAACAACTTGATGATTTTAGTTACCTCAGAGCCTTGGGAAATATTATTTTATAATAACCTTAAGCCTAAATGCTAAATTTGTTTCAAATTTTGAGCTAACCAAGGATTCAAAAAGGGTTTAATCATTAAGGAATTTTTTTTCCAAAACTAATTTTGATTCTTTCATGATTGCAGATGATACCTAAATGAATTCTTAATGTTGAAGATCTTTTACAAGGTTAAGAAAAGAGGCCAAGATGAGAAAATAGGATGATATGACCATGGAAAAATAACATATATAATAATTAAAGCTCAAGCATCATATGTTTGCTGGACCCATGCAATCATGAATAGAAATTTCAATCCATTCTTTAAAAAATTCTGCATAAAAGAGAAGCATCAACATAATAACCAAGGTTAGAAAAACTATCACTACTAGCAACATCATAAAGATTCATCATTGATAAATTTTTTGAATACTTATGCAATTTTTTAAACTATTACTTTTATCTAGTCTCTTTGTCATTTTGTAATACATCCACTCAAATAAAATTTTGTGATTTAGCACTTGAGTTTTATAATTATAGCTAATAATACCTTTTAGTAATAGGCCACAATATCGTATCTCTGACATTACAACCCTACATACATCATAGTTGATACAATGTAGAAGATCCCAGTCACTGCTATAAATACCAACACTTGGTTACATCAATAGAAAAACTTTCATTTAGCCCTTAGCAAAATTCTTGCAATTTTTTGTTTGTAACTTAGACTTAGCGATAGAGTGAATGCCTACAATGTGATGTTAAAAAATTTTATGAAATCTTTGTTCGAGTGGATTGTACTTGGGAAAAATTCATGAAAGAAGATAAAGATTGAGATTGTTTCTCATCATTTTAGCATTATATTTAGTTTGTTTACTTTTATTTAGTCATTTTTCTTACTTAGTTTAATTTTTACTTCTTTGATATGTTCACTCAGATTAGTTATTTACATATCTCAAGTACTTTACTTTTCTCATGTTCATTAGTAAGGTAGAATGAGTATGAATAGTTTTGAGTGTTAAGTGCAATTGCTTAATAACCCAATAGTGGTTTCACTTAATTCAATCTATAGTAATCACCTGGTAATCCTAGTAATGGTAACATGAGCTAGGGATGTGTACAGAAAGCTAGGAATAAATGCTCATCACCATAAGATAGAATAGATTTACATTTTACTTATTCTTTAGATTTAGATTTTACTCTCATCTTTTCATTATGAATATACTTAGGAGTAATATAAGCGTACAACATCATAATATCATATACCTTACTAAGAGTTAAATCATACAACTTGCACTCCATTAACCCAAACTAAGAAGATAACGATCATGAACCAACTATCAATCCCTAGCATACTTACGTTGTCCATCCATAGATTATGATTTGGTCATGTGTGAATACTTGTGACTTTTATGGTGAAGCACTGAAATATCCATCAATTCATCATTAGCACCATCAATGGGAATGTGTTAATGTTTTCTTAGTAGTTGATTTTATAGAGTTAATTTTATTAGGAATTAAAAAGTTTATGTCTCATACTTCAATTAATTCTTTTAGGCACATCCATACTTAAGAGAATAAAAAATATAATATGGCTTCTACACTTAAAGAAAAGTCAGCACCTACCAAAGAAACTCATATGAGTTATGACAAAGGATATGATGAAGAAGATTGGAATGCATACATGCAAACTAGAATTTCATATGCTTACACTGATCCATACTATCCTAATTTCACATTTATCTTTCACTGAGATGATAAACTAAGGTTGAGAGATTTGCAGGGTAACATTGTTTTGCCTTGTGAACATTCTACACCAGCAATGTTGCAAGAAACCTTGATGAGGTTGAATCTTGTCCATATATAAGAAGGATACCACATTACTAAATATATGACTAGGCCATATCAACCTACCAAAGCACAAGTAAGAAGGAATGTTTCCATGGAGATAAGATATGAGTTTCATAAGCGACGAGGTACCCCTATGCTCAACCATATGAATCAAAAGAGTTCACACACTATTCGATTAAATTCTATGAATAGGACTAGTTGTGGCATCTAGATCGTTATGCCTTGATCATAGTTCACTCTCTTCCCACTTGGACTAGTGGTAGCTTTGTCACATATGGTTTAGTCCAGAGTGAGGCGTATGATTTTTATTATTTTATATTTTATTGTTCTACAATTAACAATAGGTTGGACTCAATTTATAATTAATTCAACTAATCTAATTACTAATTAATAATCAACTACCCTAACATAAGTATCTAATCCCACTTCTCGTGCACATTCTAAACACATATAACACTGCTAGGTTACCAAATGTTAAGCATTGTTGGGATTACCAAGAGTCATATGCATGCTTGAAGTGATCATACTTATATGCTTAATTAATTAAAATGCATGAAAATGTAAGTGTTAACTAAGTACATGAAAAGTAAATTTCATGGAAAGTAAATCTAATCTAAGTCAAAGTGCTGCAATGAATAAGAATCAATCTCGATCTTATTACTACTCATGGAATATGTCCAGGTACATTGCCAGTTGAATCAGACTTTATACAATTGACTTAGATCCACTCTATGGGCACTCATTGACTATTCTCTAAGATTACAAAATAAAATTACAAGAATTTGACTACTCTATTGATAAAAATAAGAAAAACTAATGAAAAACTAGAGCCTGAACACTATATTTATAGGCCAACGTATATACCCTGATGTCACATATAGACCTTGATGTTGCATACCCAACGTCATGTATCTATCGTTGGATATCTGACGTTAGGTCTCTGACATTAGGGCTCTAATAACAAGGCTCTAATGTTAAGGCTCCAATGTTAAGGCTCTAATAACAAGGCTCCAATGTCAAGGTTCTAATAATAAGGCTCCAATGTCAAGGCTCTGATGTCAAGGCAAGGCAAATCATGACCCATCATATCCCCACAATTTAATGAAAACTTGTCCTCAAGTTAAACAAAATGAGGAATAATTTCCTTATAAAATATTTGTAAGGTATGAGATTATTAATTGATATGCAAACTATTGAATGACTTTGAGTGCCACATTATAGAATTTTATTTAAGTGGATGCATACAAAATAACAAAGTAATAAAAAGACTAGATAGACATTGAAGATTACAAAACTTGTAAAGGTCCTTAAAAATTTTCTAAAGATGATTCTTCTCGTTGTCGCTAGTGGTGGAAAAATTTTAAACTTGATTGTTATGTTGGTTCTTCTCTAGTTATGCAAAACATTCTTAAAGGGTGGACTAAAATTTCTTCTCATTGCCCCATGGATCTAGCAAACATGTAAAGCTTGAGTTGCTATCTTGTATGTGCTATGATGTGTCCATGGCCATTTTTTATCCCTCTCTTGGCTTTGTTTTCGTGCCTAGCAGAAGACCTTCTTACTTAGATGTTTCTTTTAGCATCACCTACAATCACCAAAGGATCAACATTAGCTATGGTAAATTTTCCTTAATAGGTAACCCTTGTCGAATCCCTTAGTTTTCATTTAAACACAAGGTGATTACAACATACTATGCCCAAGGCTATGAGGTAATTCAAATCATCAAGATATTCACATTATTTTGATCAAATAATATTAGTAACCATGATGTTCAAAAATAGGATGTTGGAAAATTTCAAAAATTTTAAAGCAAGCATCCCTAGCCCTCATGACTAATAACTATAACTCCAAAAGCACATGGGTTTTTGGATAATTGAAACCAAAGGTCTGATTCAGAAGATGGCCAAGAAATATTAATGGATATGAAAATAGAAAAGTATGAAAAATTAATGAAACATATAACAAGTAGTTCCAAAATCATGCATAAATGTAGAGAAACCATCATTGATGTTCTAAAAGATGTGAAGGTTAGTTCAAAGCCATGATCAACAAAAGTTATGCAAGTGGGTCCTTCCCAAAGTAGGCTCTTGCCATAATGCCCTTGCATAACCACTTCTATAGATGTCCATGGGCATCCAAGAAGTTGAATGTAGACCATGAATTTGTTCCAAACAACATACAACTACCATTGTTAGAATGTTGCACTATACTACACAAAACCAAAAGGCTCATAATTTCATGTAGCAATGAGGTGAATAATAGAATGAGAAGGGATTACAGAGATTGGGATGTAAGGTACTTGAGCATGTCCACAATAGGTTCTTGTGACAAGTGTGATTAAAATGATCAACATACCTATCCATCCAAGTTTAGACTAAGTCCATATCATGAACAGTGACCTCACATTAATGTGTTCCTTCTTGTCAATCACCATGACTCCATAACCACTACAAAGAACAATCATGACTTCAAAAAGAGAAGGAAAGAGAAGAAGGAAGGAAGGGCCTTAGTTAGAGGATCACCTTCAAGAATGGGTAACATGTCTTTCTAGCCCCATAACCAATGCTTGTAGCTCATTATTGTGTCTACGAGCTATGCTTTGAACTCCCATTATTGTTTTTGTATTTTTTTCTTTTTCTTATCTTTCTTTTTTTGAGTATTTTTTAATGGAAACCACACCATGTAAATACATAGCCTCCTTTGTATTGGTCGATGGGGAAGGGATGATACATTCCAAGAGGATTCATAAACCACATGAAGGAAGTCAAGAAGGATATGCAACAAGTCCCCTTGAGGTCACACCCTTTGTTATTCCCACTTGGTCATTCCATATTTCTTCAAGATACAATGAGCATTGATTAATTTTAGTTTCATAAAAGAAGAATAAAATTATTTGCATGAAAAAGACCTTTTATTCAAAGAATTGGAGGGATGGATGAGGTGGTCTCATTTCTTTACACAATTACTTACCCAATCATCTTGATAGCATAGCACAAAAAATCCAACACAGACTGTTGACTTTTACACCATGACTTGGGAATTTTATTAATAAAAACATAAAATACATTCATAAAGCATAAATACAATGACTTAAGAAAAAAGAAAAATATAAAGAAATAAGAAATCTTAAGAAATGAAAAACATATGAAGAATCAAAAAATTCTAGAACTAATAAGTAAATTAGTTACTTCCTTACATATTTAAGATAGTTTTATATTCTTGTTTTCAAGCCACTGGATGTCTTTTGATTTAATGGCTATTATGTAGGTTGCCTTTTGCTCACACACTTGCTCTTAAATTTTATGGTGGGTCAGTATAGGGGTTGTGTTAATATTTTGAACTTCTAACCTACAACTGCATCCTTTATCATTATTGGTAATGCATGGATTCTTCTATCTCTTCACAATGATAGGTTTATCATTTATGTTTTTTGTTGGAGTGGTGATGGTTATTGGCTTTTGCATATGAATAGGAGAAATCATTTTTGTGATGAAGGTAGTTACATTAGATTGGCCTTGTGTTGTTTTAGGTAATGTAGTAGGTCTATGAGTGTTTTACTTTAGCTTACAACCTTTCCTCCAAAAGGGACATTTTCGAGACTTTGGTTGAGATCTACAAGTGTTATCATTTATGTGTATGTTTACACCACAAGTTGCATTATCTCATTGATGTTGTGATGCTAAACCTTCCTATGTTGTTGGAGGTGACATATGGTGGAGGTGAGTAAGATAATATTGAGGATATCATGTAGGCTGAGAGGTGTGAAGTGGTGATCTCATATAAGATGTTGTAGGATAATGATATCTAGTAGAGAAGTAGTAGTGATTTGAAGTACAGGAAGTAAAACTAGTTGGTGAAACAGGGTGTTGAACATAATAAAATAGTTGGTAGGAAGGATAGGGCTGGTTTGGTGGTGGCCTTCCCTATGACTATGGTTGTTGCCACTACAATTGATGCCAATGTTGAGGTTGGTAATAAGTCCCCCTAGGATAGTATAGTTGGTTTTGGGGTTGTCTAAAATTACTGCATGAAAAAGAAAATCTCTTGGGCATGTGCTTTTGTACAAACTTTGGATTTAATGCACTAGCCCAATACTCTTGTAGATGCAACAAGACCGGGCAATGGCCCTCTAGATGGTCATATAGGCAAATGTCACATCCACCATCCTCTTCAGTGATTAAGTCTATAGACTCTTCTTTTATGGCCATTTCTCCTTCTTGCCAAAAAGTGTTCCTAGTTGTTTCTTGGTTATATTTACTCCTTTTGTTATGATCACTTAATTCATTTTGTGCTACTCTCTCCTCTATGATTTCTACACAAGTTTTAACTTTCTCATTCATCCCTTCCAACATCTTTCCAAGGTTTGCTTCAAGCTCACTAATAAAATTTTTTATTAACAAGGTTAGCTATAAAATCATCTCATTGAGAGCTATCTCTTTTTTCTCATCATAGATATGGATGCTTTTCTTTTGCAAAGTTGGATCCTATTTATCTTCCTCTACATTCTCTCTTCTACATAGCTCTCCTCCTTCTTTCACTACATGCTTGATTAACTCTTTGTTTTGATGGGTTTGTAGCTTGTATAATTGACCTAGAGCATACATCCTAAGGGTCTCCCTTATTTCATTATGAAGTCCATCTATGATGTGAAAAATTTGGCTTTCCTTAGAGAAACTATGGCCTGTGCATTTATGTAGTAGTGAATAATATCTTTCCACGACCACTTCCAAGGGTTCATGATTTTCTTGCTTCCACTCTTGGATTTCTTTTCTTAAGTTGGGCACTTTTGCATAGGTTTCATACTTTTCATTAAAAAGTTCTAGCATTGTGGACCATTGGTGAATGGAACTTGGTTCCAATGATCTATACCAACTTTCAACTTCATCGATTAGTCTCCTAGGAAAGAGCTTAAGCTTTTGCCATCCACTTTCAATGTTGTATAAGGCACAAGCATCATGGAAGGCTTATAGATGATGTTGTGGATCAGAATCATAGCCTTCCATGAACTTAGGAATATTATTAATATCAAGCCTAGGTAGGTGACTTTCCTTGTGATACTTGTGAGGTATCTTAATTGCCTCTATGATCTAGATTAGGCTCCTAGTGCTCAATAAGGGTTCATCATCATCAGACATGTTGTGATGAAAATTTATATTTCCATTTGATTGATTATGATGATCTTGTCTATGCTCATTGTGATGTATTTGATTTTTCCTTTGGGTTTGATTTCTATCTTTATCTTGACCCCACAGTGGAGCTCTATTTCTATACCTACATTCATCTTCATCAAAACTAAATTTTGAAGGAGAAAAGAAAGATGAGGAACTAGGAGAATCACCATGGCTTCTATAGTTCTCCCCATGATCCATTGATTTATCTTTTCTAACTTTAGAGGAGGCCCTAGGCCTTGAGGCCCTCCTTTATCTAGGACTTAATCCATCTTTTCTACAATTGTATGCACCTGTTGAATGTAGTCTTTGAGTGTAGCAAGGGTCTAAATGAGCATAGGAAACTCTTGCATGAGGTTGTTCACTTCAATTATATTTAGTATATATCCTATCATTTCTTGTATGAGTGTTCTCATCATATGATGCATTATGGGTCCTGTGTGAAGAAGAGATAGTTTTTTCTAACAATGTGTGCAATTTAAAATATTAATGTTTTCTAAGAGATAGATCATTAATACCTTGACAATGATCATGTATAATATAACTAATCTAGATAACTAGCACCATCCACAACAACGGTGCGAATGATGAGTAGTGAGATACCCCTATGCTTAACCATACGAGTTACAAGTGTTCATGCATGGTCTGGTTGAATTCCATGGATGGGACTAGTTGTGACATCTAGATTACTATGCCTTGATCACAATTCATTATCTTCCCACTTAGACTAGTGGTAGCTTTATCACATATGGTTTAGTCTAGAGTAATAAATATGATTTTTATTATTCTATATTTTATTGTTCTATGATTAACAATAGGTTGAACTCAATTTATAATCAATTCAACTAATATAATTGATAATTAATAATCAACTACCCTAACATAAGTATATGATTCCACTTCTTGTGCACATCCTGAGCACATATAACGCTACTGGGTTACCAAACATTAAGAGTTGCTGGGATTACCAAGAGTCATACACATGCTCGAAGTGATCGTACTAATGTGCTTAATTAATTAACATGCATGAAAATGTAAATGTTAACTAAGTGCATGAAAAGTAAATTTCATGGAAAGAAAATATAATTTAAGTGAAAGTGTTGCAATGAATAAGAATCAATCTCGATCTTATTTCTGCTCATGGAATATGTCCAAGTACATTGCTAGTTGAATAAGACTTCATACAACTAACTTAGATCCACTCTGTGAGCACTCATTGATTTTTCTCTAAGATTATAGAATAAAACTGGAAGAATTTAGCTACTCTATTAACAAAACTAAGAAAAATAGATGCAAACCTAGATCCCAAGCACTATATTTATAGGCCAACATATATACCCTGACGTCACATCCAAACCCCGACATCACATACCCAACGTTGCAGCTCTAATGTCACATACCTAACATTGGGTATCCAACATCAGGGCCCCAATGTTAGGGCTTTGATAACAAGGCTTTGATGTTAAATCTCCAATGTTAGGACTTTGATAATAAGGCTCTAATGTCAAGGCTTAGATAATAAGGCTCCAATGTCAAGGCCTCAATGTTAAGGCTCTAATGTTAAGGATATGATGTCAAGGCCAAGCAAATCATGACTCATCAGAGTGTAACAAAGAAATGAAAGTGCCTCACATTGTTTTCCTAGAAAAAACAAATGATCATACATTCATAATGGATGAAATCCACCAAGCCCATGAATCTCATTCATAGAAAATAATCATTTGTTTAGAGCCTATAAAAATGCAATTTTATTTAGTCCTTGTGGAAATACCTAGGAAAGATATGAAAGACTCCAAACTTAGGTGGAGATCAAGGCCTAAAGCTTTCACAGAACCTAAAGAAAATGAATCATAGAGTCACAAAAGGAGAACCAACTGACACCATTTTTCAAGTGCTTATTCTTCCTCCTCATGTTGATTTGTAAAATTTGACAAGAGGGAACAAAGACCAAGAGACTATGATAGGGAAAGATGAGAAGAACATGAGAGATATGCACATCAAATAAGGTATCCTGATAAAGAGAAAGATAATTATGAACAAAGAAGAAATATGATCAAGCATGAAGAAAGAGAGAATTATGAGTAGCAAAGGGGTCATAACTACAATAGAGTTTACAAATTTGATGATTATGAATAACATCTATTGGCCACTTGTAATATGATTAATATAAGAGAGCTAGTATATATTTCTACCAGGCATGTAAGGGATAGTCACATTAAGTGATTAGACATGAACAACATTCTCAAGTTTAAAGGTATACAACGTAGATACACAACACCACCTCCAAGAATTTCACAATGCCTATGCCCTTTAGAACATTCAAACTAATTGGTAGAAATTGATTTTTTTTTTTAAAAAAATACTTATCAAAGAAGCAGAAAGCTAGTACAAACCTTTAGAACCAGAATTAATCTAAAGGTGAAGTACCATGCTAAAGCTCTTCAATAATAAATATCAAATCTATTTAAGAGTGTCCAATTTGAGAAAAAATATTCAAGAATGAAAGTAAGGGACATATGAATCCATTAACATGATAATGTGTAGATATTATTCATTACTACATAGGTGCCTAGGCCATGTTTTTTTCTCAAACAGACTAACTAGGATACATTATTGATGGGTTATGAAATTAAATAGGAGAAAATATTGGGGTATATGCCTAAGGAAAATTACCAAAAATGATAGTCCATCAAATCCAAAGACTAATAGACTAGGTGGTCAAAGAAGAAGGAGAATTTGAAAAAAAAAGGAGAATCAACAGAAGAGTACAATCGAGATTCTATAATGAGAAAAAGGGATGTGAGAATGTGCAAAAGACAAGAAGAAGAAACATTAGAGGATTCCATCCAAAAAAAGACTCTATACATCTAAAAATCAATCAATGACATTACAAGAAAGGTAGAGAAAATGTGGGATTTAGTGTATGAGACATTTGCTACTATACTTAAGATCATAGAGGAAAACACTAAAAAAAAGTTTTGAAGAACAACAAAGAAAGGAAAAAAATGAAGAGAGAACAGATGAGAGAACTATAAACACAAAGGAAAATTTGCTATAGTTGAGGAGTTCACAGACTCTAGTTCAAAAGATGAAAAGAAATGCAAAGTATGCAATATGAACATCCTAAGGGACGTTTCCCTATTATGGCTTACTTGCAAGAGTTTGGGCCATGCATGCTCAACCTAAAATTTGTCAAGAAACATATGTTAAGATGATTACCTTACCCACAAGGTAACTTCCAATAACCTTAACAATCATCATATTATCCAGGAAAAGACTACCCTCAACCACAAGAGTAATATTAGTAGCAATGGTAACAATCACAATTATGGGGAATGCCACTGCCAAGGTAGCAATATTCATATAGGCAATCGAGTCCTTATGGATATTACATTCAATGTCCAATCTCTTTGACAAATGCTTCAATCCATACCTACTCTCATTACTATCCACTAGAGTATCATAGATCCAATACTGTGCAAATGGATCCCAATTATTATGTACATCATTCAATAATTGGTTCAGCAATCCAACCTCTGAACTCCACACCACCAATGCCACCACTAGTTATGCAAGGAGAATTTCCAACACAACCTCAACAAAAGAATGCTACTAGGATAGTCAATACATAAGAGGATGTGTTCGTAAATGAACCTAGATCTAGGAAATGCTCATTTTTTAGACCAAATCTAGAAAGTGTTCAAAGGATGGGAACTTCACCTACATCAAACCCATCCACACATACTCCTAAAGGGAACACCAAGCTTCCACATTCTATAGATCTAAATTTGAACACTATCATGTTCACTCAAACTATAATGCATTGGATGAAGGCAGGAGAACTTACCAGAAAGAGAATAGACCTAGGAAGCCCCTTAGTATATCTCCAAATATCATTTCACAAATCATGCAAAGCTTTACTAGATTTTCGATCAGAAGTAAATTTGATTTCACAAGACATGTATAAAATCTAGAATCCTGCTCCACTAAAGAACAATAATATTTGAATAGAGCTTGCAGATTAGTCAATCACTATTCCACTTTGGCAAGTAAAACATGTTATCACCATCATAAGTGGATGGTCCTATCCTACTAATTTTCTTGTCATATATTTAAGGAAAAACCAAGGAGAATTTCCTTTCATTATTGAAAGAGCATGGCTTAGCACTGTGGATGCTCAGCTAAGGATCAAAGAATTTTCTTTGGAAATTTTCAAGGAAGATGAAACTAGAATTATACAAAGACATCAGGCTCCAAGTATCACATACAGTGATAATTTATGCAATTATGTGTAGAAAATATGGGCCATAAAACATGAAGCCAATATAGCATGCAATCGATGTATAGAAGATATGTGTGTGTAATAGTATTTGTATGCAGTAGCAACAAAATAAGAAAGCACCCAATGACTAAATACTAAAAAAGAAACAGAGTCTAATATGTTCATGGAACCATTAAATAAAATTATCAATGCCTATATTGAAGGAACTGACAAGTTAGAAGAGTGTAAAAGAAAACATTTCTATGTATAATCATATTAAGGAGAAGACATTGAATGGGGATAGTTAGAGATCCAAGACAAGTATGAACCAGAACCTTTAGAACTAAAAGTCCTATCGAATGTACTAGAATATGCCTTTATGAACAAAAAGAGATTGGTAATTATTAATACCAATCTTGATACATAGAAAAAGGAAAGATGATTGAAAATGGTAAATAAATGACCAATAGCATTTGCATGGTCCTACAATAAAATAACAACACCAAATCTATATAGATCCAACTATCAAATCTCATTACCAACCACAAAGAAGACTAACTCCTAGACTCAAATAAGTAGTCAAACAAGAATTGGAAAAACTCTTAGAAGAAGGATTCATTTATCCAATAGTAGATAGTGAATGGGTTAGTCGCTTAGTCATTGTCCCAAAGAAAGGTTGCGATTGGAGGATCTACATCTACTTTGGATTGTTAAATTTAGTAATATTCAAGGACCAGTTTCCCTTATCATTTGTTGACCAAGTCTTTGGTATTATTTTAGGACATTTGTACTATAGTTTCCTTGATGGATATAGCAAGTATAACCAAATTTGCATTGCACCAGAAGATTAAGAGAAGAAAACATTAACTAATCCATGGGGGATGTTTGACTATAAGCAAATGTCTGTCAACTTTTGTAATGCTCCAGATATCTTCCAAGGACTTGTATTGAGAATTTTCCAGAAATAGATTAATAATGGAGTGGAAGTATTCATGGATGAATTTTCCACATATAGGCTAGACTTTAAACAAGCCTTGGACCGATTAAAGAAATTTTTGAAAAGATGTGTTGAAACAAATTGGTTGAAATCCGTTTAATGATCCAAGATAGTATTTATTTGGGACAAAAAATATCTCAAAAAAGAATAGAGATAGATCCTGACAAGATAAGAGTTATTCAAAATATATCACCTAGTGGCCAAAAACTAGGTTTATCAGATCATTCTTTGGTCATATAAGATATTACAAAAGGTTTATTGAGAATTTTTCAAGGATAGTAAAGCTAATAGTAGAACTTACAGAGAAAGATGCACCATTCCAATCGACAGAATTGTGTGAGAAGGCATTTGAGACATTAAAACAGAAGTTAATTGAAACACTAATCCTTCAAGTTTCATATTGGTCTAAGCCCTTTCACATTATGATAAATGCTTCAAACTATGCATTGGAAGTAGTACTCACTCAACTTGATGATTAGAAAAGACTATATTACATACACTACACTAGTCAAAGCATCACCAAAGCACAACTTAAGTACACTACTATAGAAAAGAAACTTATGGCTACAATGTATGTAATAGAAAAGTTTAGACATTATGTGCTCAAGTATTCTATTTATGTCCACACAGATCATAGTGCCATTATATTTTTGATGAATAAACCAATGATCAATCCAAGGATGATACAATGGTTTCTAATATTATAAGAGTTTGACATCACTATGATAGATAAGAAGGGAATTGAAAATGTTGTAGATGATCATCTGTTAAGACTAAAATGGAAAGCACAATAATAGGATGAATCATTATCATACTAATTTCTCGATGAAAATTTATTTACAAAAAAAATAATGGCTATCAACTCAATAGAAAAATCATGGATTACTAATTACCTAACTTACCTTACTACACAAGAGCTCCTATTAAGTGGAATAAGAAAGAAAAGGAATAATTCCTCTACTAAGTTAAACGGTATATGGAAATCAATGGGAATCTTTACAAGATATGGAAGATGGACTACTAAGATGGTATGTTCCAAAAGAGAGCCAACAAAGAACTCTACAAGGTATGCATAAGGGACCATATGGTGGTCACTATGTAGGACATGGAATAGCATTGAAGCTAACAATGGTAGGCTACTTGTGGCCTATCATATAGAGGGATGTACATCAATTCACCTAATCTTGTGAAAGATGTTAATGTGATGGAGGACTAGTGGCTAGAAATGAAGGTCCACAACAATGGAGACAACCATTGAAGCTATTCAATATATGGGAAATTGATTTCATGCTATCCATCACACCAATATCTAATGGGAAATCTTATATCATAGTAATAATTAATTATTATACCAAGTGGGCAAAAGCAACTGCATTTAATGCTTTCATATCCAAAATAGCAGCTAAGTTTTTTCAACAATACATGGTGAATAGATTTGGATTACCATATATGCTCATATCCTACAATGGGACTCATTTTATAGGAGCTACATTCAAAAATTTAATGCAAAAACTTGGGTTGAATCATAAGTTAACTACACCATACCACCCCAAGAAAATGCTCAAGTAGAAGTAACTAATTAGGAAATCATAAGAGTATTAACTAGAATAGTTAGTCAATTCAAAAATGATTGGAGCACTAAGCTAAATGATGCTCTATGGGCATATAGGTCCACATGGAAAATTCCAATAGGATACTTGCCCTATGAACTAGTCTATGGAAAACTTCCTATACTACTAATCCAAGGAAAACTCCAAACCTTGGTCACTACTAGTGTACTTGACCTATACTTAAACTTAGCGTAAAAAAAACATCTCATGAATCTTAACCTTTTAGATTAAAATAGACTTGTAGCTTTGATGAGTAATGAGGTTCATAATAAATACTCTAAATATAGGCATGAAACTTGAATAAACTACTTCCTTAAAATTCATTGCCAAGTGTTAATATTCCTTGCAACAGTGGTAGTCGTGTGGTTGTCAATTTTGGGATGATGCAATGTGATGTCAATGGTAAGTGGTATGGACTTGATTTGGATCTTGAATTAAAAGTCTAATGATTATCTTAACCATATATATCACACAAGAATGCATTATGCCTATGGTAAGACACCTCACATACCAATTTTTATAATCCTTTCTACTTCTATTCCACCTCACTATTATATATAATCATAATTCTATGGTTTCATATAATATAGTGTTATTTTCTCATTCTAGTGATACTAACCTGTGTGTTTTGTGAGATAGGCATGTTTTACATTCAACTCCTCAAGTGCCTACGGATACTTATAAGTGTGATTATACATGAGCATTAAGGGCAAAAGCTTGCTTTGGGAAGAACCCACTTGTATAACTCTTATGCTTCATACTTGATGATTAATTCCACATCATCTTATGTCTTCAAGATACTTAACCATCAAATTTCACTTTCCTATATTCTCAAAACGGATCATAATTTTGGCAATCCTTACTACCATCTCTTATACATCTCATTGACTTTCTTTACCAAACATTCCTTCTTCATGATCTTTTATCACCAAAACCTCATATTTTGAGCATCATCTATGATCAAGATTACTTTAGATCATCTCTAAATATTCCAAACTATCCATTTAACCTAATTTTTTCATCCAAAATTACACAAAAATCAAAAGTCTTTAGCAATGATGTGGCATCTATGATGTCATCGTTATAAAATTCTATATATATGCACAAGGAGTTAGGAAATTTTTCATTCTTCTCATTTCTAGCAAGGGGAGTTAATGCTATTTTTTCTAACCCTCTCATAACCAAATTTCCAAACACCATAACTCTCTTACCAAAGCTTTGAATTGCATAATTCTTGAACTGTTTTGATCATGGAGTGACCAACTTATTTATGGAGGAGGTTTTTGTGCATAGAAGAGTCAATTTAAGCCAAATTTCTCTAACACTTGGAAGATAATGTTAAATGTAAGAATAAGAATTATCAACTAAAATCTTGATCAACTAATAAAATAAAAATCAATAAATCTAAACACACCTCCTAACTACTCATTTGAACACACAAGAAAGAAACAAAATAACACTTGTGAAAAGTCATAACAATCAAAGATACAACTAATAAGATTTTTTTTGATATTTTTCTAACTTTGCAATCATAATAAGAGCTATAAGAAATAATAAGGATAGGCTTGTGATTAATTTTCAAAACTTGGAAAGGATTATAGACCATTAGAAATCTATTTAAGAATCTTTGGACATGATAAAATGAATTCTTGATGATTGTAGATGGCTTCTAAAAGACCCATATTAGAAGGAACCTCATAGCACAGAAATATAATACCAAGAGGTTAAGGCAATGAAAAATCCAAAGAACAAACTCCACAAGTAGAGTACGAGGCCTAATCCTTCAACATCCATTAACAAACACCTAATACTAAACACTCTATGTAGGTAGAGGTTGAAGCACCACCAAGTCTAGAACAAGGATAGCACATCACACTGTCAGCAGAATATCTCCAAGTAGTCCAAGAAAAATCAATTATGTCTACAGTGATTTTGAAATTAAATTTTAGATCATTCATGAAGTTTTCACTTGAGAATGTCCAAACACAAATCCAAGGCTCTCCTCTATGGCCAACTCTTTCATGTAATGGTGAATGGTACTTATAAGAAGTTTAGTAGTTTTGGAAAAATAAATAAGATGATGCCATCATAAAAATAGAACGGGTCTTTATGCCTTACTTCATGGAAGCTATCATGAATGAACTTAATATTTCCAATGTCAAAGAAAATATTGCATAGATCTCTTCTAGATCCAACATTGAGATAAAGAAACTATGGCTACAAAGAGTGTATGGCAAAGAGGATAAGAAATAGATTGAATTATCTACTAAGGAAAATATATACTTTAAGATAGAAACTTATCACATCTTTTCCATCAAAAGATTAAATAGAATATTCACTTATCTTGTAAGAGGAAGTGTCATCCTTATGGGGAAATTCAATGTAAATCTAGCTTATTTATTATTCTTGGAAATTCAAAAAAGGTTTGAAGAAAAGAAGGTAGGGAAACTCACATTTTCATTTCCTTACCTTATGAAAATATTTTTCAAGCAAGCTAGAATTCTAGGGTATATAAATGATGTTTTACATAAAGCAAAAAATGCATCATATGATGAGATGTCTAAGCCATTGCCACCAATCAATTACAAAAACTAGTAGGCACTAAGAGAGCAGTAGATTCAACATCTGTATACAATATTCTATGAACATGATAAGAACAAGTAGGATCTAGTGGATCAATGTCAGCCAATGATAGACCTAAACAGAGTGCTCAACAAACACAACATAACTACATACCTTCTATGAGCCACTTGTAGTAGATTGCAAAAATCATTAGTTAGGAAAAAAGCAAAGGTTCTACATTATGTAAAGTAAGAGATCACTCCATAAGGTCTGTTGCATTAACAAGAATTGCTGGTGGTCAAGTATCTTTATAGGAAAAAATGATGAATAGTGGTTATAGTACATTTTTGGGAACATTACATCTTTGCAAGTTATGTTGGAAACTAGAAAAGGAGCCAAAGTTATGATGATGCAACATCAAGATGTAGCAAGAGCAACAAATTTTATCATAGATCACATTAAAAAATAATGTAATGTCTCCATTGTGTCACTGACAAACATCATTAGAGCTAATATAGAAATGATAGCTAGAACATCTATGACCCAACAAAACATGAATATATCTTGGATCGACTGCTATAGATAGGCCATGTTATGCAAAATCTCTTTGATATCCCCAACGATATCACTACATTTTAGTCAAATCTAATTGTAACAAAGGACAAGCTGGTCATGTTTGAAACAAGATCCAAACATGCAGAAAATGAAGTGCAAAGATTACAAGCTAAATTAGCAACCTTGAAAGAAGAAAAAAGAGACCTTGCATAGCATGTAGCACCACACTAGCTAGATAAATTTAAAATTGAGCAAGTAACTCAACTCATAGCTAGAAATATTCAAGTAGAGATAAAAAAGAAAAAAGTAATATGAAATGCATCTATGGTAGAAGCCCAAACTTATGCACATGCCAATACCATAATTGCCTTGGAGTAGGAAAACAAAATAATTACCGTTGAGAACGCAAGGCTGAAAGATATATAGAAGAAAAAAAATGTTCTTAAAGAAAGTATTCATAAGTTAAGAGTAAAAATTGTTAGAGTCAATCAATATATGAACAAATTGACCAAAGAAAATAGAACCTTATTGATGGAAGAAGTTCATGGCATCTGTAAAAAATTAGCAATCAAAAACATTGCATGGAAAAATAAGGCCAAGAAACATGAGAGGCTCAAGGAACACTTTAAAGACCAAATGGGCATGTATAAGAAAATTAATAAAAAATAAATCTAGATGGCTAAAGCCAAAATCAATTTCATTACTACACAAATACTTGATTGGCAACCAATCCTACATAGCCTCACCCATGTTCACCAAGCTAAAATGAAAAATAAGAACCCATTGATCAAGGACATGATAGAATACATGGGATTAGTAAACCTTTAGTATGCTAATCTAGCCATGTTAATAGCCAGTAGACCAAGAAATGAACTAAAGTAGCAAGTGGCCACAATATGAATCATGTATGAAAAATAGTTTGAAGACACAAAAGATGTGCAACAAAAATTGCACATTGAAAACTATGAACTCAAGGTCATCAAAGCTAGCTACTAGGAATTCAAAGGATGTAGCAGAAAACCTAAATCATAGAATGACTAATCATCAAGAGCTACGAAAGGTTGCCAAGGCATTTGAAGAATAGAGAAGAAAATTTGAATCCTAGTATATGAAGGCCAACAAAATGTTTCCATAGATACCATGCCCATGAAAAGTACCAACACTAGCAAACATGGCTAAATTCACCTAAATAGTACATGATCCAAGATCATTAGAGGAGAAGCTTTGGGTGCTACTCAACCATTATCAATTTCATAAGCTCGATGATAAAGAAAAGAAGACAATGGAGGAGCCACCACCCCTAAGGACTTAAAGATTACATCGAGCTTTAATAATTTTTGTTTTTTTTTGTTTTTTGTTATTATTTTCATATGTGTCCATCATTCCATGCATGATAATTTTTTAAAGAACAACTAAAATCACAATGCAACATTTAGAGTCAAGTAGTCATATATATAAGTATTTATGTCAAGTCTAAATACATCTCACAATTTTGTAAGGAACTCTATCCTTCTTTTGTTTTACCTTGAGGATGAGTTTCCAATCAGTTGTGGGGGTATGATAAAACCTTTTTGTAATAGGCCATGATGACGTATCTATGACATTGCAACCCAAATACATCATTATTGATGTGATGTAGAGGGTCTCAATCATTCCTATAAATACCAACACTTGGTCACATTAACATAAAAACTTTCATTCAACCCATATAGAAATTCTTGCACTTTGATTTTGTAACTTAGACATAGTGATAGAGTAAATGCTTACAGTGCGGTGTCAAATAGTTTTATAGAATCTTTCTTCAAGTGGATTATACTTGGGCACAATTTATGAACAGAAATAAAGATCAAGATTATTTCTCACCATTGCAACATTACACTTAGTTCCTTTACTTTTACTTAGTCATTTTCCTTAGTTTAATTCTTACTTCTTTAATATGTTCACTTAGTTTAGTTCTTTACATTTATAAAGTACTTTACTTTTTTCATGTTCATTAGTAAGGTGGAATGAGTACAACTAGTTTTAAGAATTAAGTATAATCATTTGGTAACTAGATAGTGGTTTCACTTAACTAACTTAGTAGTAATCTCACTTAGTAATTCCAATAATAGTTACATGAGCCCAAGATGTTTACAACAAGCCAAGAATGGATGTTCATTTCCATAGGATAGAATAGATTTACATTTTAGTTATCCTTTAGGTTTATATTTTACTCTCATCCTTTCATTATGAATACACTTAGGATTAATATGAGCCTACAACATCATAATATCATATATCTCACTGAGAGTTAAATCATACAACTTGCACTTCACTAACCAAAAGTGAAAAGACAACAATCACAAACCAACTATCAACCACTAGCATACTTGCATTGTCCATCCATGGATTACGATATGGTCACGTGTAAATGCTTGAGACTTGTATGGTGAAGTGTTGGAATATCCAGTCACTAATCATTAGCATTGTTACTAAGAATGTGTTAATGTTTTCTTAGTAGTTGATTTTATAGAGTTTATTTTATTAGAAATTATAAATTTTATCTATCATACTTGAATTAATTCTTTTAAACACACACATACTTAAGATAATAAAAAATATAATATGGCTTCTACACTTAAAGAAAAGTTACTACTTGGCAAAGAAACTCATAATAGTTATGATAAAGGATATGATGAAAAAGATTGGAGTGAGCCCATGCAAATCAGAATTCATATGCTCATACTGATTCATTCTATCTTGATTTCACATTTATCTTTCACTAGGATGACTAACTAAGGTGGAAATATTTGCAAGGTAACATTGTTTTGCCTCCTGAACACTTTGCACCAGCAATGTTGCAAGCAATCTTGATGAAGTTGAACCTTGGCCATGCACAAGAAGGATATCATGTCACTAAATGCATGCCTAGGTCATGTCAATCTATCAAAGCACAAGTAATAATGGATTATACCATGGAGACAAGATATGAGTGTAACAAAGGAAAGAAAGTACCTCACATAGTTGTCCTTGAAGAAATAAATGATGATACATTCATAATGAAAGAACTTCACAAAACCTATGAATATCATTCACAGACACTGATCATCCATCTATAAGAGCTTGTCAAAATACAATTGCATTTAGCTCTTGTGGAAACATGTAGGAGAGATATGAAAGACTTCAAACTTAGGCAAAGCTCAAGGCATAAAGCTTCCATAGAACCTTGTTGAAACAACCAAATGTGTTAACACATATATGTTGATGCAATTTCTTTATTTTCCTATAACTATGTAAGCATCTATCACATATTTGACATCATTTGGTTAATAGTATAGCTAAACTCTTGTAGTTTTATTCCATAATCTTTGGAAATAGTCGGTGAGTGCCTACAACATGGATTTGAGTTCATTATATGGCATATTATTTGAGTGGCATTGTACCTAGATACATTCCATAAATAGCTATAAGATTGAGATTCAATCATATTTATTACAGCACTTTAACTTAGAATAGATTTACTTTTAATACTATTTACTTTCTATCTACTTACTTAATATTTATATTTTCATGTATATTGATCAATTGATGGAATGAGCATGACCAATTTCAAGCACAAACACATATTTACTTGGTAATCATATTAATGTTATTGATTGATTCATCTAGTAGCCTAACACTTGGTAATCCTAGCAATGGATACGTGAGTTCAAGATGTGTACAACAAATTGGAAATGAACACTCATTATTCTTAGGATATTCTAGGATTTATCTTCTTGTTATTAGTTAGATTAATTAAATAATTAATTTTCATGTTTTTATATAGCTTAGCCATATCCACACAACATCAATAATCATATACCTCACTTTGGACTAAAGCATACATGATAAACACTTAGTGATCTAGATTCACACTAGTTCCATCCACAAGATTTAACTAGATTGCTTGTGAATGCTTGTAATTTGTATGATTGGGTGTAGGGCACACTTGCCACTCATCAATTACTTGTTGAAAAAATCATCAAAACAATTACATTTTAATTTTAAATAGATTCTAGTTGGTGTTTACAACTTTTCTACTTACATCCACACTTTCTAAAGGTTAACGTTCATGATCCAAACCCATACCTTACTCATAAACTAAGAATTTATTAGTAGTTTTATCTTTCATACATTTTTACAATTTATTTTAGTATTGACTCTCCATAGAAGGTAAACTTCATTTTTTATCAAAAAAGAATATTGATCATTAGGAATGAAATACTAAAACTCTTTCCCTTATATTGATTCTCTTACTTGTTATTTATATTTTTTCATTATAAGCATAATTTCCATACTTAGATTTTATTTTACATCACATGTAGTCAATTTCTATACTTATTTTTTATCTCCATCATTTAAAAATAATTAATTCTATTACTTAGACTTATTCTTTCTCATCAATTCCCCTATTATTCCCAGTTCATGAATGGTAAGCTAAGTCCATATTTGATTAGAAGCTTGTGTTTCTTTGTATCATGATCATTGACTTATTGAGGGTTATTTCAATTCAAAGATTATTTATGATCATGAGTTAAACATTTAGCATCTATTATGTAGAGGTGCTCTTACAAGGTTAGAAAAGAATACTTTTGTAGAAACATGCTTAAGCATAAATTGGGGTGGGAGACCACAACTTAATCATGACTTGTGGGATAGTGGATTTTCTTAAAATAGAGACTAAAAATATGAATGAATACTACAGGTTTAACCACAACCCATGAGAGGAGACAATAACTCATGGTCAATAGCAACAATCTCATCACAACTCATGGTTTCAGCAAAAAATCCAAGAAGATCAGAAAGTATCTCAGAATGACCTCTAAATAAATGGAAAATGACAAGGAATTTTGGGAGCACCATAGTAATGGCTTGGAAAACATAATCATGCCTTACATGTAGAGAAAAGTAACAAACATGTTGATATTATGGAAAATGGTCCAAACCCTAGGTGAAATGTTCAAAAACTGATGAAATAATAATGACTCAAAATCTAACAAAATGATCAAAACCTAAATAGATATAGAACCAAATGAACATAATGACATTAAGATATGATTCTAATGTACAATACCTAATCCCCAAACAATTAATATGATAATTTATTATTAAAAACTCATCTCAAAAATGACAAAAAATAATAAAATTTTACTGTAGAAAGAAATAGAGAATTAAACTTAGAAATTAGATGATTCTTTACATTTAAATTAAGATCCAATCCCAATTAGGTTTGTACACAAATATGAAAGAATTCAACAAAATTTAAATTATG